>JAODLD010000016.1:6227787-6238678 GCA_026781065.1 Mormyrops boulengeri
TAATAGAGATGATCAGGAAGTGCACATGTTAATATCAGGAAACACATGCATTAATAGCAGGAAGTGCACATGCTAATAGATATCAGGAAGTGCACATGTTAATATCAGGAAACACATGCATTAATAACAGGAAGTGCACATGCTAATAACAGGAAACACATGTATTAATAACAGGAAGTGCACATGTTAAAATCAGGAAACACATGCATTAATAACAGGAAGTGCACATGTTAATAGATATTATCAGGAAGTGCACATTAATGGATATCATCAGGAAGTGAATGTCTTAATATCAGGAAACACATGCATTAATAACAGGAAGTGCACATGTTAATAGATATTATCAGGAAGTGCACATATTAATGGATATTATCAGGAAGTGAATGTCTTAATATCAGGAAACACATGCATTAATAACAAGAAGTGCACATGCTAATAACAGGAAACACATGTATTAATAACAGGAAGTGCACATGTTAATAGATATTATCAGGAAGTGCACATGTTAATATCAGGAAATGCATGCATTAATAACTGGAAGTGCACATGTTAATAGATATTATCAGGAAGTGCACATGTTAATATCAGGAAATGCATGCATTAATAACTGGAAGTGCACATGTTAAAAGGAAGAAACGCACATTAACAGGATGTAAGAACAGTTAATTACAGAAAGTGCATGTGTTAAAAACAGGAAATGTGCGTAAATAAAAGGAAGACCTGGCATCACCTACTTTATGTACGTCTCCATGTGCTTATGGCAGAAATCAGCCGCCTGTGGTCCGCCGTGGCCGTCGAATACAGCAAAGTACAGGATGCTGCCGTTCACCCGGCAGATCCGAAAGCGGTCCTCGTTCTCCTTGCGCTGGCCGACGTGGGAAGCACAGCCCACTTTAGACAGGCTCACCTTGGGGATGGGCTTGCCGTAGCGGATGCTGGGGGGCAGCAGAATGGGCTCGTCAATGCGATTGTCCCAGATGCCAAATGAATCCCAGGTGGTGGGGCGGCCGCTGCTGTCTGGGTCAAAGCGGGAGCTGCTGAGCATTCTGGGGGACATGTGGAGGCAGCGGTTGCCTTGCTGCAGGAGTCCCAGGCGCAGCCCGCAGGCCCCAGCCAGGCTCAGCCGAATTGCCGTGCACATGGCGCCGCCACGGCACGGGCCAGACGGAGGGAAGTGGGCTGTCTGCTGGCCCAGGCGCAGCCCGCAGGCCCCAGCCAGGCTCAGCCGAATTGCCGTGCACATGGCGCCGCCACGGCACGGGCCGGACGGAGGGAAGTGGGCTGTCTGCTGGCCCAGGCGCAGTCCTGCTCTCCTGCAACCTGGAGCTGGAAAAGCAAAGACCAAACCATGAGCTTTAGGGAAGGAGTCACAACAGCGTTCATTCTCGTTTTCTTCTGCTACAATTTTCAATTCATGGCTGAGACACAGTAATGCAGAGCCAACCAGTGAGCGGGTGAGTGAGCTAGTGGCAGCTCCAGGGATTATGCAAGGAGCCCTTCAGCTGTTTGCAAAGCAGCTCGCTCTCTCTGTGTGTCTCTCTCTCTCTCCCTTCCTCTCTAACTTCCACACATAGTACTATAAATCCCAATGCATCATTTACTGTGTGAACATTATTTTATATAAGTCATGTATCCCTTTTTATATTATTTTAAGCGAGGTGAAGTTTTCAGTTCCTGCTTGGCTCATATCCTTTTATCCACAGAGGGATATATTAATCCCTTAAGAACAGTGTGATCCATTTGGCACCAAAAGAGTATAAATCCACCCAAGCCTGCTGCAATGAGGTGAGTTTTTCTCCATCTTTTATAATGGTGTTTCCAAGCTGGTTTTTACTGACAACGTGCCCGTAAGCATGTACATTTCACTGACGCAGACCGTGTCCCCTGTGACCCGCTGCCAAGCACAAGTCAGATAAACATCAGGTGACCGAAAAAGGTCCCCTTCATAACACACATTTGACACAGCTTCATACATCCGAAACATTAGAGATAAATAAGAGGCAACTACTAATGCGATACAAAAGAATATGATGCTACGCGATTCAATATGGTACATAAGCAGAGACACTTCATAGAGCCACACATACTACTATAAATCGAAATACACGGCTCCAAACAGTTGAGGTTTGCTTGTGGCTGTGGATTTTGACATTGAACACTGGACTAAGCCTACCCAAGCTAACCGGCTGCTGTACAGCATTAAGGCGGGACGGCCTGTCATCATTAGGCACAGCCTCATTATTCCGTAACGTGTAACACTGCAGTCCGGTATTTCTGTGGGCTCGCCTCCATACGGCTTTATTTACCAGGCTATTATAAAGGCATGGCTTAAAATAATCCATATCTTGCTGACTGGCGAGTCTCTGAGCTCTGCCTTATAAAATGAAAAACTTCAGCACTGCGTGCTATTACCTTACCGTGTCCGTTGAGGAAAAAGACCTGTTTGATGTTAAAACGCCCCGGCAAGGAAACAGCGTTTCCTTACATTCGTAGCGCGTCCCTGCGCTCCGTAGGCAGCGATACATCCAAACCTCTGGGGGCTCGACCGGAACCGCCCACTGACGTCACCATCCACCAATCGCAACCCGAGAAACTCAATCACGCAGCCAACGGGAGACCGGGATCTGGTGGGCGTGTTTGTTTTGGTCAAGGCGATTGTGACAGCTTTTGGAAACTGAAAGAGACGTGACTGCGCTACGTTAATGATTGCAAAACGAATCATATAAGCAAACCCTTTACAGAGAAAACCGCAAGGCAGATATTAATTACACTCACCAGTCACCTTTCCTTTTAGACTGCAAATGACACAACAGAACTTAAAATACAAAACTCTAATAGAAAAACACTCTATTCAGATATCCAATTTATTCACCACGTTAGATTTTATACCCAGACTACAAAGACCCAGATATGTGATATCTTTCCGTCTGGCATCCTATATGAGTTACAGTGGTGTCCCTGTGGTCAAAAGGTCCTTGGTTCAGGTCCTAGAGTTATCAGAGTGATGTTGTCATTGGGCCTTGAGCAAGGTCCTTAAGTCCCAGGTCCTTCAGGGATTACCGGCCCTGTCAGCATGATGTCGTAATAACAATAAACAACTATGTTACTGGTTTATGTATCTGTTGTGTATTTATCTCTATTTTAGAGTGTTTACTGTAAAGCAGTATACGACAACGCGCCCCAGGAATCATGCTTCCTTACGACCCCAAGGCGAAAATGGCAACGAAACACGGACGTCATTGATTAGTATCTACGTCAGGAAGCACTGATAGCTTCACGTTTTGCCCACGCAGCTTCAGTGTGAAACCTAATTATCACTATAGCTTTCGTGCTTCCCTCAGCCCCTCCCTATGTTACTGTAGTGAATTGTTACTTCGCGTTTCACTTTCCTGCCTTGCGTTTTGACCCCTCACGGTCCCCTCTGTCTCTAGCCTTATTAAATCCAGTTTCGGTCATTTCCCTTCCGTTTCCAAGCCGCACTGTCACTCGTCCCTGACCGTCTTTGACACCCCGCCTTCAGCCGAACGGCATCGGCCGTAACGCCTTCTACTCTCGGCTATAGTATGGCTGCTTTGCACATTTCAAGTTGTCTTACTTTTTCTATTTTATTATCTTATTATTCGTCTTTATCCTTTACCTTACTTAGGCTTATAACTTTTAACATAGGTAGCTCTCAGGAAAATCACTTTCGTTGCCTGCATCTCTTGCTGTATCCTCGTGTTGCGCATTTACATAAGGAAACTTGGATCTGATTTGGACCGATCACCGGCCCATCACTCGGTCTGTACTGAAATACGTACATGTGTCAATTTGCGAATATAAAATAAGCTTGTCAAAAAGCTGACCGGGAAGTCAAATGGCTCCACTGGTAATTTCCAGAAGAACACGGACATCGGTTATGTTGTTCCAGTAAAATAATAGGACGCGCCTCTGGTATGTGAGGATCGCGGTGTTTCTCCGTAAGTTTCGCTTCTCACCAGATTTCGTTTTCTGTTTTCTGACGTCACCGCGACTGAAGCGCATCTATATAAAGATGGGACGGAGCTGCGGCTTTTGCTTCACTTCCAGTATTTTTCTTTGCAGATTTTGTCCATCATAAAAGCGCCAAATAAATACAGTGTCTTCAGGGAATATTTAACGCCGCATTTACCCATCCAGTAATCCACGGACGTGATTCTTCAATCTACTTCAGATACCTTGGTAAAGCGAATGAACTAGGATATTAGGAGACGAGCTTTGCGCCTGGAAGCAACATAGTGCGATGTATTCCTGGGGGGAGAGTATTCTCGGGGATTCAGGGCAGAAAAATGGACTTCATCTGGACTGTCAGCTCCTCAGTGAGAGGGACGTATTATCTGTCGGAAGGGAAATAGCTGCATTTGTCCAACGAAATGACGAGAAAACTTTCCATCTGCGGAAAACGAAAACGCGGAAAACAAGTAGGTATTTATTTAACTGACACAGGGTGTATCATGGAGGCTCAGAGCGGTAGATATTTTATTATTGTAGTTGTTTTCTATTTCCTGAACTCTGTTCATTTTAGACTGTGGTTTAGAGAAGGTCGGGATTCCAGTAAGTGACTTTCAGTATTTGCATACCTTGCAGCCCTAGTTATTCAAACGCATTGACAGCAAAATCAAATCAACCTGCTCCAATGAACCATTATCAGTAAGTGACGACTCCTTGTCGCAGGCCTGTTACACTTTAGGACACGTGAGCATCCGCTGTTTTCTCTGCAGAGCCCTTCAGTCTGCCGGAGAAGATACACATGCTGCGCTGTGGTGCCTCTCATGTTGTTGTGGTCACAGAAAAGGGCAAAGTATACCGGCTGGACTGTAGGCAGCCGAAAAGCACCCTCAGGTACGTGGATATCAGTCCGATCAGATACGACCTGTACTGCAGTGCTGTTTAACATTAGTTATTAGCTTTGTGCCAGTAGTGTTACATAATAATAATAATAATAATAAACAGGGTTGCCCTTACAGATTTCTGGCCCCATGAAGGCATATTATATTGGACCCCCAACCCAGACCATGTTTAGTAGGACCCCTGTCACTCAGAGGCCCTTGGAATTGTCTTAACTTTTCCCCACGTGTGGCGCCCCCGATCACAATCATGGTGATCATCAATTTAATCAAATTAATCTCAGCTTCTTGACTGTGTTTTTAAGGCGTGAGCATCTCAGCTACCCGAAGGTGGTACAGGTTGCCTGTGGGGACCATCACTCTGTACTCCTTATGCAAGGTAAAGGCGTGATGGCACAGCATGTGGAACATAGCAGATCTTAGCAAGTCAACAGTCAAGAGAATAACCGAGATCACTCTCTATCCTCTGACTGCACCCAGATGGACAGATCTTCACCTGGGGCTGCAACTCCAGTGGTCAGCTGGGTCTTGGGAACAGAGAATCCAGTGTGAAGCCCCAGTCTCAGCGGGCACTGGCAGGGATCCCCCTTGCTCAAATAGCCGCTGGAGGCGACCATAGTTTGGCCCTGTCTGTCTCAGGAGCCGTGTTCAGCTGGGGGGCAAACAGCAGGGGGCAGCTGGGCCTGGGAGATGTGACTGGTGAATCTTTAAAATCTGTTCTGTCTATTTAGGCAGCGAGCGGCATAGCGGCCAAGGTCGTGTGTTTTAATGTAACTGTTTTCAATCAAGTATATACTGAGTGGAACTGAAACTGCTTTTAAAGAATTATTAGAGCTACTACTGCACCCGCCTTAAGTGGACTGTATTGTTGTTTGTTGATACAGATCGCCATAGTCCTGTTCCAGTGAGATCTTTGCTTGGGAAGAAGACAATCTACATTTCCTGTGGGGGGGAACACACTGCCACTTTGACACAGGTAACAGAGAATGCATTTCTGACTCTTATGGTGAAGTTAAGAGTAAATGTTAAAGGACAGAAAAAACCCAATCCTAAAAATCTCAATCCGCACAAATATAACTGAAAAAGAGGGTCGCATCCTACTAATGGGCCGATCTAAAAGAATATATGCAAATGAACAGCAACACAGTAAAAAGAAAGAAGAATTTCTTCTGTTCTCCAAAATATTACTGTCACTGAGCGAGTGCTGTTGTCTATAATAACTCACAAACCGATGAATGCTTAAGTGTGTGATCACGTTTGTTACCCTGTACGGCCACAGGGAGGCCTCGTGATCACGTTTGTTACCCTGTACGGCCACAGTGAGGCCTCGTGATCACGTTTGTTACCCTGTACGGCCACAGGGAGGCCTCGTGATCACGTTTGTTACCCTGTACGGCCACAGTGAGGCCTCGTGATCACGTTTGTTACCCTGTACGGCCACAGTGAGGCCTTGTGTTCACGTTTCTTACTCTATATGGCCACAGGGAGGCCTTGTGTTCACATTTGGGTCTGGACGCTATGGCCAGCTGGGGCACAACTCAGACAGAAATGAGCTGCGCCCTCGCCTGGTGGCTGAACTCTGGGGGGCGCCAGTGACTCAGATCACGTGTGGAAGGTATTGCAGTTCAATTATTCTGTTTGTCAGTCTGTGGAATTAAAAATAGATGGAAATCTGTGACACATTTTGTCTCCCTCGAAGGTACCACACACTTACCTATGTTGCATCTTTGAAAACGATCTATGCGTTCGGCTACGGTAAACAGGGACAGCTTGGAAATGGACTGACCACAGATCAGAATATACCACTTCCTGTTCACTTGCCAACAGGTATTCATGTGATTTACATGTGTCAAAATATCTGTGCATGCCGCCATGATAATTCACAGAAATATCCTTCACAGTATCGGCTGTTCCTGTGCATCTCCAGCCCTGTGCTTTCAGAAAGAGTCTCTGTCCTTTGACTGATTTCATGAGTGTTTTGTAATATTTCAGAGCACCGTGAGTGTGAGCTTCGCAGAATCCTTGCAGGTGAAAATCAGTGCTTTGCACTTTGGTCTCCTGTTCAGGTAGGACGGTGCAAAGTGTAAATGCGCCTAGTTGGTTCCAGTAGCTTCACCCTGTACAGTCTGGCACGAAGAGATGAGAATGCACAGCACATATTGTATTTTCAGGGGCCTGAAGTCAGCACTTTGGAGGGAATTCCCACCATAGATGACAAAACAGTGAACAAGTGGTTGTCCAGATGTGATTCACAGTCATGGAACACCGTAAAAAAGTCAGTTTTAAATGTAGCTTCCTTCTTCCAATCTGACATTTTCAGGTCTGCAGCTGTCGATCAGCATTTACTCTTCTTCTCTTTCAGAGAAATAACTCAGCTTTTTTCATCAGCTTCCTGCATTAACGGGAGCTTCCTCAGGCAGAGGTAAGAGTCATTAACACCAATCACTGCCTCTTCAGCCATCCACACCCTCTCGTATAACCCTATTGCTAATGATAGGTTTTGCCTTCATCTCAGCCATGACAGGTTTTGCCGAACCAGATCCAAAACTTCTAGCCTGGACTTATCTCTTGCACGCCAGACATTTGAAAAGCTTGCAGGAAACGAGGAAGTCTTGAATCAGGTATGATTAAGTGAAGCTAACTATGTTGCTTTGTGAACTAGGCCGCCTGGTAACCGTTCTCACAGCCCAGTGGGGATCACAGACTGGGCTCTCGCTTTCCTAGACAACTTATCGGCTGACCCTTGGACGACGCAGTTCTTCATACTAACTCTTCAATATTCAGGTTTCATCCGTGGTTCTGAAGCTGCTGCCATCTCTGAGATCAGTGGCCGCTGATGTGGAAGGGCTGAGGATCTACCTGATCCTGCCTGAGCTCATCAGGGTCCTGCGCACACAGCAGAACACCAGGGACCTGAGCCTCGCCTTTGCCAAAGCCGTTCTACGCCAAGTAGATATGGGTAAGGATCCAATCCCAGTTCACTCCTTGACACTATAAACAGCCCATGTGCTGTGATTGCTTGTTTTTTTTGGCATAGGATGGAAGGTGTACAATTATCTGATCAAGATCTATGCTTCTAATTTTCTCAGAGACCTTATGGTCAGAGCTTCCTGATACCTTCTTCAAGAGCCTTGTTAAGAACTTTCGCTCAGTGTTGTCAGCCTTCCTGCGTGAGATGCGGACTGAGTGCACAGATGACCCAGACTGGAAACTGAAACTGGAATATACCGCGATCCTTCTGCACAGGCTCTACAAGGTATCCTGTGATGATCACATGCTTACCGACCGCTTTATTGTCATATGGCTCTATCTCAGATACTACATAAGTCTGAACTTCATATATTAGTCTGTTCTTCTTGTGTGCAGGTTAGCTTCATATCCGGTAGAATAGAAGACAGTAACTTTTACATCAATGAGATTAATCTCTACCTTCGTGATGTGAGTATTCAATCACTGTAATTATTATTATATTATCATTAAATCAGTCTTCGCTGAATAAAACTGTAATTAACTTTTCTCTCCAGCTGCAAGAAGGGTTACTCGAAAAGACAGAACTATTCATGGTACATCTTATACATATTTATATATTTCGTCAGCAGTGGCTTGGAATTCGAGGTAGATGGCTTTTAACATAATTTTCCATTTCAGGCAGTCCTAAATCTTCTGTCAAAGTATCCCGAATTCTTTGACATGGAGTCTAAATGCGTGATATTTAAAATTAACAGCAACGTCATTGTCGCGGTAAGATCCTACAGAAAGCGCTGCTGTTTTTAGACATGACATTTTTCATAAGACATATAGAAATAAGATAATGTCTTGTACTTGGGAAAGTACAATTTGGACTTTCCAGCCAACAATATTACATAAAAGTAGAAGTACCTGTTGATAACACAGCAGTATTATCTGGTTCTTTGTTTCTGGCAGAGAACAGCTTCTGTAAACCCAATCGGACAGAACTTCCTGCATGTGAACAGGAAGTCGCTGCTGGCCGACACACTCCACCTTCTCCGCAACGTCTCCCGGAACTTCTCCTTGCCTTTGCAGGTTACTACACTTTCTGGGAGCTCATGCCACAGTCTGATGGGATCAGTCATATGCTATCAGTCGCGTAAGATGTTTCTTACCTTCAAAACCTACGTATGTTAGAAACTGCCATGTCTGTCTTATTATACTTAACATTACCACCTGATATGTGGCTCTGTGTGATGAGTCTGATCGAATCTTCACTTGCTTAACCTCCACTGCCGTTCCATTCCTGTTCATTGCTCAAAGGATGAGGCATTCTTGTTAACATTACCAACCCTTACTGGCGTATTAGACCAACTCTGACTCTGACTCTAGTTTAGAGGGCTTGCCTTTATTGTCTCGGAATGCCTTTACATGTTTACCTACTACTTGTATCCAGGTGACGTTTTACGAAGAGGACGGCATTGATCATGGAGGTGTTTCTCAAGAATTCTTCTCCATACTCGCACGGGAATTTCACTCAATGAAGCCGAACGTGTTTGAATTCTTTGAAGACTCCAGGCTTGTCTGGTTCATCCCTCAGGTTTGTTTAAAGGTCCCAGCAGGGCCTTCTTGTGATAGTTTACTTGCAGAATTTCTTCAGATCCGGTATGAATAATGACGTCTAAGTTGACTCATTGACTAACAGGTCTTCTGCTGCCCTTTCAGGTGCAGTGTGACCCAGACCTGTTTCTAAGGCTCGGCGTTCTCTGCGGCATGGCCTTGTACAACTTCCGCATCGTCAACTTCCATTTCCCCCTGGCGCTGTTTAAGAAGCTACTTGGCCAGAAGCCCACGCTGAAGGACCTAGAAGAGCTCTCTCCAGTAGAAGCCAGGTGCTTCCCCCTGCCGGTGCTGAACAGCACTGCTCTGCTCTTTTACGCTAACTGCTTAATGGCTTAACATTTTCTCTAAATTAGGAGTTTGAACGAGGTCCTGAAAGAAGAGGAGGACCTTGTAGATCAGCTGGACCTGGACTTCACAGTGAGCTTTACTCCCATCACACAGTGAAATATTCACTCAGGCACTCAGTTGCCATACAGTTGATCACTTATTACAGTTTGTTCCTCTCTGATAGGCAAAAGGACATGAATTAGTTGCAAATGGACGAGAGAAGCTTGTTACCAAATTCAACAGGTCTGTCATTTGTGACCTCAAAGTTCAACTTTTGCAGGTTTTTGTTTTTGCGACTTGAATGAGCAATTTTAGTTTGTTATTTGTTATACTATTTATTACACAAGCAAAACTGTAATGTCTGCACCATAATAAAGACACTGACAGCTCATCTCGCTCTCCTACAGATGTGAATACATAGATGCCTACGTCAATTATGTATTCAACGTATCGGTCGAGCAACAGTTCAGTGCATTTGCTGAAGGATTTTCCCGTGGCTGTCCAAATGAAAAATGGAAAATGTTTCTCCCAGAGGAGCTTCTTGCAGTTTTCACTGGAAATGTCAACTACGAATGGGAGGACCTGCGGAAGGTGAAGCCTCCATTTGCTGCCACTGAGCAAGCGGCCGACGCTGTGAGCCCCTACTGGCAGTCATGTCTGTCTGGCTTCCTCTCCACACTTTCCGCCTTCTGCTCTTATTGCCACACAGAACGCCACATACAAGGGCTACACTGCTGACCACGAGAACATCCAGCGTTTCTGGAGCATTTTTGCAGAACTCTCAGAACAACAGAAGAAGAACTTCTTGTGTAAGTTCTCCGTACGCCATGCTGCTCTGAGTGCAGACTAAATGTTCATAGTTCCACTCTAGCAAATAACAAAAAACCGTTGATTATTGCATGGAACATGCTGTGTGCATTTATTGAATGCAATATATTTATTACATTATATTTATTTCCAGTGTATTTGTTTTTTCTGACGATATTGTGGTTTCTTGGCGAAATCTCCCTCGTTTGTCTCATTAGCATGGTGAGCGCCCCCCCCCCCCCCCGGGGGGGGGGGGGGGGGGCGAGGAGGCCGGGCGGGGCGCCCGGCCGGGGGGGGGGGGGCACACCGAGGGGCCGACA
>JAODLD010000016.1:6253127-6269719 GCA_026781065.1 Mormyrops boulengeri
TTTCCTTATATCCATTTCCTTTACAGCAATTTTCTTCCAGTCATTTCCCTTTCAGCCATTTTCTTCCAGTCATTTCCTTTACAGCAATTTTCTTCCAGCCATTTCCCTTATATCCATTTCCTTTACAGCAATTTTCTTCCAGCCATTTCCCTTTCAGCCATTTTCTTCCAGCCATTTCCCTTACAGGCATTTTCCTCAAGCCATTTCCCTTACAGCCATTTCCTTTCCAGCCGTTTCATTTCCAGCCAAGTCCCTTACAGCCATTTCCCTTCTACCCATTTCATTTCCAGCAATTTTATTTCCAGCCATTTCCCTTACAGGTATTTTCCTCAAGCCATTTCCCTTACAGGCATTTTCCTCCAGCCCTTTCCCTTACAGCTATCTCCTTTCCGGCTTTTTCCATTCTAACCGTTTCACTTCCAGCCATTTCCCTTACAGCTATTTCCCTTCCTGCTGTTTAATTTCCAGTCATTTCATTTCCAACAATTTTATTTCCAGCCATTTCCCCTCTAGCCGTTTCACTTCCACCCATTTCCCTTACAGCCATTTCCCTTATAGCCTTTTTCTTCCAGACTTTTCACTTCCAGCCATTTCCCTTCTAGCCATTTCACTACCAGCCATGTTCACTCTGCCATTTCCCTTACAGCAATTTCCCTTATTGCTATATCACTTCCAGCCATTTTCCTTCTAGCCGTTTCACTTCCAGCCATTTTCCTTCTAGCCGTTTCACTTCCAGCCCTTTTCCTTTCAGACATTTCCCTACTAGCCACTTTGCTTTGCTTCCAGTTCCCTGTGGCAGCCGGTGTTGCTCTCTTTAGCAGGTGAGCTGCAGAGCTGCTTTTCCTTCATTTCAAGCCAAGGGCTGGATTTTACACCTTCAGCCGTGATGGTGTTTATTTTACTTCACAGACAGCCATTGTGATTTCACAGACTGCTATTGTGATGTCATAGACAGCCATTGTGATGTCACAGACAGCCATTGTGATGTTTTATTGTGCCGTGTGAATGCTTCTGTTTTTTCCTTTTGTAGAAACAATAAAATACCTCTCTTTAGTAAAATGCTCAAATACCCAATGAATGACCTTGTCATCTTACTACCTGGCTGTGTGTCTGGTCAGGGGGAAACAAATTTCTGGGGGGCTAGGGAGTTGAAACCTGTAATCTTACTACG
The DNA here is from genome assembly GCA_026781065.1 of Mormyrops boulengeri. Lineage (NCBI taxonomy): Eukaryota > Metazoa > Chordata > Actinopteri > Osteoglossiformes > Mormyridae > Mormyrops > Mormyrops boulengeri. The sequence goes on from JAODLD010000016.1 coordinate 6,254,299, forward strand.
TGACTATGTGCACACTATGCATATGGACAATTTAACTGAAGAGAACTCTTATAAATGCCATAATAAATACTATAGCCCAGTAACAAAAGTGATGGTTTTCATTTGTAAAATTCAGTCATGAACACGCTTTTGCTCTTTATATACTTGTTTAAATAAATCATGGCACAAAACCTTAAAAACTTGGAACTATAATATTTTATTTTTGGCACTGTCTCTGATATGCACTTTTAGATGCTCAGGTGATACCCTAAACAAATGAGAGCAAACCTTAAACAAACAAGAAGTGTCTAAAAAGGTGTTGAAGCACGTCAGGGGTTGTGATTCCATTTCATGCATTTGAGACTATTGGCATGTTATTAATTCAATCTTTATTCATCTGGAATGGGTTTAAAATGTGAAATGACATCAGATGGATTTGCGTACAGTGAAATCCAGCTAGCATCGTGAGCTATTGGCCTACGTTTTTGCACGGAGGCAGTCGGTATTGTACTTTGCAAAACTCATTTTCTCTCAGCCTGAATACATTTTAAAAACAGGTGTAGCTTCTCTCTTGTAGGGCAGTGTTTCAGCTGGTTATGCCTTCGGGGGGGTTGTGCGATTCTGGAGTAGTAAGATACTGATGAAATGATCTGAGGGCTGTGCTCTCAGTTATACAAAACTGTAACGGCGCCCCCGTCGGGCCTGTGAAGGTGGTGCTGCAGTCGTCTCTGGCTCTCAATAAAGCTCTTTGTCCTTCACTTTCAGGAGTCCTTTGGTTGTTTAAAGAAGCCTGGATGCTTCATTTTGAACAAGAAGGACGCCGTCACAGCTGCTCCTCTGGCCTTCATGTCCAAGCAGTGGAGGAATGTGGTGGGTTTTAAACGCGCAGCGCGTCCCGCTACCCAGAGCGATGTGCAGCCAGTGGCCGCTGTCTTAGGGACACCTAGCTAGTACTGGGTATGGTCCGTGTCTGTCTTAAGAACCTCTGCTAAATTGCGTGTTTGGTGAAGCACGCCACTGCTTTACTGAGCTGTTATTCCCGTACTCATGTCCTTCCTGTTCACTTTAACGATTCTGCCCATTGTCCTCTGTCCTCTCTCATTTACAGTGTGTTTTTGGGCCCCACCAGTGCCTTTCACCGGGTGTTCCTCTTCTTCACACCATTTTCTGTAAACATGACATCCCAGGAAAACAGCTGTTTCTGGGATGCCAGAACCACCATCTGGCACCAAGAACCACACCACATCCGGAATCGCTTAGATCAGATGCCTTAGCCAATCTCATGCTCTGGCGCGGGTCCTCCTGACTCTGTGTTCGCTCCCACAACAGTAAAAGTGAAGCAGATTCTGTACATGAAGGTGAACACTGATAATATTTAAAATAAAGATTAACACCATTGAACAAAAATTGAGTAAACGCTCTGCAGATGTATCTTAACCTGATATTTTTAAGGTATAGCAGCTGTCTTCCCCAACACACTGTTTTTCAAAGCCCACCACTCTCCGCTCCTCTCAGTCCCTCACCCACCTCCCTTCTCCTCTCCTCCCCTCTCTGCTCCCCTCTTGTCTTCTCCTCTCAGTCCCTCACCCACCTCCCTTCTCCTCTCCTCCCCTCTCTGCTCCCCTCCTCTCTTCTCCTCTCAGTCCCTCACCCACCTCCCTTCTCCTCTCCTCCCCTCTCTGCTCCCCTCCTCTCTTCTCCTCTCTGTCCCTCACCCACCTCCCTTCTTCTCTCCTCCGCTTCCCTCTCTGCTCCCCTCCTCTCTTCTGCTCTTTCCCTCACCCAGCTTCCCTTCTCCCCTTTCCTCTCCTCCCCTTCGTCTCTGTGCTCCCCTCCTCTCTTCTCCTCTCTGTCCCTTACCCACCTCCCCTCTCCCCTTTCCTCTCCTCTCCTCCCTCTCTGCTCCCCTCCTGTCTTCTCCTCTCTGTCCCTCACACACCCTTCGCTCTCCTCCCCTCCTCTCTTTTCCTCCACGTTCCCTCTCTGCTGTTCTCCTTCCCTTTCCACCCCATTCACCTGTCTCCTCATCTCTTCCCCTACCCTTTTCTCCTCCCCTCCTCTCCCATCCTCTTTTTCTCCCTGCTCCTCTCTTCCTCTCCCGAACAATCCCCTCTTCTCCTCCCCCTCCTTTTTTCCTCCTTCCTTTCTCCTCCTTGGTCCTCTCATCTCCTTTCTTTATCTCCCCTCTCATCTCTTCACCTCCCCTCTCATCTCTTCACCTTCCCTCTCATCTGCTTTATTCCCCTAACCCTCCTCCATGGTTGGATACTCTTCTCACATTTCTTCTGGGAGCCCTTTGACTTTTAGGCACTTGATCTGTCAGCTGATAAATTTGTATTGCAAAGCGGGGCCAGTGTTCTTGATGTTCCCCCATGCAGCACCAGTGAGATGCTGCATGAAAAGAGCTCCAACAAACAAGTGTACTGCAAAATGAGTGTACTGCAAAACAAGTGCTGCAAAACGAGTGGACTGCAAAACAAGTGTACTGCAAAACGAGTGTACTGCAAAACGAGTGTACTTCTTTCCTGCTCCTGCTCGCCTCACCTGGAACACCTGACTATCAGATGCCACCTATTTTACGTGCCTTGAGAGTTGACCTTATAGTCAACACTATGGTAGTCTACATCCCACCTCATGCGGACACCAGTACGGCTTTGTCTGAACTCCACGATGTACTCAGTGCCACTCGAAACAAACACCCAGACTCACTGTGGCAGTGGACTTTAATAAGGCAAACCTCAGGCAAGCTATGCTGAACCTTTATCAGCATGTCACACATCCAACAGGGGAGCCAACACACTGGATCACTGTTACCCTCTGTACAAGCTGGGCTACAAAGCTGTTTCACGTTTGGTGTTTTGGAGATCAGACCACAATGCAACTTTCCTGATCCTGGTATATAAACAAAAGCCTGTTAGGGAAGCTCCAGTGATGAGGGAGCTGAAGCGCTGATCTGCCCAATCAGAAGCCACACTATAGGACGTGCTCAAAGACGTAGACTGGGACATGTTTGAGTTTGCGGAAATAACAGCTAGCTTTGTTAGCATGGGGTTATCTCCACGTTCCGAATAAAAAATTTTGCCAATCAGATACCATCCACAAGACAGTGAACACCTGTACCGTGGCTTATAGCGCAGGTCTCACCACCGGCTTCATATGGAGTACAGCATGATATCAAAGACGCAAAGCGTCAGTACCAGGAATCGCATTTCCCCCAGAGTGGAAGTTAAGGAAGGTGCAGGAGGTACCCTAAGGACCACACAGAGACTCCCAAAGGCAGCAAGAGACCCCCACATGAGTCACACAGGAGGGGCGCCACACCTGAAAGCCGACACTCAATGTCCTCCTGCAGGAACATCTCAAAATCCTCATCCTCCCTCAGCAGAAAAGGGGCATGAGAAGACCAGAACCTGCAGTTTAAGGAGGCTGCGACCATGACAACCAGCACGGAGTGAGGCCTGCCCCCCAAGAGGAAATGCCAGGATGCTGAGGTGCAGACCACAGCTGATTTCTGCAGCAGGTCCACAGCCACAAGCCCACTCCTCTTCCTGGCTTCTGTGTGTCAACACTCCTACTGACTGGAGGAAGAGGACGCGGAAATCCTCACTGACAGCCGTACTGCATTTCCCAACACACTCTGTTCTTCGAAGCCTGCCACTCTTCGCTTCTCTCCACCCCTCACCTACCCCTCCTCTCCCCTCTCAGCTCCTCCCCTTCCCTCTGTTCCCCTCCTCTCTTCTCCTCCCCACTCCCCCCTTTGCTCTCCTCTGTACTCCTCACAGTTCATGACAGCAGGTCTGTGGAAACGCACACACTGTCACACTTCGCCTGGCCTGCTGTCCCCACAAGCCTCTCAAGCACAAAGTAGGGTACGTGTTCCAGAGGGTTCCAGAGAGACGTCAGCCCCACCCATGAGGAGAAACGGCATGCAGCAGAGCCCCCGACGGCAAGTCATCCATGTTCAACCCCCATATTTAGCAATCATGAAGAGCTTTGCTCTCACCCTCATTACAAATGGCCTGAAATTCTCCAGCGCTCTGTCAGAGTCATTCAGCTTTGTCACTGATCACAGTTTGCACTCAGGACACTGTAACCTCACAACAATCATGAGGTACTTCCATGTTCTTATAAATGGCTTCACCTACACATTCTTCAAACATTTCTGTAGCCTGTCATGTGCCCAGTGTCATGCTTAAATGACTAGTTGATTGGGGTGGCATTTGGCTTGGTGGATGAGCACCAGAAGGTTGCTGGTTCTAATACCAGGGACGGCAGAGCGATGTCACCCTGCGCGAGACCCTTAACCCCAGTGGCTCCTGGGACTGTCCGTCCCTGCCGTCTCAAAAATGTATGTTGCTTTATATAAAATTGCCTGCTGAATAAATGTAACTGATTAACAAGCAGAAAATGGGTTAGTTAGGCGCAGTTATAAAGGCATCCCGCCTGCGATTCCCTGAGCACCACAGTGATCACACACTTTCACTCTTCTCCGTTTCTTTTAGCAGACCTGACTGGTGTAACGCTGGGTCTCCGGCTGTGTTCCTGGAGACCCCTTTACTCACCCCCTGAAATGAGGCCATGTTCCTCATCCTGGCCCTGGCTCTGAACGTCCTCTTCCTCAGAGGGAAGCTGCTGAGATCATTGTGTGGACTGATGCGTGTGTGAACCATCTGTGTACCAGCATCAAGCAGGAAGCAGGCCCGCTCCGTCCGCCATCCCCCGCTCCGTCCGCCGTCCGCCGCTCCGTCCGCCATCCCCCGCTCCGTCCGCCATCCCCTGCTCCGTCCCCCGCTCCGTCCGCCATCCCCCGCTCCGTCCGCCGCTCCGTCCGCCATCCCCCGCTCCGTCCGCCGCTCCGTCCGCCATCCCCCGCTCCGTCCGCCATCCCCCGCTCCCTCGTCCTCTCCGCCCCCCCTCTGCTTTCACCTTCTCCTCATCCAGGCGCACTGGCCTTGCCATGCACCATGTGTCCCAGCCAGACTATTTCCGCTGCTGGGGTGGAGTGTCATTTCCTCAGGGGGCAGTGTGACAGGGCTCACTGGGACCTTCCTTCAGATGGCACCAGTGCAGCGCTGATCCTGTGCTCTGCATGTAGATATTCAAACTGATCTAGTCACATGACCGCGCTGAGTGTCTTGACTCTCGTGACTCTCGATACAGAGAGAGTCACACGCTGAGCTGCATGTGAAGTTTAGCCGGAGTGAGCAGCACCCAGCTTGGCTGGATTCTGTCTTTTTTCCATCTTACTACCTTTTCACATAAAAAATCAAGGAGGACATAAAATTAACACTGCATTTATTAGGGTCACTGACAGTACATGGTATATTGTTCTTGCTAAAGTTTAACAATAAGCCAGCATTCTGATTGTCACTAGTGGAAGCACTACAGACCAGAGCTTATCATTGCAGAAAAACATTTTAAGGCTACAACTTTCTTGTGTACGAACAAATGATTAGCTGTGTTCTGCATTATTCCAGAAACTAAAGACCTTCTTTCAATTATACTTTAAACTACAGTCAAAAAATACAGAGAACTTTTCATACAGCTTTCCGTGTAGATGCCTAGAGCCTGGATGCACACAAAACCACCAAATATCAAATATAAACCATTCATGAAAACTGTATGCAGAAAAGGGATGTTTAATTGTTATGAACGTAGACAGTAACCAGAGAGTGACAAGAAATCAGCACTAATGTAACGGCTCAGTTCAGCTAACCTGTGGGAAGAACACTGTAAACGGGTGGTAAAGAAAGGTGAACTCTGGCGAGGGGTTTAACAGGAAGCGAAGCCCCGTGGAGTCCAGCTGCCCGCGTTTTCTGAAGATCTGAGGGTACTGCAGACGGTGTGAGGTACTGCCCTGGGCTCGGGACATGGAAGCACATATGCACATGCACGCACAAGTACGCACGCACACGTGCACACGCACGCACACGTGCACACATGCACACGCACAAGCATGCAGAACACTCGTCTTATTGCAGTTTAAATACTAAACTGGCCACAACACAGATTTTATCCACATTGGATTCATTTTCTAGCCTCAACTGAAGATATGTTTTTGGTGGGGGCTGTTGAGGTGTGTGTGTCCTCCATAGGGGGGGAGTGAAGTGGGCAGGGCCTTCACCTGTGACACAGTAAGGAGGCGGGGGAGCCACGAGCCCGGCCTTCAGTCCAGAACCGCCGAAGAGCGTGGGTGCCCACAGCAGGCGGGGCGGCGGACACTTTTCAGCAGGAACCGGAAGACATTGCGTGACTTCCTCCCGTCCCTCTTGCCCTGCGAGCTCTCTGAGCAGATGGACTTCCGGATGGCCCTCACCTTCCTCTCCTGCTCCCTGATCTTGGACTGCAGGTGGCTCTGAATGGCGAAACCCAGAGACTCAGGGTCCAGAGAGGCCCCGTACACCTCCCACGTCATGCCCTGCTCGTCCCACACCACATCCTGCACGGGCTCACACTCGCTCCGCTTCCGCGCTGAGCTCCCCTGTTCCCCTTGCTCCTCCTCCTCCTCCAGACTCCTGGGGCGGTGGGTTAATGCTCCCGGCTTGCTCAGTGCTGTCTCCTGGTCGTGGTCCAGCCCGAAAGCCCAGCTGTCATGGGGATCTGCCTCATGCTCTGTATTTTTAGTGTTTTTTGACACCATGGTCTGGTCATTTTCCAAAACAAATTGTAGTTTTGTTTTTTTTGACCCACTTCCTTTCATGGAAGGAAGCGGATCTCGTGGGACAGGTGGCTCCTGGGATGGTAAACACTCAAGAGCAGGGCCTCCTCGTAAATTTGCCATGTAGTTTCCGTTGCTGTGCTCTGACCTGGACTGACGAGGTGGTGAAGTCGTTGGCAGTGAGTCCTTCCCACAAATCCCGATTTCAGGAATCCTGTTAGGCTGTATATTTATCTGATAGACTGGCTGTAAAGGTGCAAAGCCAGAACGGAGGGGCGACCTTCCTGTGTCTGTTGTTGCCTCCATTCCACAGTTTGGTCCCGAAGTTGCTGTATAGAACATGCTGGCCTGCGCGCTCTGGCATGCCCCTGCCTCCAGTTGCACCTTCTCCACCATCTGGTTTATTCTCTGGTGGTCAGGAAGATGTGTAGGGTCCACATGAACCTGACACCGGGCAAACGTCTGGGGGTCTGTTGCACTGACACGTCCACTCCTGCTGGAAAAATCCTCACTGCACACTACGTGGAATGTCCCACAGTCCAGTGGACCAAGGACCGAGAGGATTTCTGCGTCCTCTTCCTCCAGTCGACAGGAGTGTTGGCACACGGAAGCCGGGAAGAGGAGCGGGCTTGTGGCTGTGGACCTGCTGCAGACATCAGTTGTGGTCTGCACCTCTGCGTCCTGGCATTTGCTCTTGGGGGGCGGAGCCCACTGCGTGCTGGTTGTCATCGTCGCGGCTTCCTTAAACTGCAGGTTCTGCCCTTGCCATGCCCCCTGCTTTTCTGTTGAAGGAGGCTGAGGATTTTGAGACGCTTCTGCAGGAGCACTTGGACTCTGTTGGCTTTCAGGTGTGGCACCCTTCCTGTGTGACTCCTGTGAGGGACTCTTGCCGTCTTTGGGGGTCTCTCTGTGGTCCTCAGGTGAAGGCTTCACCTCAGTGCTGGTGCTGGCTCGCTCCTTTTGGACTGGCCAGGTTCCTCTGGCTCCTGTCGCCCCTGTCCTCTCTTTACCCTGCTCTATGTTTGTTCTCCATCCTTCTCGCTGATGTTCTCCTGAGGAGCTTTCAGCTGCCTCCCTTGTTGGGCTCTCTGTGCAGATCGGTGCTTGATGTGTGCTCTGAACAGGCTCAGTTGGGCCATCGCTGCTTGCAGGGTCAGCCTGGTCTGGCCTGCCTCCAGCAGCCTCAGCTCTGTTACCTTGGGTCGTCCTTGATTTAGAGGCCATTTGCATCAGTTTGGGTTCCATTTCTGGCAGCTGGACCGGGACCACCGTGTCCTTGTGTGGGAGTTGACCCAGGGAAGTCTCTGGCTTCACTGTTTGTGACTTCATAAGCACCTCCTCAAAGGGCTGCTCCTTCCCACTGCCACTGGGATTCCATGCAGCCTCTGACAGTATAACCAGTGGCATGACCTCTCGTCCTGTAAAGACGGAAGAGCCGCCCTCGTCCACACAGCCCCGTGGGCCCGCACCCTCGACGCTCTCGCCCTGACAGCTCCCATCTCCTTTGAGCTTCCCCTGTCCCGCCTTAATGCCGTCTCTACACTCTGTTTCATTAGCCAAAGATGCTACGTGAGACCCGTTCCATGCCACCCCCCCACAGTGGCCACTGTCGGACGGTGACGTCAGTATCCTCCTCGCCCGCTGCTCCTCCTCCCGGTGGATCCTAGACTCCGCACTGCTTGGGGAGCTTAAAGCAGAAAGCTGGCCATCCATCTGAATGTGCAGATTTCTCTTGGCCTCGGATACAGCATCCATTTTGAACTCCGGTGAAAAGAAGGAAGTGACGGGCACGGTGCCGGCGCAGAAGGGCACGCAGCCGGCGCAGGCGGGCACGCAGCCGGCGCAGACGGGCACGCAGCCGGCTGGCCTCAGATCACCATCCACAGTCAGAGGGGGTTTCCTGGGGCAGGAATAAAACCACCATCAGCTCTGAAGGAAATAGAGGCACAGTAGTGAGTTGGAGACACACAGAGCATTTTCCTAAGGTGATACAATGGAGACTCACACAAATGAAAATAATGCACCTAAAGAACATAACAGCTAATCTGAAATATGTCAGTGTTTCTGGTGTAACCGCACTGAAGTGACAGCACAATGAAATTGTGTTTATAAGTTGGTGTCATGATTGTTTTTGTATTACGAAATACTCACACTGTCTCCATACTTTGGAGGCCGGACGAGCTGAACTAGCTTTGGTTTTGCTAAAACACAGGGATCAAATCCGATAATTGCTGGCTTGGGAGTCCCAGATACCTTCTGGGTGAAACTCCAGGCACAAACCTTAATCAGCACACATTCAGGTCTTTCATCACTGAATATTTTTGTAGGTTTCCTCATCAGAAGTTCACTGACCCTCAAGGCTTTTACCCTAAAGCGAATCGGACCTCAGCACCTTGTTTATGTCTAGCTGACTCAGCAAATGACATTTTAATGACACCAGATTCGGCCATAAACGGAAGCGGCAGCTTTTAGCCTGGAATTACTGGCTCCCCCTTGACCCACTTAAATCTGAATAAATTATATTTTAAAAAATAGGCCTAGAACATTGAGCATCAGTGAGAAGAGCTGGTTCATGCTGCAGACCAAGTAAGACACAAATATGTTTTTATGTAGGAATTTCATGCAGGGTTCACGGTGCCTTAAATATGACAAACATTTAATATAATGGTGCAGTTGGCTACTGAGGACTGGGCCGACCCAGGTAAGGGCCTTCATGCTGTTCCAGTGAAGGTCTCCAACTTCTGCATGTATGAATGGGTGCCATTTTGTAATAACTGAATAAAAGCAGAAAAAATCATAAACCATAATCAAACTGTCTGAGCCACAGAGCTGAAAACATTCCTGCAGACTCTTATCACCTGGTTCACTAAACGCCTTCACTTCTTTAATTTATCCAGTTCTTGGGGACGATATTAACATCAGAGACAGTGCGCCCTGTCTAATGCCCGCCACAGTGAACCGCCATTATCTTAAAGGTGCTGACAGATGTATCACTTTCCAAAGTTAACTTGTATTTACTTATAACGTAATCATTTTATAGCAAATGCACTAATTGAGTACAAAATTTCCGGAATGTTCCAGGAATCATTCCTACGAGTACAAGCATACAGACGCGATAATACTCATTAATTTACGCACGTTTCGTGCTCCTCAGTCGAAATCACATGGTTTTCAAAGGAATAAAAAGACAAGTCCGCTCTATGTTAATACGTACGGAAGCTTTGAGAACAAAAAACACATAGGCGTATATTAAAAAAAAACAAGTGAAAAGCATACAGATTACGGCCAAACGGCCACAAACGTGTCTCCCAAAGTCAAATTGTTTCTATGGATCTAAACCATCTTTGCACACTAAAGCTCAACACAATGTATACACTCCTACAAGAAATAGCAGGAAAATGGATTAATACGTTTAATTTTGCCGCATCTTAATATCCTTATTACATATTGAAGAAATACACCATGAATTTAATCAAACGAATTAATGTAATTTTGGATTACAAGCAATATAACATATAAATATTGTGCAATTAAGGTAATGTTTATGCAAATATATCTTAATTCCAATATAAAGCCTCTGTCATCAAAATGAAGCCTTCCGGAATAACCCTCCGATTTGTTAACCACTCATCAAAATAACACATTTATGTTACCTGCAGTAGGTGCGACGCGCATATATTCTAATAAACGTGTGCGTCAAATTCAGCAGCGTCTTTTCACGGCAAATGGGCTGCGCATTCAAGAACTCAAAAATAATGAATACAGATTATCCGATCGTGATGAACAGAAAGGTGGCGTTTGACATTGCCTAGGAATCAGTGACCATTATCCCGTTATATAGAAATAGATGCGCATGGATAAGAAAATGCATGCATACCTTTAACCTTCATCTCCAGCCGTCCAACGTCTGCTCGTTCGGGGAGGAGGCTGGATGGAGATCCGTACAAACGCATGAGGTGGAACCACGCCTTCGGATCAAGCTCCTCAAAGAGGGGAAATGCTCATTATCTCGCCGATCGGAGCTGAGATCCCTCCCGAAACGCCAAGCCGGCACATGGCGTATTTAACACGCTTACCATAAATCTCAGCTTCAGCTTCATTGTGAAACATTACTGGGTCGCTGCTCTTCAGTGCCGCCTTCAGCGATACCCATGGGACTTTCCTCTTTCCGTTACGATGACTACGTCTTATCGGAGCGGAATAGATAATAAATATACCGCATGCTTTAAGGTTCGGTAGATTTTCATGTTGTCTGTTATATTAATCATTCATAAACACAACGTCTCCGCTTTTTTACGGCAGTTGACCTTGCTGTTTGTTATTTATCACAAATAATGACGGATGTTTTATGATGCTTTTGGTAATTCTCTGTGATGCCGGAGTAATGCCTATCTTGGTCTTATATAGATGTCCCTGGATATACAGCTCGCTGAGCCTTTACGTGTTCATCTCGCGTCCACGATAACGAATTTGGGTTTTAAAAAAGATAATAAAACATAATGTATCTGCTTTGTGTACTTTAACGCTTTATTTATTATATTTAAGTGAATAGCATGAAATACTTAGGCCTATTCATATGAATTAATAATGTATAAAAGCTGTATTTTAAATTGTCATGAAGCTGGCCCTGTATGTAAAAATGTAATATAAACATCAGTTGCATGTGGATTCTTGGCACTGAACATTTTCTACCCCTAGAGGACATGTTCACAAATACAGTGTGTGTGTGTGTGTGTGTGTATTTAATGCAGAAGTAGATCTATGCATATCAAAGATCAAACAGGTCTATACAGATCAAAAACATCTCAATGCTTTACCTTGTGCTGGATGATTTGTTGAGATTGTAGTCATGTTTTATGCTGCAGCTGCATGCAGCACACTCCGCTCACGGGGGAGATGTTGTGTTCTGAGTGGCTATGTCTGTGTGACAATTTTAATTGACTAGGTTATTTATTTTTTAGCTTACTGTTTGGGCGTGACTGGTTTGATTTGATTAATAAACGTAGCTCTTATTTGGCATGACAAAACCAAAATCTAATTTAACACATAGGGCCCAAGTTGTGCTCTTTGTGAATCTTTATCGCCCATCACTGTGCCCCCTGCTGGCCACGGTGCGGCCCTGTCCTCAGGGAGCAGCGTCTTCCCAGTGCATGCTGGGTACATAACCTCTCTGAGTATGACCTGGCTGCCCCATAAAACAGCCTATCACTGTGCCCCCTGCAGGTCACATGTGCGGCCCTGTCTTCAGGGAGCAGCGTCTTCCCAGTGCATGAGGGTACATAACCTCTGTGAGTATGACCTGGCTGCCCGATAGGACACGAATTCTCTGCATCATCTGTGTGACCCTCGCATGAAATTCGCCCTCGAATGTGTGTATTTACAGTGATTTATGAGTACATACATAGACTCAGTGCAGTAGCATCCTCCCTGCCCCCACTGCACAGGCTCCGCCCTCATCCTCGATCTGCCACAGAGGTGAGGTCCTCTTCCCACAGCGAGTCAGTGTTACCGTGACTGAATGTGAAGAGGAAGGAAAGGAACAGCAGCATTCAGACACCTCAAACACAGATGTGTGTGATGATGTGATTGTGTGTGATGTGCGTGATGATGTGATTGTGTGTGATGTGTGTGATTGTTCTTCACATTCACGCCTTTCTGACTCTGTGGGGTCCTGGGAAGTCAGGATAAAGTGTCTGTAAGTTACAGGCAGAGAATCCCTTTCTGGGGGTGTCACGTTTGCATTTCGTGGGTGTGTTTGGGGTCCTGCTCTTATTTCTGTCGGTCCATAAAGCACCTGTGAACGAGGTGCTAGCTGATCAGAATGGCTTCGGTCCCGCCCATGTCTGTGCGATGGTGTCCTCCGATTCGCTGCTTGTCCTTCTGGGTTCACCGATTGGTGGCTTGGGCATTTGCTCAGGCTGTGACTTCCAGCCTCTGTTCAAAGTGGATGATCACATTCCTGGAGCCCAAACTCAGGAAGGAGAGAACAAATCTGGGAGGAGGAGGGAGACAGAAGGAGGTGTGGTGAGATGGCTGAATGAGCGGGCGTCTCCGTGATGGAGGTGTAAGTGAGACCCCGGGGCTTACCGCCCCCTGCTGCAGGATATGGGCAGTAACACGCATTTCTAAACCCCAGTGTGACTGTTGCTTTAAATGCACTAACAAGTGGACAAAAATCCGAGAAACAAAACAACCCAGATATGATGTTGCTGCTCCAGCATCCTATTCTTCATCAGTGAGGGACCTGAGATGCCCGTGTGGGGGGGTGTCAGGGATGGAGGGAAGCAGTCCAGATTTCAGCATGAACTTGTGGTGCTGGATGCTCACCCCTTTTGGTCAGCATGGTCCAGCGGCAGTTGACCGCACTCTCATATTGCCCTGGTGGAGAGTCGATGTAGCACATCTTATCCACATGCACCTGGGAGGTGATGACCATGGTGCGGAACCTCGCCCAGCTGTCTTATTAGGTTCTTGCCTTGTCGATAGATGCTGTGTAGCTCCTGCCCTGATCCTGCTTATACCTGTACCTGGTCCTTCACTGTGAGATTTGCCTCACAAAAATGTCGCGTTAGACAAAAGTGTCTGCTACGTAAAAATGAATGTGATTATGAAATAGATGTTTGGGAGTGTTTGAGAAGATCAGTTGTTTTGCTGGTCTTTGAGGTGATCCCCGAGGCAGCTTGTTAACCGGCTACTCGTTAGGGAGCCGGATACCGGGACGCCACCTGACTTATGGTCTCCGCCCCGCTTGTAGAAATGCTTGACCTTGTCATAGAGGCTGATCCAGATGGAGTCGAAGGCCAGCTGCCTCTCCAGCCCGTTTACTGGGCTGCTGTAGAGGGACTTTACACCTTCCATCTGCACCATGGTGCTGACTGTCCCAAACAAGCTCCTGTGCTTGACATCCCTGGGCAGCTCTGTAGCTGCTGCCTCCCCCTGGATCTGACAGATGGAAACGGTTTTAGGTGACAGGCGTGGTGTGGAGGTCCCAGCCCAGCCTGCTGGAGCTGCGTCTGGAGCAGGGGCGGGTGCAGGGGGTGGGTGCAGGGGTCGCTGTCAGACGCTGTCACAGCCCCGACAAAAACAAGCTCACTGCTTTTATTGCCTGATTTTGTGAGCTTTGTCCAGCTTTGAGTGGTTTGGATGCTAATGCATCCATCTGTCTGTTTTCCATAACTGTTCATCCAACACATGCTCACAGTGAATTTGGATTGTATCCCAGGAAACACCGGGCAGAGACATTTAGCACAGACACAGTCATAGACACAAACACAAACACAGTCACAGTCACAGACACAGTCATAGACACAAACACAAACACAGTCACAGACACAGACACAGACATAGACACAAACACAGACACAGACACAGACACAGACATAGACACAAACACAGTCACAGACACAGTCATAGACACAAACACAGACACAGTCATAGACACAAACACAGTCACAGTCACAGACACAGTCACAGTCATAGACACAAACACAAACACAGTCACAGACACAGTCACAGTCATAGACACAAACACAGTCACAGACACAGACATAGACACAGACACAAACACAGTCACAGACACAGTCACAGTCATAGACACAAACACAGTCACAGACACAGACACAGTCACAGACACAGTCACAGTCATAGACACAAACACAGTCACAGACACAGTCATAGACACAAACACAGTCACAGACACAGTCACAGACGTGGTCATGACATGACAGGAAATGTGGAGAAAGCACAAACTCCATCACTGGTTTCATTGCACCTTAGCAGCTCAGATGATGTCAGCACACCAGCGATAGGGGCATAACCCTAACCCTATCCCTAACCCTAACCCTATCCCTAACCCTAACCCTAACCCTAACCCTTCAAGGGCACGGTATTCAGTTTAATGAATCCGAGTAACACATTACTTAACACCAGCGAAGACACCCCATCTCCAACCTCTTCCTAGGCTGCAACGTGCCCAAACTCTTACTGCCGGCTGGTGAGGATATGACATCAGCCCTTGGGATTCATCATAGTGGGATGTGCTGTGTCTGAAAGCTCACTCATATATTTAGTGTATTTATGTCTGTTTCTGTCAGGTATTGACCACCTGGGCAGAGACCTGACTATTGGCCAAATGCAAGGTGAGACAGTGGTGTAAGCTGCGCAGCAGGAGGGACCTTCTGCACGTCATCTGGCCCTGTCAGTCAGAGCTCCCTGGTCCTGACGGCCCTCCCAGGCTTTCTGGATGTGAGCTTGAGGAGCATGGAATTGGGACGATACAAATCACCTCGGGATGTTAGCAGGTCAGCAGTCACACAAACACTCCGCTCCTGTCCATATCCTGCCAGAATAACAGTCTGACTGTTTCAGTCAAAATGTAATCTATGTACATTATTGAGAATAAATATTTCTGCATTCTTACTCCTTTCTTACTCCTACAAAAATAGCTTAAAGTGCACACTACCAGTTATTTTCTGCTCTTTCTGTATACTAAATACAGAGATAAACAAGGGTTCTGATGCAGTCCCTTTCAGAATTTGTAGCTCATTTCCAGGAAAATTCATGGTGCAGGTGCTGCCCCCCTGTGGCCACGCAGTGCATGAAGACAGACCAGACAAGGCCTACATGAGCAGAATAGCCCCCACTCCCCAGTAGTTTGCTGCACCTGGCCGTGCGAAGTGATCTGGCTGCCAAACCCTCTCTCCTCTCCCCCTGAAGGTAGCTAACACACTGTCTCCTCTCCCCCTGAAGGTAGCTAACACACTGTCTCCTCTCCCCCTGAAGGTA
>JAODLD010000016.1:6274762-6291699 GCA_026781065.1 Mormyrops boulengeri
TGCCATTAGCATTATCAGCATGCTCCAGACTCTACGGTCAAGCCATACTCTACCACATTGGCATTAACATGGTATCAATATGTTTGAGACTCTGCGGTCGAGCCATACTCTACCACATTGCCATTTGCATAGTATCAACATGTTTGAGACTCTGAGGTCAAGCAATCCTCGAGGACATTGCCATTACCATGGTGTCAACGCACTTGAGACTCTGCAGTCAAGCAATACTCTACCACATTGCGATTACTGTACTGTCAGTGTGCTTGAGACTCTGCAGTCAAGTGATACTCTACCACATTGCGATTACTGTACTGTAAGTGTGCTGGAGACTCTGCAGTCAAGTGATACTCTACCACATTGCGCTTTGTTGTGTCCTCAATGGTTTGAATCACCCTCAAACGCTGTTTGAAGCGCATCTGTTCAATGGCATCAGCCCGGATGGTGCCGAATTTCTGTCAAAATGTCAAGGCAAAAAGAAAGGTCCACAAATAAACACCAGGCTTCATGGGATAACAATATCTCATTTCCAGTACTTCACACCAAGCCTAAAACTATCACTGTATTTCAATGCTGATATCAAGCATGTGCATTTGAAATGCATCAAAGACTAATTTCTATTTTGGAAGCTTTGGGGACTCTGTATTGTTCCAATTTCACAGCAATCCTACAACCATCTGTGCATCCATTTCCTCCTTTTGATCCTACAACTGTATATCTGTAAAGAGCAAAAGGTAACTAGTGGTGTATGGTACCTCATACGAGCTGTGCACCAGCCTGAAGATGTCCACCTCTGGGTGAGGGTCCTTGTCATCTATCAACAGGGAGTGCAGGTGAGGGATCGGGGGCGTATTGCTGTCTCGGTTGGTCACGCTGTCCAGGTACCTATAAATTCAGTTTTCATATCAGACAGTATAACACCAGAGATTTGCATGGCCTTCTGTTCGCAGGCCTATTTCTAAACTGTCTCTTTTCTGCAGCAAACATGCAGCCTAATGGTCTGAAATCCCCCCTGACCCAAAGTTCATTATTGGGCTGCCTCAAGACATCTTTTATTTTTTCTTTTATCTTTTATACTGCTCACCTGCCCAGGACTGTCATGGCCTCTCCATCATCTCTGCACTTGAGGAGGCTGTCAATGTTGGCCTCCAGCACAGACAAGGCCAGCTGGAAGATCACCTTGACGCCCTCGTAGAAGAAACAGTCAACGACCACCACGGCACTCTCGAAGGGCATGACGCTGAGGAAGAGTGTGAGGAACCAGGACAGCGAGATGGTAGAGATGACACCTAGGTTCTGCATGCAGTCGTATAGTTGGGGCACATGGTCCCTGGCCAGTTCCTCAAAAACACCCTGGTCCACCAGCGCACCTGGACACACACATGGACACAGACGGTGAGGGCCAGCAAGAGAAAAATACAGCAGCTTCTGACCAGTGCCCACTGGCTTCAGGTACCTTACTGAAGACCATCTTTTAAGGTGCATCTCAGTTCACAAGCCCCAGTGTGAGAAAGAGGACTAACCCACAACTCTGGTGTTGTAGTAGTCAGGCAGCATCCGCTCACACAAGGCCACCAGCAGCCAGAACGCCTCCTCCTCCTTGGCGTACAGCAGCAACACAGACGTGACAATATTCATGGCCTGTCAAATAGGGAATGAAGAGGAAAGAGGCAGAAACAGCGGAAATCTGATCAGGAAAGAGTTAATGACAAGAATGGAAAAATCAACACCAGGAGTTGGCGTCACTCCACCTGGCAGTATCCAATGTCGGGGTTGCGGAAGGCGTAGGCGGTGAGCACTCTCCGGAGTGCGGAGATGCCGATTTCATTCTGGAAGGCGGGGTGCTCAGGAAGAGAGCGATGCAGGTCCCTCTCGATCTCCTCAGTGGCCAGGCTGCATTTCCCCATGGACTTCTCCACCAACTCCTCATAGTAGCCTGGGTGGGTGGTCATCTCATTGATGGCTCCTGTCCCAGTTAGACACACAACTATAGTGAGGAGATTCACATTTGCATTATGTTTATTTATCAGACTCCGGATAACCAACCAACCAAACAAGCAAGACATTACTTAGCAGACTCTGGATAAATACATTTGTTTAGCAAATTTTTGGAGGATCATACATTTTTGTATGATTTGCTCAGTGGCCCAACGATGGCATCGCCCTGCCAACCACAGCATTTCAGCCAGTAATCTTCTGATGACAAGCGCAGCATCCTAACCTGCAGAGCCACCCCATAAATTCTCGTCAGAAGTGCTGAGCGTGACGCGGCGCTGGCCTGTCCTTTTTAATGTAAAGTACAATCATTATCTAACTAAAACACATAATTGCTTTTCCTTTCACTGGGTTGGTGGACACTGCCTGGCCATCCCTGGAGAAATGTAGAATTGGTACGGTAAGGCACACTGAATTTCAAACAAAACACAATATTGTTTTTCCCGAAGGACAGAAACTTGATACTGAAAAAGGATTCAGTCTGTGTGACCTTCCTCCTACTTACCTCAACCCCACAGGAAGATGAGCCTAAAATTAAATGTCACTGTGTGTGATGTGCATAGCTACGGCAGCTAGGAGACAAGAACACAATAGCTGTTCATCACACCCCATGTGTCAGAGGTGTACTGGGACATTACAGATATTAGTGTGCAAAAGTACTGCAGGAAGCAGACATGTGGGTCAGTACTTGCAGGAAGACTCAGTTCATAAGCCAGACTGCTTGAATCAGACCTCCTTCAAGCTCCATGATCAGCAGCCTGTAAGCTCCTACTTCACACATTGAAGCCCTGCCGTGTTTCTGGGCCTTTGGACAGTCAGATGGGTGGAGATGAGGCTCACCGGAGAAGAGGAGCCAGAGCTCGCCCCGCATGCTGTCAGGGATGCCTCTGAGTACCAGGTCCTTGGTCCTCTCCGTGCGGTACATGCACACCCCCTGGCCATACTCTGCAAAGTGGCTCCTCCAGTCTTTCTCCTTCAGGATTTCCTTAGCCTGAGAGGACATGCAGAGCAGATGGCCCATTGTGAGGACCATAACGGCTTAAAATCAGAAGAGCTCCAGTTAAAATCACCCTGACAGCGAGTCTCATGATGTATAAACTATGCTTGGTCAGGTTCTCATTTCGGCAGTCGGCTAGGAAGGACATGAATGTCAACATTGTTATTGTTAGCTGATGATGTCAGAAACGCTAAATTTACGAACAAATGAACAAGCCCTCCCAGAAGAAAAAAGAGCTACGACTGTATTGCTGTAAAAACCAAACCTGGGGTATTTCTCCTAACATGTGTACTAGAGGGCACTGTCTACCAGCTTTGGGTTGAACTCCTCCGGAGACTTCCGGCGGTACATTGTCATCAGGGCCTGGCTGGCTGTGGGGATGCTGTCGTCGCTGAGGCTAAAGAGCCGCTCACATTCGGGTTCAGAGCCGCAGGATGGCAAGCTGCTTTGGTGGGAGTAGGCCTGGGATGAGAGGGTGGTTATTGTCCTGGGAGCAACTGCAAGCTGCTCCCTGGAACTCCAACCCCATGTACAGCAAGTCCACTCTACGTCACCATTTCTACAAGCTCCACACAGTCATAAGTAAAGCTGTACTTTCAGAACCTCTTCTAAAATATAGAAAAACTGCACCGTTCAAAGACATATGAGATTATCAAATGACACCAGCCTACTGTATCGTATCATTCACATTGCACACCAAGTAATATCAGTTATCTGGGGCGAATGCTTCTAGATTTGAAGCGATGGGGAATTCAGAGGGAAGCAGAGGAATGGCCCAGTACCTCATCATCCGATGAGCTGAAACTCCCCGTGATCTCTTCCTCAAAGTAAATCCCGGAGGTGGTCTGCTGCAGAAAGTCTGAGATCCTCTGGACTAGGAAGTCGCGGTCTTTGAGGTTGGCAAAGAGGAACGTCATCCTGTTCTTGGTGCTGATAGACAGAGGGCTGGGCAGGACGCTGGAGCTGTCCGCTTTCTCTACGACTGTCACCTGGAAGATGCCAAGGGACACTGAAGAGCTGGCAGAAAAGTGGGCGACACTGGTGCATGTATGGCATCAAAACAGGAATGGATAACCTCTAAGGTCAGAACCAACGGCTATTATGCTCCAGCTGTGAACAATCCTGGACATGAAGCAGAAGCACAGTGGATAGATTGTTGACACACAAGTGATATTTCCTAAACTCGGGTGGTATTTCTAAACACGAACGGTATCTCTTAACATGGGCAGTATCTCCTAAACAGAGGTGGTATCTCCTAAACACAGGTGAAATCTCCTGCAGTCTTACGGTAATGCTCATCACACCAGCCATGGTATCAGTGGGCCGGCTGAATCAATAAATCGCTGTCATGAATTCTAGGAACTGGATGAGCAGCTGCCACTGAAGCCATTGGTTACGTGCTTATCAGCACTGCAGTGCAAAGGGTGCCGCATTGGCTGGCTGAGGAGTGCACTGCTTCACCCGAGCCGGAGCAGTGCACTGCCTCACCCGAGCCGGAGGAGTGCACTGCCTCACCCGAGCCAGAGGAGTGCACTGCCTCACCCAAGGCGGAGGAGTGCACTGCTTCACCCAAGCCGGTGTCTCAGATGTTGGACTGCTGTTCATCAATACTGACTATCATACCTACAGACATTGTTTACTTGTGCATTTGTGTTTGCAGTTGGGGGCTCTGAAGCTTTTAACCAAACCACCTATCCAATGGACACCCTTTAGGTCATGACTCCATATTCTTCACTACTTCACATCCCTCCCAGTCTATCAATGGATCTCCTAAATGGACAAACTTATCCCCTCTGTGCAGTGGAATCATAAAACCAACAAAAATCTACTTATTTCTATTCGTTCAATTTCATTGGCCATGTGCACAACTGTATTTTAGCTATATTTTTCTAAGTATTATGTCCTTGTGTCATAGTGTCACATTTTAATGTCATATAAATATTTTTATTGTTTTGTGTCGTTTTTTTGCATTATGACCAAGATGGAATCTTCTTCTCTGTGTATGACCCTTTGACTTAACTTACTGTTAACAGGATGTCCCAACAGAATCCCACTGTAGTCTTGCTTAAAGCACTCACTTTAAAGGATGATTAGCATTGTTTCTACCGCGTGTAATTCTGACACTTTTCTATAAAGATCTTCCAAAGCACACGACCCCTCCCACTGGGTCCGTCGGCCGCTAACCTCCCTGAGTGGGATGATGAGGCTGCACAGGGTCTCTTCCTTGCTGGCAAAGCAGATATAGTTGGTGGAAACGAACATCTGCCCTAGGATGTGGGTCTTGTTGAAGGGGACCCAGAGAGTGCAGTCCGTGTGCCCGTCCAGCTTCTCATTTTTGGGGAGCCTGAACAGGGCACGGTATCGCTCGCTCTTGGCCCTGGCATCCAAGTCCCTGAGTCAAGACACAAACAATAGCATCTATTTACATGTTTTCAACAAGCAGGAGGACGTCTGCTTCAACTAAACTTTACAAGGATCAACCAAAAGAAAGAAGTACTTCACTACTCTTCAATTACATCTATAAGCTTACATCCATCCATTCAACCATTTTAAGTGAGACAGAGCCACACGGATCTGCAGGATATCTAAGAAATTACAGGGAGCAAAATGATGCATCGTTTGAGAAGATGTTGGAGGAGCTCAAGTGAACAAGGGAAAAACAGTGAAGCTCCACACACAATGCTTGGGCTTAATATGAACTGACGGTTCTGGAGAAGCAAAACAATACAATCAACATGTGTGTTTGAGCTATTCCACCAGCTGCAAACATCTAAAAGGTTCAAGCAGAACGTGGATAAACCATGAATAAAGGACGAGGAGAATGAGAATTCTAAAGAAGACTCGCCTTTTGAGGGCAGACACCTTTTTGGGGGTTTTCGTCCTCAGCCTAGGCAGCGAGAGGTCCTGCTCAAAGCCCTTGTTATCCAGCAGCTGCCTCATGGCAATGTTGGCCAGCTGCTCCATCAACTGGAAGGTCTCGCCGGTATTCAAAAAAATACTGAAGATGTGCTCCTCGGACCTGGTGCTTACTGAGATCACATCCGGTAAGAGCATGGTGGCACGTCTCTCCAGCTGAGTGACATCAGCCCATCGGATCACCAGCTTCACTGTGACAAGAACAGAGATCACGCTACCTAAGAATGCAAGTGTCTGAAAACTCTCCACTGAAGGCTATGGCTTTGTCAGAATGAAGCCAAGCAGTGCAGTGAAACAATGAACCGTCATCTGTTTCCATACCCTCCTTCCCCAGCAGGAAAGAACAGAAGCAGACGTGGTTGATGCTGAGATACAGTCTTCCTTGTCTGGGCACTTTGCTCTTCCAGTAGCTGCAGGAGTAATAATTCACCAGCTTCTCTTCCTCTGGCATCCCGAACAGCTTGTGGAACTTGGTGATGGCCTCCTTGAAGCTGTCCGTGTCGTCCTCCTTGACATCAGGACCCTTCGTATACTCAGCAATGATACCCTAGGCAGAGGACAATAGCAGTTCCTGCTGAGATCCACAATGGTCAGAAATTACTGTAAAGTAGCTTTGCTGGATCTACCCATTCCGTTAATTTAAACCCTTTTTTGGCTGCATATGACAAAGCAGCATTCGAACGTCAAATATACTCATTCATCTCTATCTAGCTCATGGTAATTTATTAACTGATTCATGGATTATGTTTATGGAATAGTCTTCCTGCTAGTGTAGCGCAAGCTAAAACCCTGGGTTCCTTTAAATCTGAGCTAGATAAGATCTTAACAACTCTGAGCTATTAGTTAGGTTCTCCCCAAACGAGCTTGATGGGCCGAATGGCCTCCTCTCGTTTGTAAATTTCTTATGTTCTTATATTCTTATCACCTGCCATGCTAATGCAAGGGGTGATGCAATAAAACAACTACCAAAATAATCACAGCAGTGTGCCTGCATGCACTCGACTGATCAAACAAAAGCAGTGTGTTTACCCGTAAGATTCACTTATTCTGGGAAACTCAAAGTGCTTACCAGCTTCACATATTCTCTTATTTACAGACTCGGATATCTTCTGGCACAAATACTTAACATAACGGCTCAAGACACACTACCTATCAAAGACACTCAAGCCAAGTGCTATGAGAGGTTAATTCCTCACAATCATAATGTGTGAATGCAACCCAGGCGTTATACACGAGGCGAGCAACACGTAGAGATTTTTTGATAAATGCAAGAGCTTGGGTGGGAGTTTAACAAGCAGTGACTTTTAAACCTCTCTTGGTCGTCAAATAGCAGCCTGGAATGCCAAATGAAGGCCACTATCACCGTTGCTCAGGCAGTAAACGCACAAAAGGCACATTTGCTTCATTCCACAGCCACAAGAACATTCCACCACTGAGGCTCACCTGAATCTTGCCCCTGACGAAAGTGGTGATGTCGTTTTCGTTCTCGAAGGCAGAGAGCGTCTGCAGGAGGTTGTGCTCCAGCCAATCCCAGTGTGCTGTGATCTCCCTGTGGGAAGCTCCTGCGGGGGGGTTGGGGGGGACATGGGAGCTGAGGGTAGGCTTACGGTCTACAGCAATCCCCCCTGCTCATCCTAATCCAGCCGCAGAAGCTGTGCCTATAAATAAGCACTTTCTGCAGGATGACAGTAATGTCACGGTATGAACCAGCAACACATAACCCCTCTCTATGGCTGTCTGCAAGACAATGCAGGGAATGCAATTGGGCACTGACTTCAGAACATGCGGCGAGGGATTTTCTGCGGATTCTCATGTGGACTTTAACACGCATGTAATTGGTAGAGCAGCCTCGGCCCAGCGATCTGAGCTGCTTCCTAACCTCGGGCCTACAGCTCGCCAGTGGAGGTGCAGTGAGCGTAAGTGGCTGATACATGTAACCATGACGGACAAACAGGTGGCACCTGCCGCTTCAGGCAGTAACCGTGCTGCTGTCCTGACTTTCTCTTGCCAAAGTGTTGCCCAGTCAGAATGAAACAGGTTTACACCCCAGTAACTAGTGACCTAATGAATTCTAATGTCTAATGACTGACCCCGTTTGTGGTCCTCAGAGAGAAACCCCTCATCAAGTCAGAGCAGTAGGCAACAGAGAAGAGAAAAGAAAAAAAAAACCTGACATCTTACATTACGCTCAGATGGAAAAACACGGAAGGGCCGCAGTCTACAACAATTAGAAATACTGCTAAATAGAAGATTCATGAGCAGCTCGTTAGTGGGAGCAAAGACGGGGGGATTTTCCCAGCCACCCACCGTGGGCTACGGTCCAGCAAACCACCGAGTCCGGAGACTGGTAGAGGATTCTGTAGGGAGCTACACGAGCAGGGGAGTCCAGAACCACATCAAGGGTCCCGACCAGCAGGCCTGGGGAGGGAGGGAAAAAGGGGAGAAGGAGAGATGGAGGGAGGGAGGGAGAGAGGGAGGAGAAGGTTAGGTAGCCATTTCAAAGCCCGTGCTCAGTAAACATGTTTTACGATACAAGATACAAGATTTTTATTTGCCATTTGTGCATAAAACCAACATTCTAGGCACATTAGAATTCTTGTTTTTAGCATATTAGCATGTTCCGTATGTCGTTACTGAGATAGACGGGTTTCATCAGTTGGGTGAAAACGTGCTGCTGAAGCTAACAATGTGTTTAGCTTGATGAATCAACACGTTGTTGCAGCCTGCAGACACGCAGGAGAACCGGGCTGCCATTGGAGCGCAGACACCCAGGAGAACCCTGCCGCTATCAGGCATCTAGCTTCTCCTCACCCTGCGAGGTGTGCTAAACGTGTTCCTCCATGCCTCTCCACTTCTCCTCACCCTCTCAGGTGTGCTAAACGTGTTCCTCCATACCTCTCCACTTCTCCTCACCCTCTCAGGTGTGCTAAACGTGTTCCTCCATGCCTCTCCACTTCTCCTCACCCTCTCAGGTGTGCTAAACGTGTTCCTCCATGCCTCTCCTCTTCTCCTCACCCTCTCAGGTGTGCTAAACGTGTTCCTCCATACCTCACCACTTCTCCTCAGTCTCTGAGGTCTGCTAAACGTGTTCCTCCATGCCTCTCCACTTCTCCTCACCCTCTGAGGTCTGCTAAACGTGTTCCTCCATGCCTCTCCACTTCTTCTCACCCTCTGAGGTGTGCTAAACGTGTTCCTCCATGCCTCTCCTCTTCTCCTCACCCTCTCAGGAGTGCTAAACGTGTTCCTCCATGCCTCTCTGCTTCTTCTCACCCGGCGAGGTGTGCTAAACGTCCTCCTACATGCTTCTCCACTTCTCCTTACCCTCTGACGTGTGCTAAACGTGTTCCTCCATGCATATCTGCTTCTCCTCACCCTCTCAGGTGTGCTAAACATGTTCCTCCATGCATCTCTGCTTCTCCTTACCCTTTCAGGTGTGCTACACGTGTTCCTCCATGCCTCTCCGCTTCTCCTCACCCTCTGAGGTGTGCTAAACATCTTCCTCCATGCCTCTTTTCTTCTCCTCACCCTTTCAGGTGTGCTACACGTGTTCCTCCATGCCTCTCCGCTTCTCCTCACCCTCTGAGGTGTGCTAAATGTGTTCCTCCATACCTCTCCTCTTCTCCTCACCCTCTGAGGTGTGCTAAACATCTTCCTCCATGCCTCTCTGCTTCTCCTCACCCTCTCAGGTGTGCTAAACGTGTTCATCCATACCCCTCCTCTTCTTCTCACCCTCTGAGGTGTGCTAAAAGTGTTCCTCCATGCCTCTCCGCTTCTCCTCACCCTGCAAAGTGTACTAAACGTGTTCCTCCATGTCTCTCTGCTTCTCCACACCCTCTGAGGTGTACTAAACATGCTCCTCCATGCCTCTCTGTTTCTCCTACCCTGCGACCATGCCTACATCAGCCAATCAGACCCCCCCAGTTCTAGAGTTTATCCACCCACCACTTTCACTAGAAGGAAAACCATGGTAACTGACACTGCTGCTCCTCAATGAGGTCTTGCAAGCTTAAGTCTGCAGGCCTGGGGGAAACCTCTGAAAGCTACCCACCCACTTATCCATCTTACAGTCACTCATCCAATACAGGGCCACAGTAATGCTGGAAGCACAGGGCAAAGGTCAAGGACTGGATGCCCAGCCCTGGCAGGACACAGTGAGCCACGCCAGAAGCCATCAGAAAGGTCAGCTGACCTGTTAGAGCACGTTGTGTGAGAGGAAGCTGCTGTACCTCAAAGAAAAGCTGTGATTACAGGCAGGACACCCTGGGAGTGTGGCACTATTCAAACCCCCATACCCTGTAGGTGTGAGGTAACAGGGACATTATTTAAGACAGGCAAGAAGAACACAAAAGGAAATACCGCCCTCACAAGCATTACGAAACAGTGCACTTCTGTATTTTCTGCGCCAAATAAGAACTGATATCACAGCCTTCACCAACATGTCCTCTGCGGCTGTGCTGTCTAGCCGTAGAGGACCGAGGACACGACTTCAACGTGCGGCTGTCACCTCACACACAGCTCATGGTGTGACGAACACTGAGACCCACATGTTTGCCAGTACAGAATTCCTCATGGGTAGAGATTAGGAGCCAGTTGTTTTGTATAATTTTAATGTCACTTTCATTTAAAAAAGAAGAGGCTGAAACATACCAAAGAGGAAGAGAGTATACCTAAGGGGGAAATGAAACTGGCTTGGTTTGTGTCGCACCCAAACTGAAGTCATTACACACCACGCTGGTGAAAAGGCAGGACCTAAATGGCCAGACCTTAATGCATCTGTGCTGATTTGGGAGAAGCATAGATTTGTTTTGCAACTGATAAGACTTCTAAGATCATATTGCACCCTTCACTTATACTACTGACCCACAGGTGATTATGTTTAGCAGATGAACACAATTAGCTGTGATACATTTCAGGGTATATTTGCACATACAGCACGGATATGCCCCCCGTTCAAAGGGCACTTGCAAGCCAATGTCCTTTTAAGAAAAGTAGGCGATGATATGTTTCACATTTGCTTTGGTACCTACTCCTCAAATCTGTATTCAGTTCTGCATTGCAGCTTGGACATACTTAATAACAGCTTCACAAAATGCATTTCGAAAGAGCACAGAATTAATACATACTGTAATGTCCATGAGAAGCTCAAGCTCAGGGTCTCTAGCAAATTCTGTTTTTTTTTACCGCAGAATAAAAGCATTTCGGAGGGATGGGCGCAGCACGAGCCCAGGCGACCTGGCACACACACGCGCGCGCGCGCGCGCGCACACACTCACAGCGGTGACATCATACCCAACAGCCATTAAGCTTCCTCGCTCAGCCCGGGCAGCAGAACCCCGACCGGGAGATAAGACCCGAACTGGTGCATCTGCCGGGGTTCGAGACCATTCGCTGACGTGCAGATAAAGCAAACGCCATCTTCTGGCGGCCAGGTGTAGATACAGGTGGCATCTTTGGCGCCTCCAGAAACTGACTAATAATACGGATGAAATTTATGACGTTTACAGTAAGTTCTGAGAAAAATCCGGAATAATATGTCAGAGGATCAAAGCTGATATCAAATCTACAGAAAACAAACTAGTGATTAGTGTTTAAAATCCAAAGCCTCTCGGGGAATGCCCGAATTCACGAATTACCGTACAATTGATTCATATAGATACAAATAAATCGGTAACACCGCAAATATCAGCATCGCGGCGAAGCTTCGAAGTAAAAGATGCTGCTATTCAAATGATCATGGATTAGCATTGGTTACATTTTCCCGTGAGTTTTTCTGACTAAACATTCTCAGTGTTGATGTTCTGCAGACTGGGACGTCGCGAGGAGTGACCACGCGCGGCTGCCAGTACACGCACGCGCCGGGGCGCGCGTTCCCGTCGCCTCTCGGGTCTCTGCTCGGCGCAGAAAAGACACTCGGTTTTACCTTCATAATTTTTAAAATAAACTTTCCGTAAAACTCATATTATCGGTCTGATTTACAAAACAGGTTCCAATGTAAATGTTTCTGGTGGATATCCATTCTTTAAGTCGGTAGAGACTTATCTAATGAAGACTAATTTACATTTCGTCGAGGATTTTTATAGCCAGATAACTTAGTCAATAGATCTGTATTACTGCTTTTGCCAGCCACAAAAAAAAACGTTTCATTAAATAAATTTGCATCTATACATGTAATCCGCGATTGGGGTAAACACCTGAGTATATACAGTGGTTTACTAATAAATATATCAAATTAATGACGCGAATGTTGCATGATTTGAATGGAAAAGGGTCACAAACCAGCGAGGAGTATCCAGCCATCATGTACCTGCAAGTCCGCCGCCTCCGCGCCCCTTCCTCCGCTGCAGGATGAAATAGGGGTTCGCCCTCTCCGTGGTCCACAGGGCTCCGGCCATCAGCACCTCCTCCAGCTCGACCCACATCTCCTCAGGGGTGTCCGGACAGCATTCAGCCGTAAATCAGAGTCCGCCCCCGGCTGTGTAAATGCAGATCAGGACCGCCCGGCCGGCGCGTATCGCGCATGCAGAAAACACGCCCGCACCTCAGAAAATGACATAATAACATACATTTCCTCTGGTCAGCCTACTTAATAGCAACTATTTTAAGATCTTTAAATAATGATCGTTTAGCACCAGCATAATACGCCGCATTTAATGCATGATTTTGACTCACTGTTTTATTTATCTCCGACCCCCAATATGAAATCTCATAAAACGAAATATGCTGAAGTGGCGAGCGAACAGCATTAAACGCCCCTTCTTTATACGCAGAGGATGCGCAGAGCCCGGTGCTTTTTCCGCCCACGGAGGCTGTCAGGTGAGATCGGAGCCGCTATGTCCACCATAATAAAGGCATAAGCATAAAAGCGGCGGACAGGGAGGCCTGGAGCCGCGGAGCCGCGTACCGGAGCAGGAAGGACGGGCTTCTGACGTCACGGGGGAGAGGTGCTTCTGGGATTCGTGGACACAGTCCCTCCAGCCGGTGTGCCGCTACTGAATGATAAACAAATAATACGATGTTAACCTAACAAAGAAGAAGAATGATAATACAGAATGAGAGCTGTAGAATATACACCAAGTGCTTGAAATGGACCAGTACTCACCAGTATGCAGTACCAGCACCTCTTTACTTTTCTCTTTAGAGTACCTGCACCTCTCAATATCTACTATAGTACTGAATAACAAGGGGAGTACTGGGACCTGGTACTGAACAGGAACCGGTGCTTCTGAAATGGACGCCCCTGCTCGAACCAGCATGTCTAGCATATTGAAAATGGCTTTGATCAGACGTTTTACCCGAACTGTAATGGACCTCTGGTCCCTGTCTCTCTTCTGTATGAAGCAAAGGTATTCGCGTACCTGAACCTCAGAACCTACGCATAGATTCAGGGAAAACGTACGAGGAGCGATTTGCCAAGTCACATGTCGCCCTCTGGTGAACATTCAGTTACAGAAATCGACAGTAAAATGTTTGTTTAATGTCCCATGACTTTCTCTCTTCATACTTATGTCCCTTTTACACGTATGTCCCTTTACGTGCATTTCACTATACGCTGTATCGAGTGTAATGATGTATGTGACAAACATCGGAACTGAATTGTTCTTATTTCATTCTTGTAACAAAGGGTCGCCTTGTTGTGGAATAAACTTATTCTCTTCCGTTGGTATACGTCACTCCATCGCAGATATACACATTTCTAGAATAAGAATGATACAAGAATATTCGTGTGCTCAATTCATAATTTTCGGTAATGCCCCCAGTTCTGTGGAAAGCGAAGGAGGATGTTCTTCACCAAACTAGAAAACGAATCACTGGGAAGAACCAAAACAAAGGAAACAACGGTGAAAAAAATCATATTTGTATTCACACGGAAATTTTGAGGGTTACGAGGCAAAAACCCGAAAGATCGAAACCAAAACGCGACGCTACCGCAGCTACAGGCCCGCTTTGGGTACAGGTCCGCTTAGGGTACAGGCCCGCTTTGGGTACAGGCCCGCTTAGGGTACAGGTCCGCTTAGTGTAGCAAAGGCTGCAATTCACCGACTTCCGACGCCAAATATGACCCGTTTAAACGTAATGTTCCGTTTTGTGAACTTTTTGTACACTGCAGACCAGTACCTGTCCATTATATCCTGAAGTTAAACATCACTGCAATATTCTAATAACTGCAGTCAGATCATGATGTGTGAGAAATTTGCTGTCGCTATCTAGCCTTAAAACACCGGGAAAAAAACGTCCCTGTAACGATGAAGTAACTCCATTCTTAAGATGACTCCATGTGGTATGACTGTAGTATCATTTTATATTTTCTGGTAAAACCAAAAACGGTAAATGTCAGAGGGCACCCCCTCGGTGACGTGTGAGGTTGGTATCCGCTTTCCGTTCCTCTTCTGCCATGATCTCCAAAGCCCCCCTTTTCTTTTCATTTTGTCACACCGTACCACTCGTATTACCTCAGAGACTTTTTACAAATGAATGAATGACATGCACATCCTCGTGCCTGAGTCTGTTGTTAATAATAATAATAATAATAATAATAATAATAATAATATTATTATTATTAATTTAATGAAAAGGCACATCGGAATGGTTCACCCCATACCAGGGACTTGAACCCTGGACCCTCAGATTAAATGTCTGATACGTTACTGACTGAACATAGCAGACTTGACATTAATGAATGAATCTTCAATAAAGTCACATATAGTCTATAATTTCAAATTATATCTATCTATCTAAACTTGGGTGGAAAGCACACAGTTCCATTGTACAACGACAAAGACATTTTATTCCATCCATTTTGAGCTCATTCTTAGACTTCCTCAATTTCCATGGCAGGTGCTACAACCAAAAACCATCAAGATATTGCACTACGTTTTTAATATTCTGGGCCTGTATATAGACTGGCAATGACCAAAGTTACACTGGTGTTCAAGCAGATTCCTGCTGGATCAGAAATGTAGTGCCGCCACCGAACTTTCACACTGTTAATATTACTACTAATCATAAACGCAGTAAAATAGAAATCTATAGCAATTTGATGTGCATTGCAGACACAAATGGTTACTTTATGAAGGTCTTCATTTAGGAGAAACAAACATTGTGGCATCTGACATTTTTCATATGGTGAATATAAACATAAAATTTCCACATCTTTTAAACTTACCCAAGAAATGACTGCAATAAAAGATGATGTGGAAGTCAGCTAATCTACTATTTGTCGAGCAGCACATGTGTAATGACTGTGTGTGGAGACACTGAGAGCAGCTCATTGCTCCAGCCTGATAAAACACACAGAACCAGCAATCGAAACCCTGGCATCAGATTTATTGGGATTCACAGCCGTGGCCTGGGGGGCGACACATCCCTCTGTGTGACAAACGGTAAGGGGAGGGGGACATGTATAGTAACGGTGCGGCCCCCCAAGAGACAAAGCGCATTGTGCTGGGCCGCACATGATATGGAAAAGCCTGATTATGAACCAAAATTGTCGAAATCTTTAATGCTTTACAAAATGAGGACTAAATAATGTGCAAATCACAGTTAGAGAGATGGGCAGAGTTAAGTGACTCAACCTGCTAAACTGTTTATACCCCAAGTCCGTTAACCAGTGCCCATGCCATCGGACGAGTCTGGTTTGTTTAGCTGTAGTTAGATTTGTCTAGTCAGGAACACACTCGACACAGGGGTGGAGTTACAGACTCACCTCAGCAAACATCACCCAGATGGCACCTGACAGTGGCGCTCAGGGGCCAGACTCTGTGTCTCAAATTTACCACGAACCACCAAGGTCAGAAGCGGTGGGGACCAGAACTCAGGACAGGAGATGTGTGTGAACGTCAAACGCCCATCCAAATGCGTCTCTCAGTCTCACATAAAAGAAGAGTTTTGTTATTGGGCGGGTCAGAGTGAAGAAGGCAAATGAATGTGGAGGGATCTTATTTCTGCAGAGAGACAGTTAAAGATCTTTGGTTATGTACAGACACACTGGGGATATGAAGCGAGTCACCATCACCACTCTCCGAAGAGAGAGTGCTCGCACGCAAAACATCCCCGGCTAGATACAAATATTCCTCTTCTTTAGAAAAATAAAACATTTACACTAGCAAAATAAAGGTCATCTAACGCACTCCTGGTGGGTAAGAATGTGACCGACGTTCACAAGATGCACTGCTGATACGGCCCTCAGAGAGATACTAAGGGAGGAAGCCCCTGGAAGAGGTCAGCATTAAAAACACAGACAGCGCCTCCCTTAGCCTGGGGAGCGCAAACCGTTGTGATTACAAGGAGGCGCGTCTTAATACTGAGAGCCGGCATGCAAAACCTACATCCCAAACATGGTGCGGCGGGACATTCCATTGGACGACGACAGAATCACCGGAAATCATCTTGCAAGTCTTTATAGGGACATTTGCATATGACCTTACAGATCCCAAAAGTATACACAAACACCACGTGGCAAGAACAAAATTTTTTTAAATCACTTAAAAGCACCTTGTCCAAAACACAGGGCATTTCCAGTAACCAGTAAGGCTCTTCTGTTAGTCAGATGACCATGATTTCCATTTTGACCACCACTTGGCACAGCTTCTCCTCCCTGAGCTCCTGCTCTCTCAGCCACTGCCAGACTGGATCATACCCTCCTGGGACCAGGTCGGGTCGGGTCAGGCAGACCCAGATCAAAGCCATAAAGACCCATGAAGTCACTTCCCGGTGTGTTAAGTAACGGTTGTGCTTTCAGTGTGTATAAAACAGAAAGAGAAGAGGGTAGAGAGTGGGACCGAAACGAATAAACAATGATGGGGGAGTAGAGAAGGGGGTCCGGGGGGGTCCAGCACTCAGTGCCAAAATGAGTGTTTCTCTGGTGGTGCAGTCCGGGACAGGAACGTGACACGGAGCAGCGTGTACATCAACTGGGGATGCGGGGCCGCACAGCCAGCACCAACCCCAACCCCCTGCGGGGGGGCCTGGGTTGGGGGTGGGTTTTGGGGGTGTTCGCTGGGGGGGGGTGGGGTGGCGGGGGGTCAGGTAACCT
>JAODLD010000016.1:6485008-6497565 GCA_026781065.1 Mormyrops boulengeri
GCACAAGCTAAAACCCTGGGTTCCTTTAAATCTGAGCTAGATAAGATTTTAACAACTCTGAGCTATTAGTTAAGTTCACCCCAAATGAGCTTGATGGGCCGAATGGCCTCCTCTCGTTTGTACATTTCTTATGTTCTTATGTAAGCTGATAAGCAGAAAACAGTTTCCTTTACATTTTGAAGTAATCAGAGTACCATAATATAATTGAGACCACAGAAATATTAGGAATATATGGCCTTATGAACTGAAATCTGTAGCAATTCACCTCTTGACTTGACTAGACAATGTGTGTCTAACAGACAATCCCTACTGTGTCACTGAGGTACATGACCCTGCTGTAGAGGGATCATGCATGGCTCTGATGGACATCATATGTTTGCATGTCCACATCCAATAATTCTTTTCTACAGATACGATTGCGGGCTGATGATTAAGCACATGGACAGGACATGCCGCTGAAGCGCCGCTGAGACCCGGAGGACACCGCGGCCACGTGGGCAGGACATGCCGCTGAAGCGCCGCTGAGACCCGGAGGACACCGCGGCCACGTGGGCAGGACATGCCGCTGAAGCGCCGCTGAGACCCGGAGGACACCGCGGCCACGTGGGCAGCTGATGTGGGGAGAGAGCTAGCTGAGTAGTACGGTGCTGGAACAGCAAACAAGGCCTCTGACAGGCTGCTCAGTCCACAGGAAGGAGACAGAGAGGAGAGCTTGGCTGTGGGAGTGTCCTGTCCGTGTTCACTGACGTGCAGCCGGCGTGTTTGTCTGTAAGCGGCTGCCGAACCGGCTGGGCTTAATCATCAAACACTCAGGAAAATGAGGCCGCCGCCTTATCCTATTGTCCAAACCGGTTTTGTGCCGTTCAACTGCTGTGTGTGTGCGTGTGTGTTTATATATGTGTTTAAATACTGTATATATATATGTGTGTATATCTGTATGTATGTGTGTATAAATATATGTTTATGTATGTGTGTTTATATATGCATATATATATATGTGTGTGTGTGTATATATGTGTGTATGTGTGTGTATATATGCGTTTGTGTGTGTGTGTGTGTGTATATATGTGTGTGTGGGTGTGTGTGTGTGTGTATATATGCGTTTGTGTGTGTGTGTGTGTATGTGTGTGTATATATGCGTTTGTGTGTGTGTGTGTGTGTGTCTATGCGTGTGTGTGTGTGTGTGTGTGTGTGTGTGTGTGTGTGTGAATAAAGATCTGGACTATATGTGGTTGTGTAAATAAAAAAAATACTCATACCTCCAATCCATCAATTTAGTTATATTTAAAGCAAATGAACGGCTTATGATTGAAAATACTGAGATGATAACATTTAAAATAGATGTCTGCCCTTCTTGCTCTCATCCACAGAACTGATTCTTCCCAGGCTGCCTGGCCCTTTAAAATACAGACTCCAGTCCAGCGGCCCTCAGCATCCACTTCGCAGTTTACCACTCACCCGGCTTCCTGCACACTTTGTCACAGTTACACCCACAGTGAGAAGCTCAGAGATACTGAGAGGGAGCAGAGAGGAGCCGTCCAGGCGACTGCAAACTGCCACAGTGTGCTCCCAGCCTTTCTGGGAGGGCTGTTTGCCAGCCTATTAGGTCCAGCTCTTTCGCACCTATTCATAACGGTACTATTTTAGGCCGTGTGTTAGCTTACACGAGGCATGACTGGAATCGATTTACTGCGACCACGTAAATAACTTCAGGCTGGGTATTTTGGGAGGGGCCTGTACCTCCTGTATCCTATGTCAATATGTTGGCTTGTGCCTCTTTTTGGGGGCGTTCCCATAATTATGGAACCCGTTGCACCCCAGGCCTACGGCTGCCTGAGATCCCACAGCAGCGTGAAGACGCACGTGCTGGCCAGCGTTCCTGTCAGAACCCGATGGGCCACAGCAGAGGTTGGGCCAGCTGCCCGCCCTGCTCAGCCGGTATTTACAAGAGCTATGTGGCTTCCAGCTCTGAGCCCCAAGGGCAGGAATCAGCCACGGAGCAGGACTGGAAGAAAAACAGGCCAAAGGCTCCAAAGCCTCTCCTTAGCAGGTAGATGGAGCAGCAGCAAGCGCTGCGTCGTCCTTGTGTGGCGCTTGGCAGAAGCAGAGCCGCTTGGCTGAAGGGGAGCGAGAAACATCTCCACCCCCTCCGTCACCGAAAGTTGACTCAGCTTGATAATGTCAAACCTCGACACGCCTGTAACCAACATTTTTCATCTTCTGGTAATTCTGGTAAAACCAGTGTTTGGGGGGTTTTACACAGCGATACTCCCATTAACAGGCATGATTCTGTGTCAATCGAGGGCAAACTCAGAGGTGATGAATGACTCGCCTCGGGCATTTATTCACTGGCTGCTTTGTGTCACGCGTCATAACGCCTCTTTGATGCCACGACTTTCCAGTATGGTCACTTTTCTCACACGGAATCACAGGATCCTCATTGTGAAGCACTGCCTGTTGATCACAAAAAGGCCCACAACCTTTATGATGACTGGCAGAAGTTACCCTGTCCTGGGGAGTGTTCATCTTGTTTATAAAAACTAAGACGAAAAATATTTGTCAACAACATTTTTTCTGACAAAAACTAAATAAAAAGGCACGTGTAAACCAAACAAATATGTTACAAACTGAACAATGAGCGATGTGAAGCTATTTGCACATGACACAGTTCGCCAACAAATGAAGAGTATGGATGCAATTTTAAAAACGCATGTTTATAATTGGATAACACTAGTTGGGGTGCCATCAGAAAACCATCATCAGAATTCTGCTCTAAACCGCTGGGTCGGCCCACACGTTTCGGATTCTGTTACATGTTTGTCTTACCTCCCAATCCTGCCCTTGTGTAGTTCACTATAGCTGCCTCTCGTTTTGCTCCCTCGTTAGTCCTTGTATTAAAGTGCTCCCCAGTGCTGGCATTAATGTCAATCCTGCTTGTGGCCCATGCTGTTTGTAGGGTTCCGAGCTCCCATTTTTGATTCCCCCATGATCCCGACTTGCCAACTGTCATGCATCTGGTGTGATGCAAGCAACTCTCATGCTTTCTGACTCTCATGCAAGAAATCTTGTGACAAATCTATATAATTCCAATCTAGGCCTACAATTAGCTATACGAAAAGTGTTGGGGTAGTTTGCCAACCCTACAGACTATTTACAAGGTAATACGTTCTTACATGTACAGACTCGTCTCGAATTGACAGCCAGCTGACCAGAGTTGCCAAACTGCCACGATCCTGTTCCTTTCTGTTTGATTCTATTAGTTGAATAAAACCCTGTTTGTTTGCCACAAATGCTGCCCATTCTTCCCTCATCGCACGGCAGTCTGATACTTGATAACGTTTTGAGAGATAACACTTGAGTTTTGTTTCTTTTTAAAAAAATAATAATCTGAATGAATATGTGTTAATATGCAAGTATTTTGTTTGAGACTAAATTTACATTATTTACATTTTACTTAATGATAAAGTTCATATAAAGCAATTTTAGAATTGCATAGAATTGCAATGTTTTGCATTACAGCAGTTAAATCTATATCCTTAAACACAGTATGCTCAAACCAAATGGCACACTATAACCACAGGTTTACAGATGTTTCCTTCAGGAATCCAGAGTGCATAGAGGTAGACTAATCTATCTACTATGATGCATTTTCGTCAAAGGATTAAGACTAAAGCTAAATTCAATTCAATTTATTTTTATATAGCGCCTTTAACAACAGAGTCGTCCCAAGGCGCCTTACGTGGATGTGTCGTGATACACTAAACGTTATTAGAGAGAGTGATACAGAACAGGAAAAAGGACGGAAAGAAATTAAAGAAAGAAAGCCAGATGACAACGGAAATCAAAATATGCTGTCAAAATGAAGACCGGTCGTGGGCCCCTTCCTTTGGTCGGACTGCCTGATAACTAGGCCAATAAGTATCACTTTGGATCACTGCTTTAAATGTAGAAGTGGCCTTTTTTGAGATGCACCTTCCGTGCCCATTCTGGTTTCTGTTTCCCCACATCAGAGCGCCTGGTGACCGGTGACGTGTGACATTATAATAAGCAGCTGGTGAGTAAGCAGACTCCTCCACACTGACTTTGATCCATCATCATTCATTCGTTTTTTTTTCTTTCTCAGAATGGTGGCTTGAAAATCAGCTTTTCCCCGTAATGAAAAAGATACTCTCAGCGAGAAACGTGCATTCAGTGTTTTCTGTCATTTTCCTGTCGTTCTCCTGCACTAATGCTAGACAGGAAACACCACGGCGTAAGTGAAGTCGTGCCTCTTTACACTGGAGAGTGAACATAAAAACAAACACAGACAGCTCCATGTTGCCAGAACCTTTTCGTTTTTCTTAGCTTTCGCTATTCTGACACCTATAGAGAACATTGTAGGTATTTTTAAACCAAACGACCATGACAGTGTAAGCAGTCAGCCGCGTGGACGTCTCAGTCTCAGCCTGCAGGAGCTCACCAGAATTTATGGCACCATCTGTGCGCCATATGCACGCCGCTCACCGTAACACAGCACTCTTATTCAGCAGCATGCAGTTGAAGGATGCAAGATTTTCTCCACCATCAGCTTTGTCACCTGGAGGTCAGGAGAGCGCTTTCCAACAGCCCCTTCATGACTGACTGAGGTGTGTAACAGGAAAACGTTTCAGACTGTGGCCTGTGGACACTGAAGCCAGCATTATAGCGAGCTGTCACGCTGCTCACGCACTCCATCCCGGGAGGACAGCCATGACGGGCTGCTAGCTACGGTTCTCCATAGCTGCTTTTAAATGCTCGCTCCATTTCAGGTACACCCGTCATGTGGTGTTGCTCCATTTCAGGTACACCCGTCATGTGGTGTTGCTCCATTTCAGGTACACCCGTCATGTGGTGTTGCTCCATTTCAGGTACACCCGTCATGTTGTGCTGTTTCAGGTGCTGGGCAAACCAGGGGCGCATTTGACCGTTTCGAAATATACACAACAGCTAGTTAAGCGGGCATTGCATAGATTGATGGTGCCAAGCCTTATGCCACTTCATCCACCAAAAATATTAATAATGTTGGCATCAGTAATCTTATATTCATTCTAATGTTAGGCTTCAGTTTTAAAAGCAATTAGCATTTGTGTGGATAGTTTCTGTCTGGTGCGTAGGGCTGTTGCTTAGCTGCTTATTGTCCCAAGTCCGCTGTAAATGAGCCCACCGCTAAGGTAACACAAGGTAGTGGCTGCAGATACGGGGCCTATGTTACCGCCAGGCCGCTAGGTAGCTGTGACAGAGCCACAGCTAACGCTAATGTGCTAATAAAGATGTGTGTACACACAGATGCGGGGCCTGTGTGCCTCTGTCCTCATTGTCCCTCTGTTTGTCTGTCACTCATTACTGTGTGTCTGACGGCCTCAAGGAGCTGTGTGCTGAAAGCTAATGTCCACGTAACCATGGCGACAGCTTATCACCGCCAAAAGCCTTCCGCAGTAAACATTAACACGGTGAGGAGCACAAACGGTCAGTCAAGAAGCAGAATACTTCCGTGTGGGACTGTGTTATAAAAGCCGGCTATTAAGGTGTAAATGCTGACTTTGGTAAAGACAGTAGGAATATAAATATATGACACTTGAGGTCAGTAAAGGCACAGTGGAGTTGATGTGTGAAGCTTCTTGATTCCCCAGCAAAACAGCTCTGCTTTTATTTTATTTGCAGTATTGATCCACTTTCTTTTTACTGTTCTATAATTTGCTAGTTTTCAATGTCTTCGCTTCCTACCTACCAACAATCCACCTGGGACAGCGAGCACATCAGTGTGAGCAGTCTGCCACTGATTCATTCAATCAACAGAAAAGTAATTTAGCAAGCAGTGTTTTTATTTTGAGGACAGCAGCAGACCTGAGCCTCATGTAACTTTTTGCAGGACACAAACACGGGAGCCTGATACGGTTGGCGACATTGTTTGAAGCCCTTAATGGCGTTCATAATCTGCATGGGCAGATCACAGGTGGCCAAGCAGACACAAGCCCCCAAAGACGGACATGTAAACATTCAAACTCAGTACATGTGTTTACGCAGCTCTGTATGTCGACAGTTTGGTAGTTCGAAAGCATAACACTGAAGTTTACGGAGGTTTCCAGTTTTGACTGTAATCTGAGTATATGTTAATTTCTGGCATATCCAGTACATGAATCCTCAGTTTCAAAACCGTAACTCAAACGTGTTTTGCTGACTGCAGATTTTCCACCACATAGAAGGGAAACCAAACAACTAAAGCTGAAGCAAATCTGATTAACCAGCAGTGGTGTTTTGAAAAAAACGTGACGGGGAAGCGCCCCCCCCCCCCATCCTCACAGACCTGGCTTTGTGAAATGAGCGGCTGCTCAAACCCCTTATGGTGCCTGACCCGGGTGTCACACGGCACATTTCATTAGAGTACTGCATTTAAACCAAAGACACAAGTGGGAAAATCACATGACCGTGAAAATCACATGACCATGAAGGGGAACCTCCTGGAAGGTTTTATGCCACAGACTGAGGGTATGCATGAAGTTCACAGACAGAGAGCGCATGAAGCTGAGGAGCACAATCATCCGTCTTCCATACCTGCTAATCCAGTGCCCAGTGAGCTAGGATACAGAGGACACCCCTTAGACTGGATGCCCAACATAATTTCTAAGGCTTAATATTATCATTTCAATGAAACACAAACGTGAGCATGTCAAAAGTACATTCTGTAGAGAGGGCACTTTGATGGGTAACATTACGCTATTCGTCAAGGTTTACGAGCATGATGACAGAAATGTCCAGTAAGCTCCTCCCACCAAAACACGCAAGCATGCACGCTGAGGAGAGGGGGCGGTGACGTAGGCAGGCCTGCGCCGTAGTGAGTCCACGTTATTCACACGCGGGCCGCCGCGGCCGCAGCGGGCTGCCTTACGTGTGATTCTGCGGCATTACGTAACCACCCTCGGAAAACACGGGGATAGTGTTTGTAAACAGTCGGCCATGTGCTTGCGGCCACGTGCAGAGCTTACGGGCCAGTCTGAATGTGGCCGGCGCTGCCTGTCGAATACCTTCGCCGGCAGTGTATCAAATCTGAATAACCAGCAACACTGACATCAAAACAGACTGTAGAATGTCGACCATCTGACATATTCACTTGCTAATCATAGACCGTAGCTAGTGCAGAAAATAATTGTGGGCCTCAGAATAGGCTGGCCAGGGTGACCCTGACGTAAACTACGGTAAATTAGAATCTGCCTCACATGGAGCCCATAGGAGTGATGGATTGGTAGCAGTTAGCATGGAGCCCATTGGAGTGACAGCTTGGTACTTATTACCATACAGACTATAGGAATGATGGCTTGGTAGCGGTTAGCATGCAGCCTTTAGGAGTGATGACTTTGTAGCGGTTAGCATGGAACCCAAAAGTGTGACTGCTTGGGATAGTCTGACAAAGTGAAGCAGCTGACA
Source organism: Mormyrops boulengeri (assembly GCA_026781065.1). Lineage (NCBI taxonomy): Eukaryota > Metazoa > Chordata > Actinopteri > Osteoglossiformes > Mormyridae > Mormyrops > Mormyrops boulengeri. Next base: position 6,492,449 of record JAODLD010000016.1, read on the forward strand.
GTAACATGTGCCGGTGACAGCGTACAGCCGGTAGCCACGCTCTGAGCGTCACAGCTGTAGCCGTGGTCTTGGCTGAGCGTCAGGTGGTCTTGCTCGGACTCGGAGGCCCTGACGTGCAGCCAGCACCTTTCATAGCAGACGCAGTGTGCAAGTCTCTAACAGTGACTGCTTCTCACTGAGCACCTGTATATGGCTGTTTAAAATGGCTGACAGATCAATGCATGCTTCCATGGTGAAGTGACAGAAAATGGGAGGGGCCAAGATCAAAACAACAGCTAGTGATTCTTCCTCAGAGAAACACCAGAGGCACTTTTGAACACCAGAATATTTTCTCTTCCGTCTTATTCTCAATTAAACTAGACCATGGTTACAATAACAGAAACCAAACCGATGCATGAAATCGTGTCTGCAATCGCAAAGATCTCCTTATCCTTCCATTAGCTTCAAATAGCCGAGGCACCTTGACAAATCACACGCGGCTGTGCTTCTCACACGCCACCAGTGAAAGTGCCGACAGACAGACAGGCAGGCGAGGAAGCCTTGCCACTAGGAGGCTTTGTGATACTAATGCTAAACTAGCGTAAACAAAAAGACAGAAAACAACATTCACATTTGAAGGAGCTAGATCTACCAGAAAGCAGGTAAATGTCATCGGATTTCTGAATTATATTTAAAACATCTTTGCACAGAAATAAAATCCACCACATTTAAATGTGTTTAACAATCTTATGATAAACACCATCTTCTTCTCTCAGCCTGCAGCAACAGCCATTAAGATGCTAATGTGGCACTTTCACGTAGCCCAGTACATCTCTGATGACAGGTTATAGCAGCGGCACCTCGGGACTCACACTATATAATCAAAGTTGTCGGCATTAAGGGCCATTAAATCTCCTTCACGTCTGCTGCTCTAGTTTCCATCCAGCCGTAAATTGCAGGTGAGCATTTTGCCAAAACATCAAGATGCCTGAGCTTCTGGATGCCTGAACTTCCTGGGCTTCTTTAGATACGACACTTGCTTAGGCAGTGATTAAAGGGGTGACTGGACATGCTACCTGCATGGAAGCATGAGGTCATACATGTATATGTTTGCTGTTCCCCGTAGGTATGTCTCCCTATCAGCTCTCCTCACTCACACACAGCTTTCTTGCTTCAGCTCCTGACCTTGCTGGTCTTTTTTCACTGGAATCACACGCCCCCCCCAGCCCCCGCGCCTGCCTTTGTGTCTCCCGTCATTTGCCGGTGAGTTGTGCCGCGGCACTCGGCCCCAGGGACGTGCGCTGCCGCCCCCCGAGCCCAGCCGCTGTCTGTAGCCCCCCCCGAACTCCCCATTTATCTCGTCAGATGACAGAAAGTTCGCACACACGGGTGTGCAGAGAAAAAAAAGGCACATGGACAAAGGAGAAAGTGTTGGAAAGAGAAATAAGGTCTATGGCACAGCAGGAGAGTCAACGGTGAGAGAAAACGGCAGCTCAGAGAAGCCGGCGGCTGAGAGAAAACGGCGGCTGAGAGAAGCCGGCGGCTGAGAGAAGCCGGAGAAGCAGCCAGAAAGAGAACAGATATTCCAAAGAGCACAGAAGAGCAGGAGCCTTTATCAGCAGGAAACTGCTTTGCAGCCACGTCTGAGACACTCAGCAGCGCCTTAAAGCGGAACAGCTGTGCTATTTTAGCTGAAGAGCCATTAACCATTCGAAAATGTACAGAGACATATCAGAAAAAAGGAAAAAATGTCAGCCATGTTGTGTGAGCTTTAATAATCCCTCCTTATTACTGTCACGCCTGGCCAGATCAGCACACAGAGAACTCAGCTTTCACATGCCGCTCACGTGCAGAAGGGCAGCTGTCCCCCCCGTATGAGAAAGAAGAGCCGGCTCTCACCTTGTTTTACGTCCCTCCACTTTGCAGAATCCCAGCACAGCGTCCGCTCTCCCCTTTAACAAGTCCTACTCGACCGCCATCTTGTTTCCTTCTGTTCGTCTATGAGACAGACAGGCCCCCACATCAATATTCATGGGTGGTTGTGACGTCACAGCTGGGGCGGCTGTGCGGGCGGCGAGGGAGACATGCGGGGGCGCTGTGGCCTCTCCGAGCCACGTCCTGGCACTCTCGTGTGTGCGTGTGACAAGCCGCTGCCTCACTGGCTAGCTGAAGTCATTGTGAATCATTCCCACACAAAGACCTGCTCGGTGCGCTGGCGGCTGCCCCGAAGCCCCGGACTGGATCTCCTGGGACATAGCATGCCTTTTCTCAGGTTCCCTCTCCCCCACCCCCTGAAGCCTGTCACGGTAATCCTCAGCAGGGAGCAGTTATGTCGGCTCCACCCTTCATAAACCTCCTCTTTCTCTCTGCTGTGATATAGGAGGAGCAACTCCAGCAGATTAAAGCTGATCACTGCGCTCCCTGCAGTCCAGGTCCACTGCGGAGCAGCGTCTCCTGCAGCTGGCATGTTTTTTGCTCTGCCCTGATGAGGCTCCGCTTCCTGTTTACATAATCGGTCTCTGTTGGGGGGGCTGAGGGCTTTCAGGGGCAAAGGCAGCCTTCCTCCATTAAACACTGAGCGGCTCTCTGTGCTGCTGGGGGGCGTGTTTTGCAATCTCCTTTTCAGTTCCTGCTCCTCTGATTATTTCTCTTGTTTTGTAACAACTCTGGTAAAAGGCGTGATGCTTTACATTCTGGCCATTAAGCAGGTGGTGAAGCTGCCTGGAAGTGAGAGCTTCTCCTACAAGTGAGTCATGGGTTGGGGGCTGGGGCAGGCAGAGGTTCCTGAAGGTCAGAGGAGGAGGAGGAGATGGGCGGCTGAGGCAGGCAAAGGTTTCTGAAGGCCAGAGGAGGAAGAGGAGGAGGAGGAGGTGGGCGGCTGAGGCAGGCAAAGGTTTCTGAAGGTCAGAAGAGGAAGAGGAGGAGGTGGAGTAGGTGGGCGGCTGAGGGAAATGCCGGGCGCACCACACTATGGCAGCAGTCTGACACACACTGTTTACACCCATCACTTCTGCTCATAAAAGCAGCCAATCAGGTTCTCTGTGGTCGAAACACTATAAATGTGCACAGCAGTGCATCCAAAGAACATCCAATGTGATCTTATTCCTGTAGATAGATGTTCAGAAGCTGGAGGTCACACACCAGTCAGAGCCTGGCCCTGCAGACTGTCATCCTGCAGGTCAGTGGATGTTTCAGGAGCCACAGCACTGAACTGGCTGTAAATCTGTCATGGGCCTTTGCATATTTTCACAGAAGAACTCGCTGACATTAGACTGTGGCTTCTGTGAGGGTCTGGTTTTTATGACTGTTCATTGATCCTTTTACAACTGCCTGTTCCCACTGTCTCCTAACCCAGTCACCTTTGACCCCAGCTCTGTTTTAATGTTACATGACCTGGAGGGTGTAGAGCGTAGGTGTTCACATTCCCAGTGTCAGGGCATGTTTGACCAAGGAGAAATTAACTAACTTGGATTAAAATCGTAAAGTTTTCAAGAGCAGAAATAACAAGCGCTGAACTGAATTCAGTGGCTGATGCTTATATGACGGGGCTATTCACTCCTGACCTGTTTCTGATTCCATCTGCATGAGACCCTCAACTCTCTGCCTTGTTTTAGCAGAACAGGCTGGAAGCTGAAAGGCAGGATTGTTCATGCATATGGTGAGTTATGGGAACAGAGGTGCCACTTCACAGAGACAGCTGGGCTCCGCCTTTATCCCCACAATGGAGTACAGTATGTATAACACAGGCCTTAGGTTCCTGTTAACTTTACGCTGGTCATTTCTTATTCAAACATACATACAGTTCTGTAATGTTTTATGTCTAAGTTGTCACGTTCAGGGAGAGAGGAACGACCCAGACACACCCATGGAGCAAGGAACATTTTATTATAGCCAACAAAACAGAACCAGGAACAAAACAGAACCACAAGGGGTCAAAACTGGGAACTAATGAACTAAAGGTGAAGGGGAACAGGGACTGACTAAAGGGAGGTACAGGGCAGGACTAACATGGTGGAGGACTCTCACAGGCAGATAGCAGCAGTGTCCTCTGCTGGCCAAATGGGAGCATGACAAACAAATCCTGACCAAAATTAAACAAGGTTTAAATAGCTTTAAAAACCTGGGTTTAAAATCCCAGGGAGCCTAACCCCAACCCCAGGGGCCTAATGCTAACCCCAGGGAGCCTAACCCCAAACCCGGGGCCTAACGCTAACCCCATGGTGCCTAATGCTAACTCCAGAGAGCCTAACCCCAACCCCGGGGGCCTAACGTTAACCCCATGGTGCCTAATGCTAACCCCAGAGAGCCTAACCCCAACCCCAGAGAGCGTAACCCCAACCCCGGGGGCCTAACGCTAACCCCATGGTGCCTAATGCTAACCCCAGAGAGCCTAACCCCAACCCCAGAGAGCCTAACCCCAACCCCGGGGGCCTAACGCTAACCCCATGGTGCCTAATGCTAACCCCAGAGAGCCTAACGCTAACCCCTGGGAGCCTAACCCCAACCCCGGGGGCCTAACGCTAACCCCATGGTGCCTAATGCTAAGCCCAGAGAGCCTAATACTAACAGCCCCACCCTCCAACACTGGGGCGTGAATCAGCTCCACCCTCCATTGCCAGTGTGTGAATTCGTGAATTGGCCAGGGTTGTAATCAGCCCCGCCCTCGGCCACTGGGGCAGGAATCAGCCCCACCATCCATCGCTGGGGCATGAATACGCTCAGGCAGCTCCTGCTCTCTGTGGGGGGACACTGTGGCCTTGTCTGGTCTAATTACGTGTTTCACATGGGGGGGAGTGGATGAATCAGTGTTCACATGCAGCCCACGACAGTGAGGACCTGGGGCTTATCCTCCAGGAACCCCAAAATAATTACCCATGGTTACAGGCTGAAAAAGATTCACTGGGACTTAGGACCAGTCTTTCCTGGGCTGAAACACACACTTGCCAGGCACACTCCCTGGGAAGCTAGCCTGTATTCAACGGGTCGACGCGCACTTACCGGGAAGTCAGTCTTTCATGGGCTAAAACTTGTTCTTTTGACTTCCTCTGCTGCCCCCTGGATGATGGGTTCCCCCTTTGGGTCTGGTTAGGGTTAGGGCTTCCTCTGCTGCCCCCTGGAGGATGGGCTCCCCCTTTGGG
>JAODLD010000016.1:6587779-6607212 GCA_026781065.1 Mormyrops boulengeri
ACCGCCTGTGGGGGGCTGCTGTGAGGTGTGTGCTTTTTTCGGCACCGCCTCTGGGGGAAGCAGTGAGGCGTGTGCTCAGCCTTACATGTATGGGCACCGCCTCTGGGGGGCAGCAGTGAGGCGTGTGCTCAGCCTTACATGTATGGGCACCGCCTCTGGGGGGCAGCAGTGAGGTGTGTGCTCAGTCTTACAGGCACTCCTTCTCCATAATGAAGGGCTTGATGACAAAGGTGACCTCCTTCCACTTCCCAAAGTATCTCTGCTGTTGGGTGACACAGCTCTCCACCACAAAGCTCTCGATCTTGAGCAGAGGCAGGTTCTGCAGGTGACGATACGAGGCGACTATGCCCCAGTCTTCATGGCAGTTGGCGCAGAAGAGCTTCTTCTCTTTCATGATACCCATGTACTTCTTGGGCCGTGGGTGCGGCTTTGAGATGGAGCGCTCGAAGAAGCTTTTGTCCAGAACTATATGCTGTGATTCCTGAGAAAACAGCGTTCGTGGATCAGACGGCTTCACAGCCAATGCTGGAAAGAGCTAGAAAATCTTTGGTGAATTTCTGAAAAGTTTCCACGGAAAGTTCAACATGGGGTATTTTGGGAATTTGCCTACTGGGGGTCATTTTGGAGAATACAGTTTTGTAGCCATTTTCGATTTTTACTTTTTATCACTTATATGAAATAAATATTAAACTGTAAACGTGGACATACAATGTTCTGAAAAGTAATCAGCTACCCCACAAGTAATCAAACAAGCTAATGGAAGAGGTAAAATAATTTAGCTAGTTAGCCAGCTAGCTAGCTACCAGTCTTGCTAGCTATCTGATGTGAATGAAGTTTGGGTAAAGTTTATTCTGTGATTTAACTCGTTTAGCATAAACCTGGTGGAAACATCTTTGCTCATCCAAGGGCCTGTAGGTAGCAATAAGCTTACAAATCCTTCCAACATCAGCTGGGTATGAGGACAGCTGGTCTCTCTTTGGCAATACACACATAAAAGTCTGCTTAAGGTTCACAAATGTACAGGCAGCAATTCAGCCGAACCTGAGGCTCTTTGATCCCAACCCACACCCATCTGACACCCATCACAGCTTCCTCCTCTGAAAATTCCCAGAATTTACATCCATGGCCAACAAAAGCCTCCACAGAGGAGGCATAAGGAAGATACCACCATATGGGGAAGATACAGACCACACTTCCAGCAACAGAACACCAAACTGACACGTGACATCATCACACGGGGATGACACAGACCACACTTCCAACAACAGAACACCAAACTGACACATGATATAATTATATGACAACGACAAAGACCACTTCTCCTGTAACAGAACCCAAAAAAGGTACTGTCTAGCACAGTAGATTATGGAAAGTTGTGGATTTGAATCCCATGGCCAAGAGGGAAATCACAGTTAAGCTCATCTGCCTCACGAATGCTAGTGCAGTGCACGTACCTTCAACACTCTCAGGTCATCAGAAAAACATGCAAACTTCTTGCACTTTGCACAGAGAAGCTTGTTGTTTTCCTCTGTTCTGGGGTTGACAGGAGCTGATTTCTGATAATCCCGTGTAGTCTTATCAGTCTTCTGGAAGTTCTCGATCTGAGGGACATCAGATGAAAGGGAAAGTGGCTAACTTCAGCTGAATTCACAAGAGGAACCCAGCATCTCTGCTCCATGCTGAAGGCAGAGCAAGTACAGGGGCATCAGGGTGGAGAGGAGTTTAGCAACAGCAAAAGCTAGAAAATCAAGAGAGACGTCAGCGTGTGGATACTGGGTCGGCATGGAGCTCCGGGGTGAGGAATTCATCTTCTGTACATATCAGCACGGAAAGTCGAGAACTCATCACGTGACTTTGCTGTGCCCCCGGGACCTCCATGCCCCCGGTCCACACCCAGCTGTGCTGGTTTCTGTAAGAACTGAACTCTGCGAAACGCAGTATGAGCGCAGTACCATGAGCAGCATGTGCTCCCGGGAAGTCTGCAGTCTAGCCACAGCCGTTTCCACCATCTTCTCCTGAAGCATGTTTTGTTGTTCCTTCTCGATCCTCTCCTTTCTGCTGGAAATGAGGATGCACCTGCTGCCTTCTGCTCGGCCGCGCCCTGGAATTAAACGTTTGCACTGGATACGCGGGTGACACATGAGGCAGAACTTCAGCCGCTAAAACCATAAGGGCCCAGCCGCAGTGTGTCGAGAGGGCCAGGAGGCATGGAGCCCTGGCTCGTCAAGCAGCACTTACCTCGCACTTGGACGGTCTTGATCATGTTTCCAATATACTCGTACATCAAGACCAGGTTGCACTGAGGAATGTCGACGCCTTCGTCGGCCACGGAGGTGGCAATGAGGATTTTACTTTGATCGCTCGGGTTTTTAAAGGACTGCAGGACGCCCTTCTTGTATGTCTGTGTCATTCCTGCTCAGGAACAGAGGGTCTTAATGTGAATTATTATAAAATACAGGCCACAGTATAAAACCTGTGTGACCAAGAACCATAATGAGTGAAGCCCATTTGATACATGAGTCGAGGTCCTACACACCAGAACCTGTGCTGCCCATCAGAACTGCAGGCTTCAGGAATCTCAAGGAGTCCGTTTCCTCAATCCAGTTTTTCAGTGCCTAAAACAAGGAAATTCATTGGTGAGTAAAAATACCAAATAGGTAAGATCCATCACCATTGCTAATGCTGTGTTCCATTTGAACTTGAAAGTTGGAATTTCCTAGTCGGAATTCTGATTCGGAGGAAAGTTGGAGGAACCTCTGCAACCCGACCTCAGGATCCAAGATGGCTGCCCAGAAGTGACAGTTGTAGTTATATGCTGTTTATTAGCATTTACGCCTTATTTGTGGCTCATTAAATTGGTCATACACACACTACTGTCCAACCGCTACCTGTGGACATGTTGCTATGGTGTTTTTATGCGCAAAATACCACATAATGGGTTATCAATTCATAATGCTAACAACAGCTAACAGTGAACTTACAGACGTGGACAAATTTGCTGGTACCACAAAAACCAAAAAAACCTAACTATCTCTGAAATAACTTGAAACTGACGAAAGTTTAATAACATCCCATATTGTTTATTCCATATTTAACACAAATCAGACTTTGCTTTTCATTATTGATTCACTTGAATTTTTTATATAATTAAACAAATGAAAATGGCACAGACTAAAAAGATTTAATTTAATATTTTGTGGCACCACCTTTTGCAGCAATCACTGCCAACAAGCGATCTCTGTACTTCACAATGAGACGTCTGCATTTGCCAACAGGTAGTTTGGCCCACTCCTGTCTCAGGACTGAAGGGTGGCGTCTCCACACTGCAATTTTCAGATCTTTCCATAGATGTTCAATAGGATTAAGATCTGGGCTCATGGCGGGCCATTTACTGTAAGAAAAGTCCAAAGTTTATTTCTCAGCCATTCTTGAGGGCTTTTGGCTGTATGTTTTGGGTCATTATCCTGTTGGAGGACCCATGACCCGCGACTGAGGCTTTCTGACACTGGGCAGTATGTTTCGCTCCAGGACACCTTGGTAGTCTTCAGACTTCATTGTGCCCTGTACAGATTCAAGGTCCCCCGTGCCAGACGCAGCAAAGCAGCCCCCAAACCAAACCGAGCCCCTCCGTGTTCCACAGTAGGTATGGTGTTCTTTTCTTTTAAAGCTTCATGTTTCCTTCTGTAAACATAGAGCTGATGTGGCCAAAAAGCTCCAGTTTTGTCTCATCAGTCCAAGGACATTCTCCCAGAAACGTTGGGGCTTGTAAACATGCATTTTGGCGAATTCCACTCTGGCCTTTTAATGTTTTTCTGTCAGTAGTGGAGCCTCCTGGATCTTCTTCCATGGAGCCCATTATTGTTCAAAATGCAATGGATGGTGCGATCAGAAAGTGAGGTACCTTGACCTTGGAGCTCAGCTTGAATGGTTTTGGATGGTTTCCTTGGCTCTACCATCCGCACATCTTTCTGATCAGCCTGGGGTTGCATTTCCTCTTGTGTCCACGTCCTGGGAGGTTGGCTACAGTCCCATGAACCTTAAACTTTTTAATAATATTGGCAGCTGTGGTCACAGGAACATGAAGCTGCTTGGAGATGGTCTTATAACCTTTACCTATAACATGGTTATCTATAATCTTCTCTCTGAGCTCTTCAGACAGCTCTCTCCTCTGCTTTCTCTGGTCCATGTTCAGTGTGGTGACACAATGATACCAAACAACACAGTAGCATGTCCTGTGCCTTTAAATAGCCTGAATGGCTGATGAAAAGTTTGAATGTGATACTAATTAAAGTTAAACACTTAGTTTGAAACATGACTATAATGCAAGGATAAATTTACTCTATCACATACTAAAGGCATGCAGGTATACATATGCAGGTATACACTTTTGCATCACTTTTCAGGAGAAATGAAGCATTGTTTCAATGAGCTGTAAGGGTACCAACAACTTTGTCCACATTTGTACCTAGAACTGGTATTGCTAAATGGCTTTCCGAATGCAGTCACCTTGGGTGCGATGTAATTCACAGCACCGACTTTCAACCTCCAAGGTAAATGGAACACAGCACAAATGTACTTATCTAAAAGAAAAACGCTCCCCCCCTTCCCTGCACTCTCACAGCCCCACCTCGGTTAGGGCCCTGGTCCGGACGAACAGCAAGGTGCGGGTCTCCTCATTCTGTGTGTACTGCTCATCCAGGATGAACTTCAGCCTGGTCAGTTTGGGATTATCCCTGTCTCTGCGCTGACTCAACATGGCCAAGTTGTGGCGCACTTCTGCAAGGCAGACAGGACATAGACCATGGCTTTTCAGGTCCGCTGAGCATCATGACCCTGATCCCTGTGGCAGTGATGCTATCCTTGACACTGACATCCACACTTATCACACTCATGCATGACCTTGTGTTTCTTCTTCCAAAAAACAAATTCATGTTAACAATTTTAGTGTAATTCCTGTTCTGACATTTTAAATATACCCTCAAAACGGGCAGTTAACTGTTGCTCAATCTTATCAAATCCTGCATCTTTGACTTGTTGGATGAAATCCTCCAGGTAGTTCAAGGCATCCTTAGTCCTGGCGTCTTCATAGATGATAAGGGCATCATTGTACTTCTGAAAAATAGGACAGACAAAACAAGGTCTCCTCAAAGAGGGATGTTCCAGCAGGATATCAGAGTGAGGTGAATCAGCACGGGGGCCTCTCACCCTCAGGTGCCCCATGTAGTTGAAGAGTGCCCGGCACACCCTACTCTCCTCTTCCTTGTCCTCCAGCTGCAAGACCTTACACTTCTTCTGGACGTCCACGATCCACTGCTCATACTTCTGTGTGCCATGTTCAGAGGTCTGCAGGTTGGACAGGGACCCTGTAGTGAGAGAGTCATGTCACGGTGTCGTATCGGTGTAGTGCAGAACATGCCCAGCTTCACACAGGATCCCAGGCTGCCTGAAAACCTACCTATGTCATAGCAGCGCTTGGCCTGACTCTCAATGTCGACCATGATATTGCGGATAATGGACACAAACTCATCACTGGCAAGTTTTTCTACTTCAACAAAATCTAGAAAGAAAAGAACCTGACTGTTATTCAGGTCAGTGCAGGTTAGAGATCTGATGCTCGTTCTTCTAAGTGTGCTTCTACCTTTCTCAGGAATGTGAACGAACGACCGAAGTTCTTGTCTGTTGTTGTTGACAGTTGAGATGAGCCTCGTGTCCAGGTTGGCACATAACTGGCAGATGTTAATTTCAGCATCCTGTGAGTTCTTGAAAGCGCCGATTCCCACTGAAGCCGTCAGGCCCACGATCTAAATTAGTAATTAAATTGGATTTATTGGTTTGACATCCCATCCACCCCAAATTACACCCATGGCCTAATGGCATGTCTTTCGACTGCGGGAGAAAACTGGAGTGCCGCCAGGAAATCCACACGACATGGGGAGAACATGCAAACTGGCTGTGTTTAGTTATTAAGAAACATGGAAAAAGAACATTTAATGAAATGGACTGAACAATATTGAAACAAAGGTTATTGTTTTTAGTTGTTTGTAAATTTCTAATTCTCTCAGTAGAAAATGTGAAATGAATGAACTGAATTTATTGGAAGTTGTAGTTTGAGCATGTATGATAGGGCACGGAATAACACACAATAAAACCGTTTCTTGGCCATAGATGAAATGTTTTGTTTATTTGTTCTCTCGTCTGGCCTTCAGCATACTTTTATACAATGAAGGATGAAACAGCGGCTCGCATCTGACATACCTGAGGAAGTGTGTGGTGGTGCTGGCTAAGTTTGGAGTCCAGGTAGCTGGCCATCAGCATGTTGTAAGGGTGCTTCCGGGTGGCGTTGTGACATTCGTCGAAAATAAGCAGTGTGAAGACGGAGAGTGAGGGCACCGTCCCCTTCGTCAGAGCATTCAGAAGGATCTGAGGCGTCAACACAATGATGTCATTCCTCTCAACGATGACATCCATGGACACCTGATCATCCATGTCCCCACAAACGCCTTTGATTCTATAAGCACAGTGGTGTGCAAATGAAAAACCGACAGCTCCTTACATGACACACGTCAAAAGAGCATGTGTGAGACTCACCTGATGCCTGCATTTGTGCTGTTAAAGTACTCAAGGAACAGTCTGAGCTGCTGCTCATACACAACCAGCTTGGTGGCCAAGAAGACGACCTTGGCCTCTGATTTAGATCTCAGGTGATGTTCACAGATGGCAAGAGCAACGAGGGTCTTTCCACAGCCTGCAGTGACAGAGAGGGAAACCAAATTGCTCAGTGCATGTAGTGTATTATCTCTAGGGCTCATTAACATTTACACAAGCATTCTCTGTTTAACAAAGCATATTAGTAATGAAAAGCCAGCGGAGGTACTATGGGGGTACCTGTAGGGCCGCAGATCAGCGTGTTCTCCCCCTGCATGGCCGGCGCCGCCAGTTCCTTCTGATACTCCCTCAGTCTGTACCTCCCCAGAGTCACACCACCTGCAAGCCCAGCGCTGCCCTCTGCTGGCAACAAGGAGTAAGTGCATGAGGAGTGCAGGCGTCAACTTGTACGCTTGGATTCAGGGATTCATGTGTCAAGCAGGGAATACCTTGTGCTTGGGTCCAGTTGGCGCTATTCAGGGATGAGCCACACTCAGCCTCTTCTCTGTACTGGAACACAACTGTTGTGGTTCCCACATCTATTTCCATTTTTTCTTCTGCAGATTCTGGGAAACAAGTAAAAAACCAAGAAATGAATATGACCACAAAATGAAGAATAGCAGATTCATAAATCAAGCTCTACCAAGTTTTATTGGTAATTTTACCCCTTTGACACGTCTCCCATCCAACCATTCTGCATAAGCATGGTACATAAAGCACTGGGCCTTCAAATACAGCAAATTCTGCTGATATAATTTATAATTGCTAAGGGGAGAAGTTATTTTTTACATGAGTCTAGGAGGAACTGTCAGCAAAAGTACAGCAGACAGTAGCTGTAGGAGTATGGCACAGAGACCACCTGTCTGTGGATCCAGCAGCTGAAGAAGCTCCGTGTTGTTGCAGTTCTCCAAAGCCAGCATCAGCAGCTTGAAGCAGTTGGATCTGTCTGACCTTCTCAGACACTCCACCAGCTTCTCGGCGGCTGCAATGTGGCCTTTTTGTTCATCAGTCTCAGGAAAACAGGAATATGAGCAAAAATGATAAAGATCTGCAATTTCATTTAGTGACGCCACACAACAGTGAAATGTGTCCTCTGCATTTAGCCCATATGTCACATAGCAGGGGGCAGCTAATTCAGCGCCCAGGGAGCAGTGCATGGGGGCAGTACTTTGCTCAGGGTACTTCACTGGTTGGGGATTCAAACCAGCAATCATTCAATTACAAGTGCGCTTCCCTAACCATTAGGCCACTATTGCCCACCTAGACTTTAGTCTAAGTGTTTGTTTTTTAATTCATTAAATGACAACATTTTACTGTACAGTATTACAATAGTTGCATCTACTCACGGCTCTGATTTCCTCGACTTCCCGGGACACAAAGCACTCTGTCATGTGTCTGATGATGTCACAAGGTTTTATTTGTTTAGTAAAGGAGGCTTCAATCCGTTCCAGAAGTTTCTTGTATTTACTCATCCGTTCAATTTCTTCAAAGTCCCACTCCTTAATGGCATTATAAAGGCCAGTATACTCTGAAAAACATGCAAGACGTCATTCCTGTCTCCTGTTTCATGGCCCTTGGGAAAGGCTGGGCCCTTGGTGCTTTCAGCGTACTTTTATTCCAGTAATTCTGTCATTACGTGAATCCAGGGAAACATCTGAATTAGTCAATATTCAACTGACATCTCAACTGTTTTTAAAGATTCAAAACCACACAGACAAAGGAAGATGATTCTACACATGGGGCAGAAGTCAAATGAAAAATGTCAAATTTAAAATGAATCAACCAATAGCCAAGGTAGCTGTCACTTGCTAATCTGTCACTACTACTCTCCGAACCTCCAAAATGAATGTTAAGATCAAGCCCCAGGCCCTATTCAGGAAAGCATCTTACGAATGTCAAAAGAAACTACATATGGACTGTGTTGTCTGCTGGATGGGGGAACACTTTCCTTATTTCTACTAGCAGTGCAATCCAAAACACACTTTCTACTCACAATTTTATAATACATATGTATGGTTGATCTTCTTATAACACATGAGATAACGTGTCTATAATGCCAAATGCGGTGTGTCTCTCTTCCTCTTTGCATACCTCCTTCTAGCAGGGCATCCAGAAAGCCCTGGAACCAGCCCATCTCTTCAAGGTCACACATCTTCCCCAGGAGCAATTCTGCAGCTGTGGTCACAGACCTGCTTTCCTCTGACAAAATTCTCTCCACTACAGCTGCAGATTACATAAAATTTTAAGACACAAAGCTCACAATATACATTATCAGAGTTCACTGTATCCTGAGCATGTGAGTGTATGCAGCATAATCAAGGAAGTACACAGATTAGCTGAGGGAAGGCCCAATTTAAAACGGTGAGCTCACAAAAAGCCACACGCCCCACTCCACTCCTCAACAAATGTCTTTAACAGTTCTGTTTACTCAGTAGTATTAATTCTGACCTTTAGTATATATGAAATTCAATGTTTTGCATATGCATATGTGTTCTGTTACAGAATGCATTTCCCTCAGTGAAAGCAATAATAAGTGAACAAACCTGTCTCCAAATACGACGTCATGAATCCCTTGATGTTGGAAGGACGTATTATTTGCACAATGTAATTTATAAATTTCTTCAGGTTTTCCTTTTCTTCCTCGTACATTTTAGCTTATTGCCACTGTACTAGTTTGCCTGAAATCAGTAAACTATGTGAAGGAGCTACAGAGCGCAGTGTCTATTTAAAATGCACCAGCTTCCTGGTTTCATTTCACAGGGACGCTACCCACTGAGGAGAATCGAAAGTGAAACTAGAGTCATGTGACACCTAGCACCCAGTCCTTCCAGTTACTAATCCTGAACAGAGTGAGGAGAGCCTAGAGCCTGGAGCCTGTCCCAGACAGGAGAGAGCAGTGAGAGACCCTGCCTGGGATGTCATTCAATCACAGGGCATACACATGCACCCTGTCACAGGGTGATGTCTGGGGACCGTGGGAGGAAAACTGCAGGACACAGGGATGCAAACTCTACACCAGGGCTATTCAACTCACGGTCCTCAAGGGCCGAACACTGCTGATTTTCCAGCCTTCCTTTACCTGTGAGCCAGGTGTGAAGCCCCTCTGGCCAATCAGAATCCGTAATTATTAAACTAACTACTGGGAAAACTGAAAACACGGCCTGGATTTGGAATCGAGGGCCAGATTTGAATAGGGGGGCTCTACACGCACCAAGCGGAAGCGATGTCCATGAATACAGCACTTAGTCTTCTGCGATTTGACGATATCATAATCGACGATAACGAACAAGTAACCAGAGGTTGGTGTCTGACCTTTGTCAGGGAAGCAGGCCTTGGCTACATACAAAGCAAGGCAATGAAAGGATTTATGATGTGGCATTCAGTTTAGCCTTGTAGCTTATGTTTTGAACAAAATTTTTCAAATTGGTATTAACTCTTTGTAGGCCTTTAACATAATCCTTAAAGTTTGTAAACCACTGCATTATACAGTTTCAGATGGCCCGTGTGATGAATTAATTATCCGGACCACCGACACATCGTTTCCCAGAAAGCCAGTGAGGCATGTAAGGGCATCCTGTAAACGAGCATATTATTAGCTGGGAATGAAACCTGGGACTTACTGTATACACCTGTAGTGAACTAACGACAGAGAGCTTCCCGTTTAGTGATGGAAATTATGGACCTTTTTAGTGATCCAGATCATTTGGCTCAGTTCAGAGATAAGAGCCAACTCTTTCGACTCCATTTAGTACCATTTCTGGCCTTTATAATTAAGCCAAATTTATCAATGTTTCGACGCATGTCATTTAACTTATTCAGTGTATCTATACATCTATAATGTATTTATTCCATTCAACTGAGTCCAATCATATAAGTTACTTGCAGCAGTTGTTGGGAAACGCACCCCTGAACGAGACCTGAAGGACTGAATGAGTTTGTGAGCATGAGACTAAGATAGGCTACTGAACGAGAAAACCACACCTTGGTCGTGATTCAAATGCACCATCTACTGGTGTAGTTTATTACCTACATGTGCATTGACTTCGCATATACAATTTAATTTTGGGGATGCAACATTTTCACGATTAGAAATGATTTTAACCAAATGATGTTAGCTTTTGGACTCGACATCCCACCTTTCTGGAAGCCTCCTGTGAATTGACAGCAGCTCCCTGACGCCCACGAATGATGGGCAATGTCCCAGAAATCTGCTCTTCCACTATTCAGCAGCCGCAAAATCAGCCAGCAAGTTTCACCGCTGTAACCTTGCTCCAAATTTGAGCACCTTTAGCCCGAGTCAGCTTATTTTGCCTGACCCCTCACCCTAGTCAGTATTACCACAGTAACAGCCAAGCACTGGGCAGCACCACCAGCCTCCCGGATGCCACTCTGAAATCAGTATCCTTATACTAGTGTGTGTCGGGGGGGAGGGGGGTGGTGCTGGAAAATTCTGTATTATCCCGATATTTTAAAATTAAAACAATGCATATTATTTTGCAGACATTGCCCAAGCATATGGTTATGGGTCCCATATATATAGGTCCCATTTCAGCTCCTAAATTCTGATTTAGTAAAAAAAAGAAAAAAATGTTGGGACGACCAAAACCAAAGTTAACAAACACAAAACTGTTTGTTATATAGCAATATTACTTACTCCACTAATTATACTGGGAAATAACTAATAGCTAATAGCTTGAAATCCACATTTTTGACCCCCTCCCAGCGCACTGGACACCAAACAATTAAGCAATCGAGAACACCAAATACCTCATCCAGGTGTGCTGGGGGGGTGATAAAATAAGGGAGCAGGTCCACCTTGATCCTTGAATCGACAGACAGCAGTGCACAGGCACTGAGAAATGGTTTGAATGAAGATGAGAGTGCAGTAACATAACTGAGTGACTGTAGCAAGACTGAATACAGCTCCTGATCCTCAAATGAAGACCCTGCAAGCGAACACTTCAAACTCCCACTGGTAGAAAAGCTGAATAAAGGTGTTGTGGTGAAGGAATGAAGAAAAATCAAACTCCCTGTTCCTGAAAACACATGCAGTACAAAGCTAATGATTAAACTGAAGTCAAACATTATACCTGTATTCTAAAGGGTTGGATAACTGCAGTAATGTACACAATTATCAGAGGCTTATTACACGAGGACCAGAAAAGGCTGAAAGCTATCAAAGTGTTTTCCACTTTTAGAGAATGGCACTTTTTTGAGGTGCTGACTAGAATAACATAGCTTCAGAATACACAAACAACAGTCTTTCAGACCAGAATTTTACTGCAAAATGAAAAGCTTTGGGATACCTTGTTTTCAAATAGGCATAGATGAAATTCAAGTGTATGGTTGACTAGTGCATCCTGTTTTTACACCTGAAAAGGGAAATATCCAAAATACAAAAAAAAAAAAAAAAAACACTAAAAATTTCAAAAACCAAGAATACATTTCGAAACAGGAAAAGGGATGGGAATGTTGGGGAATCAGGCAAATGTCATTTTGAATCATTTATTGAGATTCACAACAAAAATCTAATAAGGTCTATTTCAAGGCTCTCTGTCATCATCAGGATTTTTAATATTGTAGTTCGCAACACAAAATGCTCAAATACTCCATAGATGAGCGAAATTCATCATCAAGATGTCTGAGCAGATGCTTTATTGTTGCTGAACTGCAGGACAGCGGACTTGTGGCTGTGTGGTATCTGCCTTCCCTTTTCCCTGAGTAGTACAGCACATGAACATACTATAAACGTGTGTGGAATGGTAAGTTAAACCAGTACTCCTCTTAAATATTAAAAGACAGAGAATACACTGTCACATAAATAAAACAGCACTGGACAAACAAGTATCCAAAGCTCAGCGTCTTTTAAAAGAAAGAGGCTCCTGCATGTGTCACGAGCTGCTGTACAGTATCAGGGTGCTTTTCCAGGTTTAACCGCCAGTGTCCCTCAGACATCAACAGGCATGTTCGAAGAACAGGCCTGAGCAAGTCTCAGAGGCAGCAGCTGGCTACATTAGAGTCCGTGGAGTTTAGCGACCTGCCCTGTTCTGTGATCGAGGACAGGCCAGTACTAGTGTCGCCCCCAGAGGGAAGAGGCCTCTCGTCCCTCTCCATATGCAACGTTTCATCTTTATTGCCTTCAACGGTGCCTTCAGAGTTCAGAACGTCCATGCTGCTGTTCGTGTCGATTGACATGACATGCTGTTCCAAGTCCTGCAAAATGGACTCCAACAGGCTTGTGTCAACGGGGAGAGCTGCACTGTCGGGGGGGTGGCTCTCCATACGGGTGGGGGGGACCAGGCTGGTGTCAGCATGGTCACTGTCGCTGTCGATGGTGATCACCGTGGGCGAGCCCTGCGGCAGCCTCTCGACACTCCGGTGCCGCCGACTCTTCCTCTTGTGCTTCTTCTTCTTCTTGTGATGCCTCCTGCTCTCTCCCGTGGCTCGGCCTTCAAAGATGATCTCGACACTTGGGCTGCGACTCCTCCTCTTATGGGATTTCTTGTGGTGCCGTTCGCCGCTCCCCCGTTTCTCCCTGAGGCTTGAGGAGGGCCATGCATGTCTGGAGGAGCGCTCCTTGGAGGTTTCCTCCAGGTGCCTGGTCTTGTATTTCCTTTTCCCCCCTGGCTTGTCATCCCGGGAGCTCCGGTACAATGAGCGAGAGCCATGGGAGCTTGTGCTAGACCGGCTCCTGGACCGACTCCTAGAGCGCCGCCTTTCCCTGTGATGGGATTCCCTGGGACTCCCGTGCCTTTGTGAATGTGCACCATAACTGGGGTTTGAGTAGAGACTGGAGGACCAGGACCTGTCCTGCCCATAGCCTGCGTCAGTCCTCTCCCGCTCCCGGCTGTAGTGCCTGTAAAACTCCCAGCCGTAGGAATATGACCTGTCATGACTGCGTCTGGACCGACTGTAGTGTTTGTCCCGTCTCCGTGTCCGTGAGCCGTCTTTGTACAGCAGCCTCTCCCTGCTGTGGGACCTTGAGCACCTTCTGTCTCGTGAGAGTGTGCTATCGCTGTTCACAGAGACTGTCGGGCTTCTCACTAACCAGCTCTGCTCCATGCTTCTTGAGCGTCTACTATGGCTTCGACGTGATCTCTCCTTACTTCTGGATCGCGAGCATTCTCCAGATCGACTGACTCTCTGGCGCCTCTTATCATCCCTGCTAGGAGTATGTGTCTCAGTCACCTGATATTTGTCCATACTGGAGGCACCATCGGTGCCCATTTCAGAAAAATCCCCTTTAGAAGGTGAGCACCTATGCTCGGGGTCTGAGGGGGTCCAATTTGGCTGGTCCAGCCCAGAGCTCCCAGCCGACAGCTCCCGCCTTTGTGGGGACTTGTGTTTGGATACAGAGGAGCATATCGAAGATGGAGGACTGAGGCTAGGGAAGCGAATGCTCTGGGACTCTTGAGGGACATCTGCACTCTCAGGCTGGACAGACTCTTCAGAATCGGAGGAGAGCTGCACCAGCTCTGGCGTCCTCTCCGCCATGGGCTTCACATAGCCCACGATGACACAATCGTCTTCCCCTGAAGAGACCCCCCCGCTGTCATTTGTAGTCGGATCATTCTTCACCTGTGTATTTTGCTGCTGAGTGTTTCTGGGCTCCGTGGGCCCCTCCCTGCTGCTGGCAGACTCCGACTCGCTGGTGGATGCCATGGGGGCCTCGGTTTGCTCTGTGGTCGAATACGATGGCCCCGGGGTTTCGTCATCCCACGGAGCCTGGCTTAAAGTGCTGCCCTCTGCAGGCCTGGGCTGCCGGCTGAGATCCACAAAATTGACCTCGTCTTCGGAGATGGCGATGACAGAGTCGTCGGAGCTGCTGCCCTCCTCATAGGACGGTGCAGGACAGTCATAAACAGCGTGTTGGTCGTAGGCCTCCATATTAAATGGGGACCTAGCAAAACTGATAAACTCATGCAAGAAATGATCGGTACGGGTTAACAGAAAGGGTCGGAGTTCATCCTGGATAGCCTGGTCCTCCATGTTGTAGCGGGTGATGCGGGACATTATGATATGCTGCACGATGTTAACCAGCGAGCCATGACTGCCGTAGAGCACAATCAGCTCCCGCCGCAGCCAGGGTAGCAGCCGGTGCAGGCATGCCGGGTTCCTCTGGAAGAAGGCGGCTGAGATGTCCCTGTAGCGGCCGCCATCACGCACGCTACGGACCCGCACCCCAGTGCGATACAGTGCGCGCCGGAATGAGACCATCTCCTGCTCGCGTAGGTGGCGCGCCGTCCTGCCCTCGCTCTGGGCTCGTCGGCGTGCAGCCATCACGGACATCACACGGTGAAACGCAGTGTCCTCTTGCAGGGGCACAGTCGCCGCCAGACCCTCAAGAACTCCCACGTTCTCTGGGGGGGGCGACGCCCTCCTCTGGGACTGCCTGCGCTCCCACGTCTGCGTGGTGCGGTACCTGAACCTGCGGCCCTCCGGGCTGCCAAAGGAGCCATTTTCTGTAGGCCTCAGCACAAACTCCTTAAAGTCATTCTCAGCCTTGATGGAGTGGAAGATGGAGTTGAAGGGTTGCTTGCATAGAGGACATTCCGCTTTGTTCTTGGACCACTCGTGGATGCAGCGAAAGCAGAACTTGTGCAGGCAGCGGTCGAGGTAGGCCATGTTGTTAAAGCGATCGAGGCAGATGGGGCATTTGGAGTCCGGGGAAGCCTCTGTCGACACAACCTGAGACACTTTGCCTGCTCCATCCTTCTTTCGCATCCGCAATTTCATTTTTGTGGGAGCCATTATCTACAGATAAATTTAAATAAAAGAAAAATCACCATTACAAAATGCAAAGTGACCTTTTTCCACCCCTTATTTAAAATATAACAGAACAGCGGGAGGAAAAACATCAATATACTCAAGCAGCAGTTTGCCTGTAACAATAGCAAAATTAAAATTACTGCCGTTTTTACTTTGAAAATTAAATACAGTGGGTAATGTCATAAACCAACAAAGATGCTTCCTTTGTCTTAAGACCTAATGTTAAATGAAAGCTGAAATGACGTTTACTTTGTCTTCAGTGACATAACGTTAAATAATAGGATTTCTGAAATGGAAATACGCTTTGATCGCTAATCCGCGTCACTGTACTGTGAGGTACGTTGGATTCCTGGATCTGTTTCCCCCGCGGTTAATACTGAGGGGTAACAGTTAATGGTGCTCAGTAACGCTTATTAATGGAGAATATTAATGGTTTTATACTTCCCTTCAGAGCCCGCGGTCCAGCCCGAGCAGGCGACCCGCACCGGCCAGGAGCGCTGCTGGTATTATAGGCGGCGAGGGCCGGCAAAGACGGCCGTACGAACGGCGCTTAACCAACAGCGAGCGTAGCGGGACATTCCTGGGCTCTTTATCTACTAGTTAGTACTAGTAACGACACTCGACTTTTTCGGCCTAGACATCGAAGCAAAGCTAAGCTAAGCTAAGCTAAGGTAAGCTACGCCAAGATAAGCTAAGCTAAGCTAAGCTAAGCTAAGGGCCCGCAGAGACTCCCTCCAGCCGTTCGCAGTGCTTCAAATGCTACGGCTACCGCCCTAATCTATCAAGACGGCGAAAGCAAGCGCCGAGACCAGGCGGTAAAGCAGCCGGCCGGGCCTTCACGCCCGGACACCCCGTGCCAAGCCCGTGAGGGGAGCCGCCGGCTACACGCACCGGCGGTAGCCGGCCCGAAGGACGCCTTCTTACCTGAAACGAGGAGTCGAAAAGCTCACGGTATCCGTGCGCCTCGATCCGCCGGACAAAAAGGCCGCAGGTCACGGCCGCCCGGCGGCGAAGTAGGCCCGGCAGAGCCGGAAAGCGGTCGGATTAACGCGCTGAGAGCCCGAAGACAACATCCCACATACGGAACGAGGGACCGCCGCCCGCAGGACTCCGCGCCACCGCTTCGGAACATACGTCCATCGCCGTCATAGAAGGCGTGTGTCGGTAAGACAGCGCCCTCGCATGGCCGGGAGGTCCCGTCACAGATCGCTTTAATTTTGCTGCCCGGATTAGCGCTTTGACTACGTGTCGGTGCGTGGTGTTTGTCATACTTATTTTCTT
The DNA here is from genome assembly GCA_026781065.1 of Mormyrops boulengeri. NCBI lineage: Eukaryota > Metazoa > Chordata > Actinopteri > Osteoglossiformes > Mormyridae > Mormyrops > Mormyrops boulengeri. The sequence goes on from JAODLD010000016.1 coordinate 6,604,475, forward strand.
TACTTAAAATATGTAGATTTCACGTAATCTGATAATCGATTGTACGCAGCTGTTTAGTTAGAGGAGGTACTTTTTAATGCATTTCATTGCGGGTTTCTGCTGTATATTTCGGTGTCCAAACGTTGGATTCCCGGATCTGTTTCCATGCAGCTGGACGCGCGCCGGGGCGGGACGATGCGTGTCAGTGATCGGGCCCTGGACACGCTGTACTCCACTGTGAGTGACGTAGCGTATCCTAAGCATTTCACTTATAACCACGACAGGCTGTAATCTGCGTTTAGGATTAGCCATGATTTTTCTTATCAGAAAACGCAGCGAGCATGATCATGATTTTTAATTAGTCAGCGTGTGAAACGTTTAAATGACTTTGAAATGCATTTAAACGGGAGTCCATTTAACCCGGTATAAACGTGTTTCTTATTGGCGTTTATATGTATATTTAACTTTTTTTCTTTTTCCTTTTTATTCAGATTCTTCTGGTAGTTGTACTCTTGTCATGGGGATATGTTATTTATGGAACTAGAATAGCTGCAAAATGGCAGCTTGAGAAAAGGCTGCAGACGCAAGTGTGAACTTTAATCTGGAGGAACAGCCTTTTCTCTTCAAACCTGGCCGCCGCCGGACGTCTCCTCAAGTCCCAGCAGCACCGCGATATATGTCCCCAAACATCATTTCATAATTGTATTTTAAATACGTTGTTTTGTTTTTCTTTTCCATTTGCCGGACTTTAGCATTGTAATTGTTTTTTCTTTTTGTGGATAATGCAGATGCGTAAGAGCCCTGTTTTTTGATTACCTTTTTTATCAATGTATTAACAGTAATTCTACAGATAAATAAAACTGAATTCAGATATTGGTCACCTAGCTTGCTTGATTCCTATGCTTGATGAAAACAATGTTCCGTTAAAGCCCAAAAGAATACTTGGGGGGGCGAAAAGCATTTATTTGCAAAGACAATGTGTTATTTTCAGCCACAAACCAATAAAATGATTTTATAGCATAAAAGAGTACGAGGGAATATAGACCAATTTGACGTTTTGTGATCTAAAATGAGTTACCATGGTACGGCATACATGTACTTAAGAGCAAAGATATACATCGGAAAGATACTTAGGGGTGAAACTGCGTTTCATTTCAATATAACCATCAGGATATTTTTTAGCAAAATAGATGAAAAGTAAAGATATTATTTGGGTATCGCAGTCATTCTGAAACGGATTACAATCCTAGATGTATGCAGAAGGACGGGGCCAGACAAAGCATTTTAGAAGACGCCTAACACAAGAAGAAATACTGAAATATTAGCAATAATATAATAGCAGACGCGTCGCAGAGTGATGACGTAATTATTCACGCCATTGTAGCGAATTGCGCTGGAAAGCGTCCCCTGTTGGACCGGAATAGAATTTATTAATGTGGCGCCGCCTCTGCACAAGAAATGATGTTGAAGGGGAACCTTCGTGCTGAATCAGAGTAGGAACTTGAAGCTGTGTGATATGTTCCCAGCTCTGTCTCTAGTTCCAATGTCTGGTCTGACAACTGACATATTCATGAAACAATTTTCTTCCTGCAGGCCCATACGCTATTTTAAGTGATTTCTCATTTTGGCTCAGAATAAAACTTGCTTATAGTGCAGATATTAATTCTTCATTCTTCACTCAACTGATTTTAGTGATTATTATATTGTTACATCCTTGGTAGATAATGTAGGAAAATAGTCATATTTCATAAACACTAGACCTCTCACCACACACACTAGCATGTCTCATATTTTAACAACTACTATTTTATCTGATAAATAACAACAGCCACAATACTCACAATACAGCCTTTTACTTGATATTTCCATTTATGTATGAATAATTTTGTTTTTTCTAACCTTACATTTAATAGAGAAAAATTAAAGGAAGCTGAATGGTGTTTCATTTGATTACAGTAACTTTCCAAAGTCCACAATAATAAATTAAAAGATAAAAAAAATGGCAGATGAGGCCCACCACCATAGTATTATCAGCAAAATTCACAATGCAGGAAAGGCTTGCTAGTGACACTGGTGGTGGACCTGATCTCCCAAAATAATGAGAGAGCCTACCTCAGTGACGTGGAAAGCTGATGATAGATTTTAGGAGCCAGAAGAGCAGGTACACCTGGCTTCAGATCTGTGAATCCCCAGTGGCGAGGGTGAGGTGGTTTAAACACAGCCAGACAGTGCCTCTACCAGCGACTCAAGAGGTTCAAGGTCTCTCCCATCATTTTTACACAAACTGTTCAGGATGCTTGGCCATCAGGATCATCAGTGACTCCACCCACCCCACACATAAACTGTTCAGGCTGCAGAACGTTCAGGATCACCAGCGACTCCACCCAGCCCGCACATAAACTGTTCAGGCTGCAGAACGTTCAGGATCACCAGTGGCTCCACCCACCCCACACATAAACTGTTCAGGATGCTGGCCCTCAGGATCACCAGTGACTCCACCCAGGGCGCAAATAAACTGTTCAGGCTGCAGAACGTTCAGGATCACCAGTGACTCCACCCACCCCACACAAAAACTCTTCAGGATGCAGAACGTTCGGGATCACCAGTGACTCCACCCACCCCGCACATAAACTGTTCAGGATGCAGAATGTTCAGGATCACCAGTGACTCCACCCACCCCGTACATAAACTGTTCAGGATGCAGAATGTTCAGGATCACCAGTGACTCCACCCACCCCGCACATAAACTGTTCAGGATG
>JAODLD010000016.1:6650050-6661274 GCA_026781065.1 Mormyrops boulengeri
CTACCCTCTCGTCCACTGCGGTAAACCCCAATGTACAGGCGCCCAGCCAGGGGGCAATAAGTATGCCCACCCCTGCTTGGCGCCTCTCCCCACAAGCAAATCCAGAGTGGAAGAGGGTCCAACCCCCTTCAAGGAGACTGGTTCCACAGCCCAAGCCGTGCGTCGAGGTGAGCCCGACTCTATCTAGTTGGAACCTCACAACCTCGCGCACCAGCTCAGGCTGCTTCCCCGTCAGAAAGGTGACATTCCATGTCCGTAGAGCTAGCTTCTGCAGCCGAGGATCGGACCGCCAAGGTCCCTGCCTTTGGCCACTGCCCAACTTGCACTGCACCCGATCCTCCTACAGGTGGTGAGCCCATTGGAGGGGGAATCCACGTACCCTCTTTGGGCTGTGCCTGACCAGGCCCCATGGGTGTAGGCCTAGCCACCAGGCGCTCACCATCAAGCCCCACCCCCAGGCCTGGCTCCAGGGGGGGGGCCCGGTGACCGGCGTCCGGGCAAGGGAAATCGTGGATCCAATGTTTTTCTTACCATAAGGGGTCTAGTGAGCCGCACTTCGTCTGGTTCCTCACCCAGGACCTGTTTGCCTTGGGTGACCCTTCCAGGGGCATAAAGCCCCCGGCAACATAGTTCCTGGAATCACTGGAATATGCAAACCCCTCCACCACAATAAGGTGTCGGCTCCAGGAGAGGATTGAGCATATATTTGTCATAAAACAATAAAATAAAATATTGAAACTGATAAATTTTATTGTTTTATTGAGCACATATTTCTCATAAAACAATAAAATTTCTCGGTTTCAACATTTTATTTGGGTTTAAAGAATTAGCAAATCAATGCATTATGTTTTTATTTGCATTTTACACAGCATCCCAACTTTTTTGGAAGTGGGGTTGTATCTGTCTGTCTGTCCGTCCGTTCGTCTCTCTGTCTATCCACCCCGCGGTTAAGCGTATCACCAGTGTACTGTACTACGAAGCGGGGTTACTGGCTTATGGGGGTAACTTGTCGGATTTAAGGTACGACAGTTTAAATGGACTTCATATTCGTTCACTTACATTTTGCCCAGACTACCTTAAATCCGACAAGTTACCCCGCTATGCCAGGAACCCCGCTTCTCTCACCCGGGTTTGACTAAATTACATCATCACAACAATTCCCGGCCTGCGGGTTTAAACTCGCCTCAGAAGTCCAGCGTTCGAGGCATTGATTGGCTGTTGCCCTGCTGTCCGACGCCGACGAGCCAATCGGAGTAGGCTACGCTGATGTATTGTTGACTTTAGTTATTTACCGTCCGTGATCCTTAAAACGCCAAGACGCTTCGCGGCCGGTGCCGACGTTCACGGCGGGGGTCATGGCGACATGCTTGGCCACCCTCGCTGGTCCGGCTCCCGGCCCTCGAACTGCCGGACTGTTCAGCTTACACCAGGACATGTGAGATCGGAGAAGAGGAGTCCGCTTCGGACGGAAATGGCGGACGCTTTGGGTTAAAGCCGGCTTTGAGTCTAGGAGTGACGGGTGCGCACAGTTAGCGCCGCATGCTTATTTTATTTTCACCCGAAGCTTTTATTGTGGTGGCTTGCGAGTTACGAGGCCGGGACACTGGGACGGATTAGCGACTAGGCGGTGATGATTCGGAGGTAAATAGGAAGATATACGCGCTTCACCCGGCGAATTGGCTGTTTTGTACCATCTAATCCAGTCACAACACTGTATTGTATGAATGCATTTAATGTGTGTCACCACAAAAGAACTATGCTTATTTCTTTTGAAAACGAACAGTTACATTTTGCGTGTGGAACATGCAGGCTAACACTGGGCTCCGTTATATCAGACTGGTTATAATAAATCTCTGCAATAAATCTGAATCGATCATGCACGTCATGTGTATAAATCGTGTGGCGCAATCCGACAAACACCAACAGTTAGTTTAGTATTTAATGCAGGAGGTTTGGATTATAATTGCATTATAGTTGCAACGCAGTGCATTTCTCGATGTGCTTTTAACTGTACATGTGTGTCACTGTGAATGTCAATGTGCGCACATTTTGGGTATAGGGACTAGGACGCTGTTAATGTTCACTTTCAAATACTGTGCCTATTACTGTTCATGGTGGCGTGCATGTTACTGTATGTGTCATTGTACATTGTAATTTACATATTGATGTGTGTATGTCACTGTGCGTGTTGCAGTGCACATCAACGTTCATGTCCCTATGAGAGTCACTGTATGCTTTTGACTGTTACTGCACATGCCACTATGTGTGTCACAGGACATGTCACTGAACATGTCACTGTCACTCCACATATTACTGAATATGTCACTGTGTATGTCACTGCATATGTCACTGTGTGTGTCATTACACATGTTGGCGTTTATGTCACTGTGTGTGTCACTGTCACTGTGTCACCAGACATGTGACTGCATGTCACTGCACGTGTCAGTGTTTAGTTCACTTTATGTCTGTGTGTGTGTGTGTGTGTGTGTATGTGTGTCACCATGTTTTTCCACACCGAAACACCTGTGGATGCTGCAGCCATTATGTCATATGTATATGAGACCTGTGCTCAAACAAGCTTCAGAGTTCTGTAAGCTCAAGGCAGATGCACTGTGATATTTTTTCTGGTTTTAGGTTAGGGTTGCTATACAGTATACAGTCTGGCTGCAGAAACATGTGAAAGTGCACATGAGCCCTTTACAGCATTTCTGTGTGACTCACACACTGGAGGTGAATTCTCTCTGTTCACAACATTTTGTTTGTCTGCCATGTTAATTTCATGGGACACTCCTTTAAAAATGAATTAAGGCATTATAAGCTTTATAATATGATATTCCACACAGTGATCTTTCATGCCAACATCAACAAATGACAACACCCTCTCAAACGCACCATTTCATTTAGTGCACAGGGAAGAGCACCCCCTATTGGTCCACCTGTCTCATTTTTTTATTAAAAATACAGGATTGCTTAATTAACATGAGGCAGTAAGGGCAGGGTAGTTTCTGGGTGTGTTGATTCCTTTGGCCTTTAAAAATCTCCTTTATACCCCAGACTAGCTATGGTCATGTAGGGTAGTTTATTTGCATTTAAAGTGATTTGATTTGTGCTTCTGGATAAACACCATATTAGTTGTTTTAGATTCAGTTCTTAAATGCACTTAGAGCAGAAAATTATGAAAAATTATTTACATGTTACTGGTATGTATATAGTTATTTCTATATTTGGTTGAATAGATAGTACGCTCTTCCCATGTTCTGTAAGTTCTGGATTTATCCTGCAATCTAAAATCATGCCGTTAGGTATATGTCTGTGTACGCCATGTAATGGACTGGCACCTGCTCCGGGGTCTCCCCTGCTGCCCTGTGCCCTGTAATCGACTGACATCCCATCCTGCCCCATGCCCTGTAATCGACTGGCATCCCATCCTGCCCCGTGCCCTGTAATCGACTGGCATCCCATCCTGCCCTGTGCCCTGTAATTGACTGGCATCCCATCTTGCCTTGTGTTGGACTGGCATCCCATCCTGCCCTGTGCCCTGTAATCGACTGGCATCCCATCCTGCCTTGTGGTGGACTGGCATCCCATTCTGCCCTGTGCCTTGTAATTGACTGACATCCCATCTTGCCTTGTGTTGGACTGGCATCCCATCATGCCCTGTGCCCTGTAATCGACTGGCATTCCATTCTGCCCTGTGCCCTGTAACTGTGCCCTGTAATCAGCTGGTATCCCATCCTGCCCTGTGCCCTGTACTCGACTGGCATCCCATCCTGCCTTGTGTTGGACTGGCATCCCATCCTGCCTCGTGCCCTGTAATTGACTGGCATCCCATCCTGCCCCGTGGCCTGTAATCAACTGGCATCCCATCCTGCCTTGTGCCCTGTAATTGACTGGTATCCCATCTTGCCCCGTGGCCTGTAATTGACTGGCATCCCATCCTGCCTCGTGCCCTGTAATTGACTGGCATCCCATTCTGCCCCATGGCCTGTAATCAACTGGCATCCCATCCTGCCTTGTGGTGGACTGGCATCCCATCCTGCCCCGTGGCCTGTAATTGACTGGCATCCCATCCTGCCTTGTGGTGGACTGGCATCCCATCCTGCCCTGTGCCCTGTAATCGACTGGGATCCCATCCTGCCTTGTGGTGGACTGGCATCCCATCCTGCCTCGTGCCCTGTAATTGACTGGCATCCCATCCTGCCCCGTGGCCTGTAATTGACTGGCATCCCATCCTGCCCCATGCCCTGTAATTGACTGGCATCCTATCCTGCCCCATGCCCTGTAATTGACTGGCATCCCATCCTGCCCCACGCCCTGTAATCGACTGGCATCCCATCCTGCCCCATGCCCTGTAATCGACTGGCATCCCATCCTGCCCCATGCCCTGTAATCGACTGGCATCCCATTCTGCCCTGGCACAGGCTCCTGGCTCCACTGTGACCTTGTGCTGGATACCAGCTGGATGGATGGATGTTTTTTTGTCATTTTATGCATCACAATTGCTCTGGTATAATTATTTAGGTATGTATAATAAAATAAATTAATGATTTTCAAAAGTTTAAGATGCATCATGTATTCTGTAATTTACCATGTAATCTTATTTGACTTGGATCCAAAGGGCTGCCTCACTGAGGGTGGTCAGGATTCTGGAGGTTTCTGTTTGGACAGAGGAGGCTGTCAGCACTTGTCCCCTATCCGTGTCACTGTAGGGGGAACAAAGGCCATCACATTACGCCCAGGAGGGGCAGCTAACAATGGCGCCATTAGGGACGGCGGGCAGCTGTCACGTAGCCATGGAGTGCAGCACAGCATGATGCTGCTGGCAGTCGCCACCCGCTGTCTGCCTGCATGCTGCGTTTTTCTGGATTTTCAGTTCATGGCTTCAAGGGTTATTTCCTCACACGCTCCTCAGGGTGGAACTTAGTAGCTCTTTTACGGAGTGACGTTCCTCATCGATCATGCATCTCTCTTTGACTGCAGATGGGAGTATCACCTACAGACCCTGATATGACCGCTCGTGACCAGGTAAGGAGCGCTCACATCTTTTCTGGTAGAGTTGCAGTTGCAGGTGTTGGCATTTGCCTGATGAATCCTGACTGGCCTTGGTCCTGCTGTGCTCCTTCTCAGGGGGTGAAGCACCCATCTCCTGGCAACCTGCCAGTCATCGCCAGCCCAAAGTACTGCCCTGGGGACCCCAGTGGCGGCGGCTACCTGTGTGAATCGGGCCACTGCTGTGGGGAGACAGGCTGCTGTACCTACTACTACGAGCTGTGGTGTAAGTGAGGGGGTGCCCTGGTTATCGGGCCAAGTCAGAGCTATAAGTCAGGGGACAACCCATGTTCGCGGGCTGGGTCGGGGCTATAAGTCAGGGGACACCCTGTGTTATTGGGTTAGGCTGTAATGTTCTGTATTATTGGGCTGGGTCATGGCGATAAGTCAAGGGATGCCCTGTGTTTTCAGGTTGGGTCAGGGCAGTAAGTCAGGGGAGACCCTGTGTTAGTGGGCTGGGTCAGGCGTGTTTGTCAGGGGACGCCCTGTGTTATTGGTCTGGGTCGGGGCTGTAAGTCAGGGGACACTCTGTATTATTGGGCCGATTCAGGGCTGTAAGTCAGGGGACGCCCTGTGTTATTGGGCTGGGTCAGGGCTGTAAGTCAGGGGACACCCTGTGTTATTGGTCAGGGTCAGGGCTGTAAGTCAGGGGACACCCTGTATTATTGAGCCGATTCGGGGCTGTAAGTCAGGGGACGCCCTGTGTTATTGGGCCATGTTGGGGCTATAAGTCAGGAGACACCCTGTGTTATTGGGCTGGGTCAGGGCTGTAAGTCAGGCGATGTTCTGCATTATCGGGCCGGGTCGGGGCTGTAAGTCAGGGGACGCCCTGTGTTATCAGGCTGGGTTGTGGTTGTCAGTCAGAGGATGCTCGGCATTATTGGGCCAGTTCGGGGTTGTAAGTCAGGAGACACCCTGTGTTATCAGGCAGGATCAGGGCTGCCAGTCAGGGGATGCCCTGCGTTAGTGGGCCGGGGTGGGGCTGTAAGTCAATGGACACCCCGTGTTATCAGGCTGGGTCGGGGCTATAAGTCAGGGGATGTCCTGTGTTATTGGGCCAGGTCGGGGTTGTAAGTCAGGGGACACCCCGTGTTATCAGGCTGGGTCAGGGCTCTAAGTAAGGGGATGTCCTGTGTTATTGGGCCTGGGACGGAGCTGTAAGTCATGGGACCCCTGCATTATAGCGGGCTCTGTTGTGGCTGTTAGTCAGAGGACACCCTGCATTATCGGGCCAGGTCAGTGCTATAAGTCAAGGGATGCCCTGCATTAGGGGGCCAGGTTTGGGCTGTGTGTCTCGGGTTTTGTAGTTTGGGATCTAGGTCTGAATTAATAGCCATTTACTATGACCTCCATACCATACTTCAAATGTAACACATTACACAGCACAGACTCACCTGAGGAGACATCCTATAGACCCGGTTGAGTACCAGTCACTTCTATCTTCATATCCAACGTCTAAAATGACCTACTTCCAAAAGGTCATTTCTGCCACCACTGACACTCGCGAGTTATTCTCCACTTTCATTGTCCTCCTTAGCCGTCCCCCCCATCCACCACCCTGTCTGCCGATGAGTTTGCCGCTTTCTTCTGTGAGGTGGCAGCTATCGACAGCCAGATCTCCGCACCCTCCACCCACATGGATCCCTCCTCCTTTTTCCTCATTCACTCCCCTCTCCACCCACTCATCCATCAGCACACAACTTGTGCCCTGGATATTATCCCCTCCCCCGGGCCATCTCTCATATACTTACCCACTTGATAAACTCATCTCTTCTGATCAGGTAACATCGCTGCTTAAAAATCCCTCACTCAATCCTTCACGGTTCGAGAACTAGTCTCCTTCCACTCATTTGTTCGGAACTCTTGAATGTGCTGTCCTCAGGCAAATCTCTGACTTTTTCACTAAGAGTAACCTTGGGGAAGATGGTGGCGCAGGAGGTAGTGCTATCGTTTAGCAACCAGAGGGTTGCAGGTTCGAGCCTTGGTTCCTCCTGAGCCAATAAAATTGTCCTTGAGCAAGACACTGAATCCCAAATTGCTCCTGGTGTGCAGGTTGGTGCCTTGCATGGCAGCCTTTGCCACCGATGGGTGAATGTGAGGCATAACTGTGAAGCGCTTTGAGTGCTCGGAAGAGTAGCAAAAATGCACTATATAAATGCAATCCATTTACCATTTAACCTCCTGGACCCTTTTCAGTCTGGTTTCAGACTAGACACTCAACTGTTATGGAAACTCAGAGAGCTTCAAGAGCTGCATCCCAGTCATCTGTTCTGATCCTACTAGACCTGTCTGCAGCTTTTGACACAGTTAATCACCATATCCTCCTTGTGAATCTTTCTCAGCTTGGCATCACAGGGACTGCCCTATGTTTATTTGATTCATACCTGTCAGACAGATCATTCTAAATGCCTTAGGGTACAGAGGTATCTAAGTCACATCAGGTAACAACTGGTGTTCCCCAAGGCTTTGTCCTTGGTCCTCTCCTCCTCTGTCGTTTACATTACCTGTCTAGGTCAGATCATCCAGTCACATGGCTTTTCCTACCACTACTACAGCGATGACATCCAGATCTACTTGATCTTCTCTCCTGATGACACCACAGTCTCTGCTTAGATGTCTGCATGCCAAGCTGAAACCGCACCCTGGATGAGGGACTATCACCTCCATCTTTACTTCTCCAAGACTGAGCTTCTTGTTTTCCATGCCAACCCTACCACACACCATGACATCACTGTTCAGCTTGGATCATCCACACTGTCTCCATCAAGGTCTGCCAGGAACCTAGGGGTAATAGTAGACGACCTGCTGTCCTTTGCTGAACACATAACTGCGCTCTCTGACCTTTCAGATTTACCCTGTGTAACATCAGGAAGATCAGGCCTTTTCTGTCTCAGTATGCAACTCAGCTTCTAGTCCAAGCACTCGTTACTTCATGACTTGACTACTGCATCTCTCTATTTCCAGGTCTACTAGCTTGTGCTATCAGACTACTGCAGATGATTCAAAATGCAGCAGCATATCTGATATACAGTCAGCCCAAGTGTTCCCATGTCATGCCCATCTTGTCTATCTTTTCTGGCTTCCTATCGATGCTCACATCAAATTCAAGTCCTTGGTGCTGGCTTGGAGGTCTGTTAATGGACAAGCACCCAACTCCATCAAGAGGCTCCTCACGGCTTATGTCCCATCTTGCCCCCTTTGGTCAGCAAACTATTGCTGCTTGAAGCTCCCATCACCACGTGAGAAGTGTCACTCCAGACAGGTTAATTTGTGTGGTTCCCTGATGGTGGAATGAGTTTACGAACCATCTCCGATCATCAGACTCCCTCTTTACCTCCAAGAAACGCTTTACCTCCAAGAAAGATCCATCTGTTCCAGGAACTCCTCTACTATCCTGATTGTTCATTGAATATTCTTATGTCGCATGCACTAGCCTTTGCAGAGTCTTATTAGGTTCTTGTTTTTGTTTTTATTTTGTTATTTGTTTTGTATAGCTGTGTAGTTGTTTGGGTTACATCTGCTCCAACAACTGCTTACCCTTATACCTGGGTATTCACTGTAAGCTCAGCCTAGCTACACTTATATTTAGTGGACTCCTTGACAGCATGATGTTTGCAATGTGTTATTTGCCTAGCTGTACATCGCCTTGGACAAAAGCATCTGCCAAATACATAAATGTAAATGGAGCAGGAAACTGGAGTAGTGTCTGCTGCTGATTAGGTCCTCAATTTGTGTGGCATCCTGCAGGGTTCTGGCTGCTGTGGACCATGCTGATCCTGTTCAGCTGCTGCTGCGCATACCGGCACCGGCGGGCCAAACTGCGGGTACAGCAACAGCAGCGGCAGCGAGAGATCAATTTGATGGCGTACCATGGCGCCCGCAGCCACCCGGCCTCCATGCTGGACCTCAGTACGCAGACCGTCTCTGATCGTCACATGGAGATGCTCACGTCTCCCTGTTTGAAATGTGCTGATGCTGACAGGTCGAGAAACGAATGTGGCCTTTTGTGTCAACAGGTTTCCTGGCCTCCTTCAAGCTGCCGTCCTACGAGGAGGTGGCGGCACAGCCCCGGACGCCCCCCCCACCATACAGCACAGTATTCGCACTGCACGGGGGCCGGCATGGCGAGCGCGCTGGACCCAGCGGCCTGGCATCCTCCCAGAGTTCGGATAACTACACCAGCTGCTCCTGCGAGTCCTGCTCCAGTGTGTCAGCCAGCAGCAGCTCCATGTCCATGCAGGCGACGTATGAGACCAACACCAGCAATGCCACCACGCCGGGGGAGACCGACGAGTCTCGGGCCCCCAGCGCTGACACAGCTCGGCCTGCAGCAACCTCCCCACCACCCCTGTCCCCTCCCAACCTCACGCCCCCACAGGTGGCAGAGCAGAGGGAGCGAGATGCCCCCGTGGAGCAGGCCTCAAGCGAGCGAGCCTCCCCAGAGCGCAGCCTGTCCCCACCCAAGCGCACCCTGTTCTCCTCCACTGTGGACTTCTTCGAGCCGGATACCAGTCACACATCTGACGCTGAGGAGGAGGACAGCCATGCCGAGGGTGGCCACTTCCGGCACCGGCTGCTGACGGGCGACTCAGGCATTGAGGTGTGCCGATGCAAGGTAGAGAGCGATGATGAGGATGAGGAGGCAGGGGCTGGTGGAAGCACCGAGGCTGGTGAGGGCATCACCTCCATCCACGACAGCGCCGACTGCTCCGGTCGTGCTGAGGTCACCTGCGGGACAAAGGCAGAGGAGGGAGGTGCTGTCTGCGGCAGTGTGAGCCTCGGCTGTGTCGATGATGCTGTCATTGCTGTGGAGTCCATGTAGGCTGAGGATGGCAGGTGGGAGCCTAGCTAAATGACTAACTTCCTCTAAAGAGAAGGCGACTTAGCGAGGATGCCCAGAGAGTCATATAGCTCCCAGGGGACCTGCCGTAGCACTTTTCCGAGTGTGACTCAGAACAAAGGGGAGTCCTGGAGGGCAGTGAAGACCTCTGGTTTTCTCCCCAAACCACGACAGTAAGCTGCCATGATGCATTTCTGCACCATCTGGGCTGCTTACCGAAATACTAACTAATAGTGTTACAAAGGCAATAATAACGGTGACGGTGGTACAAGAGACAAGACTTTAAATGCTCCCCTTGAACCCTGAAGGACACTTTGGTCATGAGCTGTGATGTGATGCCCTCCCCCAGTGCCGCATTTCTGCTGGACCCCTGTTCTGTGACCTGGGCACCACCCACCCCTCCCTCCCCTTCGGAAAGAGCTGTCCATTGATGATTTCTGGGCAGGCTGCTGTTAGTGCTGCTTTACTGTTTTTACTAACACCCCTCTGAGGGAAGCAGCCAGATACTCCACGTGGTCTCCTTACATGTTTCTGTTTAGGTCCGTGCTGAAGATGTGATTTAGAGCATTTTCACACCATGGGCTCTGGTCTAACCAGGTTAACCATGCTGAGCCACGGTCACTTACCAGGCATTGGTTAAGGAGTCTCTCCTACCTTGGTCCTTAACTGCTGTACTTCCTGTCCTGCCTGTGGGCCCTTGCCGGGTTGATGACGGACCGGATCTCTGACTGACCATGTTTCAAAGTCATTCTTTATGTCACTGCAATATTACTGTCTGTGTGTATCTGCACGAGGTTCTGCCTCCTCAAGCTATTAACTGCAGTAACGGTGTATGAATGATTGATTTACTCTTCAAAACTCTTAGATGGCAGCTTATACTGTTTGGACGTGTCTTTATTCCCACGCCAGGACACACACGTGTATCTAGCTAACCGTGTGACCGATCCCACTGCCTCTGTACATGTTTCACAAGTGCTCCATTTGACAGTTTGACAACAATTTTACATGAACGAGAGCAGCAGAAGCGGAAGTGAGATTGCCCTCTTACCATGTTAAGGTGACTCACTTTGTGTTGGCATAAGTTAGACCTCTGGAGATGTTAGGTGCTATCAACTGAAAGGCACTTACCACCACGTGCAGCCGCACTGGCCCTTGCTAGCCGTGTGTCACAGAGGGCAAACAGAGAGTCTTGCTGCTGGGACGTGGTGGTACAAGCCTGTGACTGACGCGAGGCCAGCTCTAAGAGGCACGAGGGATGACGCATCGGTGGGGAGAGAGAAAGCGATGACCATGTGCTGGGCGGGCGGCGGGGGGGGGGGGGGGGGGGGGGGGGGG
>JAODLD010000016.1:6669898-6680478 GCA_026781065.1 Mormyrops boulengeri
AGTTGTGATGTCATTCGGCACCAGTACAGGTTTTTACACCAGTGGAATACCAACACCTTGAATTTTTGTACTCTTGGTACTTTCTTGAAGTACCAAAAGTTTACCCGGTGTAATGGAAAAGGGCCCTTAGAGACCCTGGCAAGGTGAAGCGGCTGGGGGGGTTAGAAAAGCTGAGCTGACGGCTCAGACGCTACAAGTACTGCATCTTTGGCTTTGTGCAGGGTGCCCCCCCCCGCCCTAAAACGAGAGGGCCTCCTCACCGATGCCCTGCAGCTTGCTGCCCCCCTCTCCAAACATGGCGAAGCACGAGTGCACCAGCTTGCGGTGGCTCTTCCATAGAGGGCTATAGTCGGCAAAGGCGATGTCTTTCCCCCCCCGACTCAGCAGCTCCGTGGTGACCTGCAGGAGGGTGAGCAAGGTGCCTGTGACCAGCAGCTTGGTGGTAGTTTTCTCTGGAAAGTGCCCAGGGGGGTGAGGACCTTTTACGGTCTCAGGTATTTGTTCTGAGTGTAAGTTTAGGCTACATTTGCCAGATTCTCACAAGGCATCGTGATTGTGGGGCACAGGAAATGAGTGGAACACACACTCAGACATACTCTCACATACTCACGCAGACCGTGATACACACACTCAGACATACTCACACACACCGTGATACACACACTCAGACATACTCTCACATACTCACGCAGACCGTGATACACACACTCAGACATACTCACACACACCGTGATACACACACTCAGACATACTCTCACATACTCACGCAGACCGTGATACACACACTCAGACATACTCTCACATACTCACGCACACCGTGATATACATACTCTAACACAAACAGTTCCTTACGCAGACATTAAAACATACTCTCGCTCACACACACACTGAAATGTACTCTCACTAACACACACTCTGATACAAACACTCTCATACATACAGACACTCACATATGCACTCAAACATACTGTCACATACAAGCACACACTCCTACATATTCTCATATGCTCACACTCTGATACACACGCTTTCATAAATACAAACACTTGCACACACACTCAAACATACAACCCTCACACACAAACATACTCTCACATGCTTACACACTCTGATACACACACTTTCATACATACAGACACTTGCACAGACACATACACTCATTCATATTCTCCTACACACACACATATTCACACTCATTCATACTCCCTCATGTTCTTGCACACTTTGATGCATACACTCTCATACATAACTTGCACACACTGAAACATACTGTCACACGCTCCCACGTGCTCTCTCACACACGCATAGTGCCCCCCACTCACCATCTTCGGCCTGCCAGCAAACTCCTTGCCGCGCTGCAGGAGCACCTCCCTGGCGTGCCGGAAGTCGTTCACCACGACAGTGTAGTGCGGCCCCAGATAGAGGGCGAACAATGCGCCGTGGTCCCGTGCCAGCTCAGCGTAGAGCAGGTGGGGGGGCCGCCGGCCCTTCAGGCTCAGCAGGCTGCCCAGCACAGGCAGGGAGGGAAGGCAGGGCAGGCAGGGTGCGGTGGGGCAGCGGCGGCGGCACAGCGGCCCAAACAGCAGTGCGGCCAGCAGCGCCAACAGCGACAGCAGCACCCCAGTGGGGAGGTCCAGAGCGGCCATGAGGGACACAGGGCTCTAAGCATGGACGGTGGATCCCCTTTTATGAAACGCCTGCTGGCGTCACACGGCCTCGGGGCTTGGTGGGGGGGTGGGCAGGTCAGGGGCAACTGCAGACTCTGTTATGGAAGTAAACACCACAAGTTATCAATAATGGGAGGCTGGAGACTTATATTTATACTCATATCTATACTTATCGCTGTACCTGTTTGCAGTCAATAATTAAAACACAGTAGAAGATAACTTAGTCTAATAACGCATTGGCGCTCGTATGGCCGTGTAGGGATCTCAGATATATCCCCACAGAGCAGCACCTTGCTCTCCCGTCCCTGAGATGCTCAGTAGACTGCAGATATGCCTCATGGTGCACGTCCACTGTGACCCTGTGATGCCTGGACTGTTTTATCATGGACTAAAATGTACAGTATCTCATCCTTGAGTGACAATGACACCATCTGCTGTTGTGAAACTTTCCGTCTGCTGAAATGATGGACGTTCTGAGACATGAGATGTAAGCGACGGGCTATAAAAGGCCCTCCAGGTTGAAGGCTATGCTGATTAGACCTTAGCAATCAGCACGTCAGCGTCACCTCCAGGGCATGCAGTACGCTATCTCAACAAAAACACTGCTTGCTGCAGTCTGCAGGTACTCACAGGCCTTCCTGTGCCTGATCCAATGCTAATGAAAATGTCTTCAAATTTAGAGCAGAATCCAGTCACTTTGTTGATACTTCAGTGCAGAATCCAGTCAACCCTAACTGACAAGAAATCCTTGTCTCTTGGGTACCACCTTTGTGGTGCATAGACAGAGCCTGTGGTATTTTCTTTATTTTAAGTAGATAACAGACTATGGACCTGTGGATATGCAGAGATATTACATTAACATTTACTTTATTTTGCAGAAACTTTTGTCCAAACTGACATACAAGTAAGGCAAATAGCGCATGTACTTGCTGTAAATAGTCAGCTGCGCATATCGCCAGTGAATGCCCACCTACAAGCAAGCACTACTGGAGCAGGACCCATGGGGTGGAATGTAGCTTAGACTTAGTAAAAGAGTGTGTGAGTAAATGAATAACAAGTCTCAATTCAGTTTTGTAATCTGTTGAAATATGAGTACAATGAATATAAAGGGTGAAAATATTTCACTACATACCCATAACACAGCCAAAGAGGAAAATCACTGAATGGATCGAGCTTTTAAATATGGCTAGTTAATCAAATACAGGTGTGGAGCTGCCCAGAAGCTCGGTACTTATCATGAGATATTGTTATTATAAAAGGTCTTATTTATCACAAATATGTAGATTCCAAAGGAATATATTTCAGTCTGTTTTTTTAATAGTATTCATATCGGTCTGTTTGGTACTTCACCTTCAGGACCGAAGGCTATTCAACTGTACAAACAATTGAAATACAATAGTATTCCTGTATGAGGTGCGGACTCATACTACTTCAGCCATTCAAATAAATGGAAATTTAGTTCACCGTTAAAGGTATGCTGCATACCATGAAAAGTATTAAGTTATATATATATATATATATATGCATTCAGCCCTTCACATTCAAGACGGTCAGGGGCAGAAGATTACCCTGAATGTGAAAATTAGCGGATAATACTTCGGTCCATTATTAAAAATGAAAAATTAACGGTTCTGAAAAGTTTTAAAGATACTGCGGGGAAACGGGAGACTCCGGTCTCAGAGATATGTAACACATGAGTAATGCTGGTTGCGGAGACAAAAAAGGCGATATACCCAAGCCAAGAAGCGTAGATTCCCTGGGTCTTTTTTTATCCATACATACAATTTATTAAATATCACTAATTTTATATATGATTTTATGTAATGCAAAATATTTTTCCAGTATTATTTATATGCCTATATATTTTTTTGGCTTACGCGTTCTAAAATATTACTGTTTAATTGAACAATTAATAATAACCGAGTTGGCCGTGACTCCTCGTGTACATCAGATGGATCACACTGCTTCCATTCAGTTGTTTCAGGGATTTCATGTGCGGTGTTAGGATGGGGTACTTACATTATGTAATATTGTATAGCGTTTCTGGCTGATTGTATACAGACCGAATACAGGCGAACATATGTGAAGTTATGTATTGTAGATGTAGAAGGGTGTCTGCGCAAGTTTAATAAATTGGAGTTTAAGTCCACCGTGTTATTTGGGAAATGCCGGAGTCACTGATGCAGAGATGTACAACCGCCCCAGACATTTATTCATTAACCTGGTACACATTTAATTGATAATTTGGTAAATAAGAACATTTGGTTCGTGTTTGACGGCTTACGATTGTGCATCTGTGGTTCCAAAATCTCACAATCAAATAGGCCACTGCATATTAAGGAACAACAGTATATCTTTCCAAGTTTTATTGTCAGTCGCATATTACAATAGAATTATAATTTGCATGCTTCGCTAAAACGATACAATAAATACAACAGGCTAATAAGCACTTCAATACAAAATCCTGCCACTAGGCCCAGATGAAACGGCACCATGTGCAAGAATTCTAGAAGATTGTGGGGGGCGGGGAAAAGAAAGCCCGCCTTACATGGCCGCTGATTGGTCGGTACTGAACAGTCCCGCCCTACTGGCAGCCAGTCCCTGTGCTCGGTTTGGGCACGTGACTCGCCGTGTGCCCCTGAGTTAAAAGCAGGTTCTGTTTACGTGCGCCTTGGCTGGCTTACGTCTGCTGTTTTTGCATTTTTACAGTGTTTTTTTTCCTTGTACAATCAAAAGATATTATTTTCACACGTAGTTTATTTTGCCTATATTTCAGGGAATACACAACGCCACATAGCGGATCTCGTGAGCGTATATGGTGCATTTCACGTTTTTGCCGAGTAGTTCCCTTGTTGGCTGATCATCCGGAGAGGTAGGTGTGCGCGCTAAAATGGAGGGTATCGCGGACGCGCGTTCCTGTGCGCGGGCACGGCACAGGCCCCCACATGACATGAGGCGCCCTGTTTTCGTGGCAGCTTCGACGATCAGGGCGCAGGCGGAGACATGGCGACCGAAGTGGCGTCGTGGAGTCTCCCTCCGCAGCAGGACGGTAAGATGCTGGCGATTCGGGCCATTGTCTGCTGCCTTTGCTCACCGTTGGCCCCAGCGTGCATGCAGCGTGCAGACAGTTTACAAACAGTGTACATGCAACTTGCAGCCCCTTAAAGGCGATGCATTGTTCCGGGGTCTGCCATGCGTCCTGTAGTGTGCAGCCTTCACTTCGGGTTTCTCTCTCTCTCTTCAGTGCTGGGATACAGGGGTTCGTTCTGATCCTTTTCTTTGGGGGTTACGAAGACAGGATCTGATGTTGTGGGTGCTGCCTTAAATCCTTTGCACATGGTCCCCCCCCGTGTTTCTGTCGGTGAGGTCCTGGCGCAGTCAGCCATTGACTGCACCGTCTGATTAACCCTGCAGAAGCGCTGCGGGAGAAACGCTGAGGCGTTTAGCCTTTGTTTCCCCTCCTCCCCTCTACACTCTACATTTCTTTTCTGTCTGTTATTAATGCACTTTCTGTGTAAGAAATGGCATTTTTGAGAAGGCATAAGCCTGTAAAACGAAGACATTCCTTCTCAGTCCTCGATATTCTGCTGTGTAAATGGATGTAAGATCTGCTATGTACGATAGTGACGTTGTCACCGGCTTCCCGCGGGATGTTTATTTCGCCCTGACCCACACAGTCTGCTGTGTAGCGCCGACATGTAGCCAGATGTCGCTTGAGTCATAAGAAACTGATGCTTTTATGTCTCTTTGCATTTGGAGTAGATAACTCTCCCGAGATGATGTCTGTAAAGCATGTAGTGGCTGGACTTGAACGTCCTGCAGAACATTGCTGAAGACTCGCATGCTCTGGAAACGGCTTCACCTGTGTAAGCCGTGGTTTCTCCCTTGGCTTAGTTTCTTTTGATTGGAGAGACTGACTGAACATGTGACCATAGCTTGGCGTCTTCGTCAGGCCTGTTTGTGCTTCCAATGAAGCCAGTTTTATTTCTTTGTATGTGGGGAACTATGAAACTCTAAGCTGGTGTTCAGGATGTATGTCAGCTTTCATTGTCGTGCTCTAAGCAGGTTGTGTGGTGCCTGCTATGTGATTTAATCCTCGTTTTGGTAAATTGCAGCTTGACTTTAACTCGGTGACACAGCCCTGGTATCTGTGTCTGCGTCTGACTTTATCACTCTCCTCAGCTTTTGTGTGGTGTTTGGGCCAATGGCGTGAGCCGCTTATCTGCGCTCTGAGGATTAACAGGCGAATCAGAGGGCAGTGCCTGCTTTCCCCGCCCCTAAAGGAGAGTGTACAGAACATAATCAACACACCAGATGTGTTTTCTCGCTTTGTGATGTCGGGTATGTTCATGCTATCAGTAAAACTGTAATAAACAGACAAACAGTTTACATAACCCATAATGCAATTAGCATTAGAATGCATTTGGAAAAACAACAGATTTCAGTGTTTTATGGAGATTGTTAAATAGGGCTTTGCTGTCTTAGCAGGGCATTGAGATACCTTATGGCCTTGGGTGTATTTGTGTGTGACACGCAATGCCATTAGAGATTGATTATGGATCATACAGTCATTGTGAGAATCTGGAACAGGGTAAATATGGGGTTTCTAATGCAGACCCGCCGTAGTTGCCGTTTTCTCAAGCTTGCTCATTCCCAGCATGCCTTGCAGTGGAAATGGTCATGTTTGCTTCGTGGGATTTGAACCCATGTCCTTTATGATCTTGGTGCAATGCTCTATTTATTGATTTACAGCTAGGTCTTGCCTCCCTGCCCACCCCTCTGGTGCTGCATTGAACATTGTCTCTTAGTCTGAGTGCCTGTTTGCAGGAACTTTCCCTTTGGAGGATGTGGATGAGTCCTATGGGGACAACGATGACCTGCTGGATGAGGCAGAAGTGAATGGAAACTGGACCCCGCAGGAGAAGGCGCTCCACGAGGCTCGACTGAAGGCCAAAGCCAGGAGGCGCCTACGCCGGACCTCCTCCCGAGACTCCACCCGCGAGTCACTGTCTGAAACGGGCGGGGATGCAGGGGGCGACCCCACCAGCCCCAAGGGCAGAGTCAGTACCAACGACCGCAAGTCCAGGATGGGCAAGGGTCGGGGTCTGCCCAAGAAAGGTAGCGTAAGCTGCAGCGGGGAACCACGTGGGAACTGTGCGGGAACACGGGGAATCACAGGCCGCTCCCTAAGGCTGCTGCTCTCCACATCATTTGTGAGATGAGTGATCTTACCTCCTTCTCTGGTTTCCACCACATTACTGTGACGTGGTCGTATGGTTTCCTGGGCAGGTGGTGCTGGTGGTAAAGGCGTCTGGGGAGCTGCTGGGATGGTCTATGAAATGGAAGAACCAGACGCCAAGGATCCCAACTATGATGAGTCCTCTCAGGTCAGTGCCAGAAGCAGCTGTGGCATGTGGCATTACATACAAAGATGATGGGCGCTGTAACTCTTTGACCCATTTTCTTGGGTGTACTGGGTCCTTAGTCCTGCCTGGTGGGTTACTCATTGCTCTTGTCACGGGGGTTCCCTGAGGCAGTGCTCCCCTGAGCTATCAGAGTAGCGTTTCTTCACATCGCATCAGCAGAGGGCAGTGATGCGAGTACTCTCCTTCCCCGTTCCCTGTGAGTCCACCCCTTTGCACAAGTGTCATGGCAGCTTCCCCTGTTTCCTGACTAGGGATGAGTACCGTTAAGATTTTAATGGTACTACTGCTCTTACCGATACTGTTTATCGGTCCGGTACGTTATCAGTACTTTTTGTTCTTTAAGGAAAAAAAGACACAGATTAAGACTAGAATTGACATCGCTTTTTCTCATGCGTACAGCACGTGAATTAACATTCTTGAGTTGCAAACTGCAGCAACATTGTTTTGAAAGTCGCTATTATCGATTATAGTTAGAGGTGCACTGAGCCAAACCTAACCAGACAGATCGGGTATCGACTGTATGTCACCAGTCCAAGTCCAGTATTACTTATTCAGTTTTCGGCAGTCTGTAAGAAGAGGGCTCTTATTTCTTGATAACGCCCAACTAAGTCGACTAAGGCACCAGGGCCTTAACGTAGTTTCCCATATTTACAAATATTTTCTACCGTTGTTATATCTGTCAGTGTTTGTTGCATATGCTCAAAAAAATACATAATCAGAAACCTTACTGTCTACTTTAAAATGCAAATAACTCTGAAAAATCTCCGAAATAACACAATAAATCAGCGTTTTAATAAAATACACACAAATCACAACATACTCCTTCATCTTTTTCCTCTCAAGGTGAATTTTCTGAAGTGCGTGACAATCTAAATAACTCCGCTTGTTTATGTCAGACAGACTTAAGAAAAATATTACAACTATTAATATGTCTTCTTTCAAAAACACCAGCTCTCAACAAACACATATGTCCACTTTTATGGGAAATTTATTTTAATAATCAGCTAACACATTTTCTTATCGCGTCTTACCTGTGAACACGCCCCAAAGTGCGAGTGGCTATTGATATGCCAACAACGAGTTCGCTTTTTTCTTTCACAGTATCTTTACTGTGTGGTAAGTTTAGTTTGCCTGTAGCCTCCAAATCAATCTGCTATATTCTGAAACTGTTAATTTCTGAACGACAGATGATGCTCTGACCATTTCTGATTGAATTTATGAACATACATCTAGCAGTCCCCTAGCTTTTGGTTACTTTTAATCATTAATCCATGTTTATATAATTTTTGAAACTGAGTGTGATCTCCGGGCTGCTTGCATACATAACATACCTGATGCAATGACACACAGCTACGAGATGACAGACTAAAACTGTTCAGTTCTCCGTGTGCATTTGATGGACTTTTGCTAAATGTTTAGACCGATTGCTCATGTTTCCCTCGTCTAGTGAAACATAACTAAACGTTCAAAAGTGCAATTTTCTCCGCCACCATCGCCAAAAGCGTGTTCTCCGTGTGTGAGCCACGCTTTGCTGCACGTGAGTGAGAGCGGTTGAGCTGCCATGTGTCCCGCCCCTCACACAGTCTCCGAGAGAGATCTCTCTCTTCGGGATAGAGAATAGCGGAAATGCAATCAGAAATTGATGAGATGAAATGTGAAATGAGAATGCAAGTGAAATTTTATGTAGCAATAATAAAAAGGAAATCTCTTATCGATATTACGATCTTTAATAACCCGTTTTAATACCACGTTTCGTTCCCACCCCATTTCCTGATGGTGGCTTCTTGCCCTGTTTCCTGACAGCAGCTACCTGTTAATTCATGGTTGCCTTTCTTATCAAGTTGCTCATTTGCCTTGATTGTGGATGTAATGGCCCCTGTCAGATGTTTGAGGTGTACCTCCACTTCTCCTCTGAAGGGGGACACCGTGTACGCCACCGTGGTGCCCGAGTTGGACGAGCAGGAGCTGCAGAAGACCGTCTGCCCCATTGTGCAGGAGTACTTTGAGCATGGGGACACGCGCGAGGTCCAGGTGAGACGCCGTCCTCTCCCATCCCAGCGGGGCCTTGAGTGTCAGACAAAATTTTGGGCCAGATTTAAGCCATCAGGGAAACTCTGATTGTGTTGCTAATACTCCTGTTGAAGACCTTTTGTGGATTTTTCTGCTCTAAGGTTCTCAGTGTTTTGATGACTAATGGCCAGTTTAACCTGCTTCTGGTATCATCACTTCTTGTAGACTCTCTTGGGAGAAGGTGACTGATCCAGATTCCAGAGCAGGAATGTGCTGTTAACAACTTCATTTTTTTTGCTACCGTGGCTTAAACTGCATTAGTCCAGCATTTAGTAAAGGTGCTGTGCGCTACTCTGTCTCATGCCAGATGCTGTTGGAGGGACTTAATCTGGGACATAACAAGTATGAGGTGTCCTCGCTGGTTGTGTCCCTGTCCCTAGAGGGCAAGGCCAGCCACCGGGAGCTGACGTCACGCCTGCTCTCCGACTTGGTGGGCAAGGTGCTGACGGAGGCAGAGATGTCAAGGGCCTTCGATAAGATGCTGAAGGACCTGCCGGACCTCATCCTGGACACGCCTGAAGCTCCGCAGGTAACTGAGCACTGAGCGGGTGCCAGCTCATTTGTAGTGTGAAGCCCTCCATTCATTGCGGACCTTGCATGTGGCCCTGGTGGTAAGGACCTCTCCCCCAGGTCCCAAAGAGACCCAGGTTCTCAGTAATACTGCATTTGGCATTATCCTCCTGCTGCGGTGTCTGTCCCCAGATGCTGGGTCAGTTTATCGCCAGGGCCATCGCGGACCATGTGCTCCCCATGGACTTCCTGAGCTGCTACAAGGGCAAAGTGGACTGTGATCACGCCAGGTGGGGGGCGGCTTCATCTGGCGTCTGCATCAGCAGCTGCTTGGGGTCTTGATTTCAGTCGATGCCTGGGTGTGTGTGCAGCCCAGGGCTTGGTGATCATGGGTGTCTTCATCCTCTCCAGGGCTGCCTTGGACCGGGCCGCGGTGCTTCTTTCCATGAAGACAAAGATGGTCCGACTGGACAACGTCTGGGGTGTTGGAGGCGGCCAGAGGCCTGTCAAGCACCTCATCAAAGAGGTGGGCTCCCAAGCCCCGGAGGGCTAGTGGCCGGGGTTAGCCCCGCCCCCAGAAGCCATCTGTGTCCTGACACAGGTCACCAGAGCTGCACTGGGACCGTTAGACCTAGCTGAATTGGGAACGAGCTGATCCTTCTCCTCTTCCTCCTTATCTGGGCAAAGCGCCATCATTTAACCACCGCATGTATGTTTAATGACCAAGGTGGTCAACTCGGGCAGGTGGGAGCATTTAGAACCAGCTAAATGTACGTTACTGTCTTCATACAGTCAAACGGTCACAGAAACCCACCTCTGTGTCCTGCTCCCTGTCTGTCTGTCTGTCTGTCTGTCTGTCTGTCTGTCTGTCTGTCTGTCTGTCTGTCTGTCTGTCTGTCTGTCTGTC
>JAODLD010000016.1:6687478-6698813 GCA_026781065.1 Mormyrops boulengeri
TCCGGTCACCATGCCCCTTCCGTCCTGCCTTTGGCCCTATGCAAATTTGGAAACCCCCCCCCCCCCCCCACTATACTACATAAGTGGATGTGGATGATGGATGGATTACCAGGCATAGAGATTTATTAATAGCCATATTGCACCATGATCTAATTCATGCAGAGAGCACTGAATTCATTCTGTGTCTGACATTTAGCCAAAAAATTACCATGAAATTTTAAAAATGGCACTGAGTGGACTGTTATAATCCTGTCCTGTTTTATAGTTAAAGTATATGCAGCCATCTCAGTTCATAAAGTGAACATTTGGCTAAATTGATGTAGTCATGATGTAGGATGCAGAAAGTCATCATTTTGTGGGCCTGTTTTATGGCAGACAGCATGTCAGACTGTTTCATAACATGACAAAAATGGTGAATCGCTGATGCCTTTCTGGTTTAATTCTGTTCCAAAATGAAACACATATACACACATAAATGTAGAGAGAATGATGAGATTAATACCTTATGTAAAATTAACATTTGCATGTTAAAATCTTGTGCATGTCTAACCTAACAAACATATGTCCCAGGATTAGAAATTTACTCTGGGTCCAATAATGTTCATTTTAATTCTAATTCAAACTCTAATTCTAAATATGGTTAAATCAGTGATACTTTCCTTATTACGTTGTAAATGCCAGCGTGTAGGTAACATCACAGCAACACCTGGTATGCGATGAAACATGCCTACAAGGACGCTGCCTATGTTTACAGAGCAAAGACGTGGCCACGTATTAAAGTAAAGGCACCCCGATCTACCCCCCCAAAAAAAAGAGGGTTACACAGGGGCTTCACTGTACGTGCTTTTCACTGTCAGTTTTCTGCAAAATGCTGTGTGCAACCCACTTGTCGCTCACTAAGAAGGGCACATTACAAAATCACTATTATTTTATTTATATTGCGTCTAGGTATCAATAACTTCCGTTCCCACATGACTCGTTTTCCCAACCTATTTTGAAACGCCTCTCAGAGCGTGTCCACCCTAAAGTTGGAGCTGCTTGCATTTGATCGCGTTTAACGGGGCTGCACTGGAATCCCACTGCCAGTGACCGGTGGGACTAAGAGCCGAAGCTGGTTCGGTGGCCGGGCGCGTCACGGAACCGCGGCTCCTTTTAAGGCGACGCTCGTCACATCCTCTGTCCATCTTTGGGCATGACGCTGAAAGGCAGGACGCAGCGGGGAATCCTGCGAGCCGGAGGGTATAAAAGGAGAGGAGCCGGGAAGCGCCGCCGAGAAACCGGGGAATCCCTCAGACCGTACCGGCGCCCGGGGACAGGGCACATCGCACCAGGCTCCTGGAAAGAGGACGATATGCTGGCCAACATGGACTTCGCTTCTCTCGAATATTTCCCCTGTAACTCTGAGAATAGCTGCAGTCCCCCGTTAGGGATTGAAAATATTGGATCGAAAGAGACCGAGAAGGTTTGCAAGGAAAGAGAATCGCCTATTCAGTTCACTCAAGGTTGGTCCTCTTACCTTTCAAAACTTTTTTATTTCAATATAAAATTACATTGGCTATATGCTGTCATTGGTATTAATGGTGAAATCGCACAATATTCAGGTGGCGCGGATGAGTAAATTACAGTAATGCTTAATTAATAATTACAGTAATGATGAATGAATTACTTCATTACATAACGGTTGCAAAATTTCCCAACCCGTGCCTCCTTTTGCAGATGGTGCACAAATAAACCAGAAAAGCGAGGCGTCGGATTTCTTTCTGGACCCAAGCAGAGGTGCCGAAGACGATGCCGGTTCTCCGTTCGCCTACTCCGGCAGCTTCTACATGGACGGCCCCCAGGGACCCCCATGCAGCAGCGAGTCCCTCCTCAGCATGATCACAGAGATAGTCGGCGTTAGCACCTTGTCCGTCTCCGATGTGCATATGTCACTTTCGTCACCCCAGTCGCTTGACGGCATCCGCGACGAGAACTTGCCGGGCAGAGGGCCCACAAGCACGGGGGGCACCGCTCCTCACCCCCCGCAAAATTGCCATACTCGGGCCGCGATGGTGGGGGGCCTGCAGGACCCCTCCGCGGTGCAGCCTGGCTTTCATGCTTACGAATACCAGAGCCAGAGGCCGCAGGTGCCAGACACGTTTCCAGTCGTCGTCAAGAATGAATATGAAAACAGTGGCTATGAATGGGACCATTTCTGTAAACCACATACTTATTTGCCGTTGGCTTTCGGGACCGGATTAGCGACGGAAAGGCGACCCGACCGGGTGGATTATAAAGCTTTTGTCCCCGCTTTCGCTCCTGCTGGTCCTGCCTCGCAATCTGCCTTCAAGCCGGACGGCGCTATTAAACAGGAGCGCAGCTTCGCATCCAACTGCGCGCAAAGTTTCGGAAGCTGCCCGCAGAGCGCGAAGGCTGATGGCGGCGAGATGATGGTCGATCAGCGCGGCATCTCCTGCACCTCCTCGGCACTCTCGGTCGGGATAGACGCGCTTCTCTTCTCCGCTCCTGCGTCCGCTGATGGGCGTAAGGAAAAGACGACGCGCGTCAGGAAGAGCCCCGCAAACCCACACGCTCCCCCCAAAGAGAAGCCGTTCATGTGCCCGGTGGAAAGCTGCGACAGGCGCTTCTCACGATCAGACGAGCTGAACCGGCACATTCGCATCCACACCGGCCACAAACCCTTTCACTGCCGCATTTGCTTGCGGAGCTTCAGCCGCAGCGACCATCTGACCACTCACACCCGGACTCACACGGGGGAGAAGCCCTTTTCCTGCGAGGTCTGCGGGAGACGCTTCGCCAGGAGCGACGAGAGGAAGCGGCACGGACGAGTGCATCTCAAACAGAAGGAGAAGATGGAGATGAAGGCGCAGGTCCTCGCAGGCTGCTCCTTCGCGGCTCCTGGGATGTGATGGAGCTCCGAGTCTCCCAGGGCGCCTGGAAAGACATCCTGAGGAACAAGAAGGTGTCAGAAAAGTCCTAAAATGTACCACAAAGTGTCCGCCGTTCTTTGAAGATGCTTCTCACAAAGCCCACATCGGCGGGGGTGGGAGTTCAGGACCCGCCTCTCTGGACAGCTCCGCTGGGGGGGGGGGGCTCACAATGGGCGCGGAGTGGCGCGACGCCGCGTCTGTTATTTATGGACCTTGGATGGGATTTGTGCTGCCTGGTGATTTTTACTTGTGTGTGTGTTTTTTTATGTGATACAACCATTTTACAGAATCGCATGATAGTGTTTTTATAAAACGCCTTTGTTTAAATGGGATGGCGACGCCGCCCACAGAAAGTTGACTCTTTAAGGAGAAGAAAAAAACCCGAAAGATTGTAAAGAATAAACGTATAAACAGGTCCTTCCTGCCGGGACATGAAAAAATCCCTTTGTTGACTTAAACAATTTATATTTCTATTGAATTTTATTATTTGGATATGTACTTCATATGTGAAATCTTTTGAATCAACGTCAGATGAATGCTTGTATTGATTACAGTATTGGATTTTTTTTCTAATGGTGTGTATATATGAGTTTATATGTTTTTAACGGATTTTTTTATATTTTGGCCGTGGATCGTATCATGGGGCTGGGCCTGAGTATACAGGTTTAATGAACATAGAGGGTCTGATGCAGTAATTTTAATGAATTTGTAATTTAGCGAAGTTGGACGCAGTTTGTCGTAACTCAGTGCTGCAAAGCAAAACAGACAGTTTACTCCTTTTCCACGTCACCCATGTGCGGACAAAACTGTTTCTGAAAAAGAAATCAAAATAAATCGAATTCGGGGAATTACCATAAAACAAATCTATGTTTCTAGTAGTTCATTAGAACTTGTAAATGTCCGGGGGCTCTGGGCACTGGGGACTGAGTATTCGCAAATGTGACTATTGTGAATTGATAAGCAATTTACTACAGCTTTGTAGCTGAGCACGTAGCACATATTGCTGCCAGATTTGAAAGTGTGACTGTAAATACAATCAAATGACACACGCAATAGAGAAATATATATTACATTTAGTAGTATTAACAGATTTTTACAATCCGTCTGTATAAATGTATTTGGCATAAAATACATTAAACCGTGTACTTTTAAACATGTACAAATGTTTTTACTGTACAGTTGAACGAATTTTTATTACAAAAGTTTACGAATAAAATGAGTGACTTTACAAATTCCCTGTGTAAATCTGTGTGTTTATGTCTACCTATCAGACATTCCTCCAGCATTAATTTAGCTTATTTCACCTGTTCCTCACTTGTGTGTATGTAGGCTAACATGGTCTGGAGGCCTTTCAAATGTACCCGGAGATCTCTGCTGATACTGTAGGTGCTTCAGTGTGTCCTGTTAGTCTCCCCTCCTCTGTTGCTCCAATCCGCGCAGTCAGTAAGCACTGGCTGCAGCTAGAGAGGGAAGTGATCTGTAAAACAGTACACAGCCTATCCTCAGCACCGATTTCCACTGTGCCATCTTACCCACCACTGGCAAACAAGCAAGCAGATACTGCTACCCTACTGACTATCTATCCAGCCATCTTCTGTAACCCCCCCCCATCTAATCACCAGTTCTCGCAGAGGTGTGTCGTGTCCCCGTATCTCAGCATAAACGGACCATTAACTGCGGACAGGGGACTTTAGTTGATTTGGGATTTCGGCAAGGCTTAGACACACAAAACATTGAGCCGCCTCAGAGTGTAAATAAAAACTTTAAATTCATTTACTGGGCTCATCTCTTCTTCCTATCGCGGGCTGCCGGCTCTCCATGCCGCTCTGCGTTTACCTTCCAACCTCGGGGTACCGGTGTTCTGCCATTTTTTGCTTCCTTGCCAGAATTTGCTGCAGCGACAGAATTGTTTTAGTTATATCTGTCAGTTTTTGCTACTTTGTCAAAATATCCGACCCATCGTTTTTAATGGACATTTACATAAGGATTTATGTTATCAAAATAACATTAAATGGAGGTATCGGTTTTTTACATGTAGTTTTACACCGCCAGAAACCTATACATTTCTGTGGGGTAGCATTCTTTTTTAAAAGGAAATGTAATGGCAGGGGATGAATACAATGTCGTTTATCATTAATAACAAACATTATATGATTATACGATTATTATGTTTGTTGTTATAAAATATTTTTATTAATGTATATCAAAGCTATAAAGGTATGTTAGGATGTTAAGGTATGCTCACATGCTGCTTAGGAATGTTCTACGAATGCATTATAAAGGCATTATAAAGCTGCAGTTATTGTAAAGCGTTACAAAATATTAGGATACATAAATAACGGAGGTGATGTTTTTAAAGTTGTAGCCCTATGTCTGCATGCACTTGTAATGTTTTGTATTGAATATGATATTATTAAACACAGAGCGTGGGGTTATTGCCGTTCAGTTTGAATTTGCATTACATGAGGAGGCTAAGTCTGAATTAATAGGAATGCAGTTCATTTTATTATACTGGCTTTGGATAAACTGACAGCCGCCTTACATTTCCTCGACTTTGTTCCTAAGATATTTAATCATTACAGAGCAACAATGGCTCCATTATAATCCACTAGAATCCTGCGTTAAAAGGCATGTTAAGAAAAAAATGCAAGATGATCAAATAGCGGAAACTAGCGGAATTTGTCTGCACTTGAAGGTAAGGATGGGCAAAATGACTGCTTTTTGGGACATAGTTACTTTGATTCAGCTCACCCGAAAGATTCGTTCTGATTTGTTCACCAACTCGTTCACTGGCACTTCCTGTTTGCATAAAACAAATCGGAAACACCTGTGTTCTGATATGTTACAAGAAGCCTATTATTCAGGCTAAATAGTGTTAGGGTCGGTGTCCATCCATCCCTGTCCTACGTGTCTTGTCCCCTTTGCTGGCCATCCTGTTCCATCTTCTTCCGTGCAGCATTTAGTCCCTATAGTATGGGTTCCTGTTCCATCTTCTTCCGTGCAGCATTTAGTCCCTATAGTATGGGTTCCTGTTCCATCTTCTTCATTGCAGCATTTAGTCCCTATAGTATCGGTTCCTGTTTCCCTTTGCTGACCATCCTGTTCCCTCTTCTTCCGTGCAGCATTTAGTCTCTATAGTATGGGTTCCTGTTCCATCTTCTTCCGTGCAGCATTTAGTCCCTATAGTATGGGTTTCTGTTCCATCTTCTTCCGTGCAGCATTTAGTCCCTATAGTATCGGTTCCTGTTTCCCTTTGCTGACCATCTTGTTCCCTCTTCTTCCGTGCAGCATTTAGTCTCTATAGTATGGGCTTCTGTTCCCCTTGGCTGCTGTGTGGCTTAACAGGCTAAGTGGTTGGCTATTGTTCACACTCCCCTTTGTTGGTTGTGGGTTTGAAGCTGCCCAGAAGCCACCCTCATCTGTTGGTTGTTGATCCCCATGTTTCATTTGTCTTGTTTATGGTTCTCTGCCCCTGCCTTGGTTGTGTTCTGTTTTACTTGGTTCTTGATTTTTCTTCTAGTGTAGATTTTCCCTGTGATTCCTTTGTTTCAGGTCTTGTATGTTCCTTAGTTCTGTGTTCATTAGCGTTATCTACTTCAGCCGAGTCTTGTTGCCTTGTGCCCTTGTTGGTTGGTTGTTTTTGATGATTCACACCTGCCCTTTGTTAGTCCTCATTATCAGTGTATTTAAGTGCCTGCCTTTGTTAGTCCTCAATATCAGTGTATTTAAGTGTCTGTCTCTGTTAGTCCTCAGTATCAGTGTATTTAATTGCCTGCCTTTGTTCATTTTCCTGCTTGGTCATTGTGAGATGTTACTCTGTGACTTATGTTACTATGTGTTGGAAGTTCTGTTCCTGGTCTTTTTGGTGATCCGTTTTATAAAGAAACCCCTCTGTCTTGGATCGCCACGTTTTTTTCCCCCACCGGTGCCATGCCCCCCGCTGTAACAAAATAGTGCCAAGATGTAAGTTAAATACCACCAATAAGTCACATGACAAAAATAATATTTAATTATTATAATTATAGTCTTATTCTTGGCAACACTGTAGCTACTCATGTTACGGACACAAATCTAACAGCTCATCATAAAAAGTTGCTCTCATTCACCCAGTCACTTACTAATTCATTCACTACTTCAGGTTTCTTGATCAGTCATGACCAACTTCTGCTTCATCCACTCACTCAAGTCATTGGGAGAGAAAGTCTCACATTCTCGGTTATCCTTTGTTCTTAAGGGGTGTATATGTTCAGTCCCAGGTTTAGTTTCCAGCCAATCATATGCCTGCTTACAGCACGCCCTTGAATGTCACACTGGCTCTCACTGGCCATAGTTGAGGAGGGAAGCAGCATTTATGTCATATTTCTGTGGACAAGTGGATGAACGAAAAGAGAATCTGTGCAGGGAAGTGAACTTGAGTGTATAGTTCTATAAGGGACTCGCAAACATCACATCACTACTTGAAGGACTGATGCATGGAGGCGGCTTTAGTGGGATCTTTTAATGCAAGAAACCATTTCTCTTAAGGCCCACTGTATCTTTTGTATGTTTCATTTAATAGCTGGTACTGTAACTGCATTTTAGTCACATGAGAGAGGATTTGCTGTCTTACTGTCATCGAGCAACACCGCCATCTAATCCTAACAAATCTCGTTTCAAAAACACGTTGCAGCGTTGGCTACTTTGCTGGAATTTTCTTTTAGCACTGCAGCTTGTATATGCAGTTCTGATTCTGCGTTTTACAGAAACATATTATGTGACAACAATTAAGGGTGTTTGTCAGGCTCTAGGAGTTAGTTTATAATTAGTTATCAAAGAACAGCAATATGAAGTGTTTAACTGTATTTTTGAACATTCGCATGATCGCCTCCTGTCTCAGCGGGGTTCCTAGCTCAGGAAGTTGACCTGATGTCTCAAAATCGCCTTTGAATATGATTGTGATTGAGTGTGAGATCAAGATATTGAATCCAAGAGTCAGCAATACAGACAGTGTGGTGGTACAACACTTGGGGTTGTTGCCTCAATCCTATGGGACCTGGTTTCAGGCCTCCTCCAGGGTTCCACGTGTTTGCATGTTCTCCCCATGTTGTCATGGGATTTCCATCGGGTTCCCCGCCCCCCACAGCCCAAAACATGTTGAGGTTAATTGTAGTTACCCAATTGCCTGTTGGTGTGCATGTGTGAGCTAGTGAGGCATGTAAACTAAACCTGACCGTGAATATGCCACAGAGGATGGCTGGATGGATAGTCAGTAGGGTAGCAGTATCTGCTTGCTTGCTTGCTTGCCAGTGGTGGGTTAGATGGCACAGTGGAAATCAGTGCTGAGGATAGGCTGTGTACTGTTTTACAGATCACTTCCCTCTCTAGCTGCAGCCAGTGTTTACTGACAGTATGTTGCTTGTTTATTGAGGTGGCTGTGGATGCCGCCATTGTCTGGCCGCTGAGAGACGGTACACTAATGCGAGAGTTCCCTAATCTGGGCGCTCCATTCCCCCTGTTGTTTTGTCACAATATTCATTCATAATTTTGTGTCACAGACTTGGCAAGACTTCATTGGGTAGCGTCTGAATTATAGCTTAACTGAGACAGTCAGTACAAAGACTAGCATACGACGTCTCCATGGCAACTCAATTAAGTGTGTGTCAGAAATGGGGAAGTGAACGTTTTGAGCAAGCAGTTTTATTAATGCTGTGCAGCAATGTAACAATGTACCAATGTAAACCTTTTAGGTCTATTAAAATGCAGTGATGTAACAATGTAAACCTTATAGGGCTAATAAAATGCAGTGATGTAACAATGTAAACCTTATAGGTCTATTAAAATGCAGTGATGTAACGAGAGTGAACTCTTCCTGTTGTCATGACGAGTACTTTATCTTGAAGGTTTGTATAAGAGTGAGTCATATCTTCCCATTGTGGCAAACTAAGAGCATGAGTACAAATCTAGTTAGCTGAGGATTGAGCAATAGCGACATGGACAGGAGGGCCGTGCGTGGGTGGGGTGGGGTGGGGTGGGGTGGGGGGGTGACTGGTGATACCTGAGACCTCACACTTTTGCTGGGACGAAGTTGCCCCTTTTAATGTTTAAGTGCCCTTTGCCGAGACCCTGATAATCACCAAAATCTTCAGAACCTCCATCCCATCGTGAAAATTTCTAGGCCGCGTCACCCTGGAAAGTCTGCGCACGTCACTGATGAAACTGCAAAACAACGGGAGTGAAAAAAACATCTGTCTAAGTATAATAACAGATAATAACCAGGAGGCGGTGATTCTGTTTGGGTATATTCATATAAAAAGCACTGATACATTTATTTAGCTGGTTAGGGTGTAGTTGGTGTCAGGTAGGGTAGCACCTCTACATTGACAAGGGAGTTTAATGCTGTTAACCTTGTCAGAGTGGGTGCCCTGATTCTAGTTTGTAAGTCAGGCAGGCTACCACTCACAAGTTCTGACACACCCCCAATTATCAGTCAGGATGATTGAATAGAAGAAGACTGACTGACTGGAACGCTCTCTTCCTCCTCTGTGAGTTTGCGAAGCTGAACGAGTCGGGTGACTGGACCAGTGTAAGATCTCTCTCTGATGCAGATCGATCCTGTCCATCTGCTCCGGCAACAGTGTTGGTGATGACACCCACTAGCCAGTGGGCATGTGGCAGCTGAGAGAAAGACTTGACCCATGTTAAGTGTTTTGTTGTCGACTCCTCACTCGTGATGATGCAGTCCTGGTAGGTAGTACCACCCTTCCTCCGCAGGGTGGCCGGGCTCTCCCTTAGAGATAGGGTGAGGAGCTCGGTCATTCGGGAGAGACTCAGAGTAGAGCCGCTGCTCCTCCGCAGGGTGGCCGGGCTCTCCCTCAGAGATAGGGTGAGGAGCTCGGCCATTCGGGAGGGACTCAGAGTAGAGCCGCTGCTCCTCCACAGGGTGGCTGGACTCTCCCTTAGAGACAGGGTGAGGAGCTCGGTCATTCGGGAGGGACTCAGAGTAGAGCTACTTCTCCTCCACATCGAGAGGAGCCAGATGAGGTGGCTCGGGCATCTGCTTAGGATGCCTCCTGGACGCCTCCCTGGTGAGGTGTTCCGGGCATGTCTCACTGGGAGGAGGCCCCGGGGAAGACCCAGGACACGCTGGAGAGACTATGTCTCCCGGCTGGTGTGGGAACGCCTCGGGATCCCCCCGGAGGAGCTGGATGAAGTGGCTGGGGAGAGGGAAGTCTGGGTTTCCCTGCTTAGACTGCTGCCCCCACGACCCGACCCGGAAAAGCGGTAGGAGATGGATGGATGGGTGGATGGATGGATAATATAAAAACAGAAAGTTACTAGCATCTATCGATATCACACCACATTAGCTAAGGAAGATTGGATCCGTACTTCAGTAGAATGCTTTCAAACTATTTAAATTAAACCTCCAAATCGAGCATTTATTTTCTTTACAAAAGAAAAACATAATAAAATGAAGGAAAACTATTAATATGTAAATAAATTCAAGAATTCAGCAGCTGGTTCATACCTAGACTGTAATCCAAAGGAAATCAATCTGAAAATCACAAGGGCAATTCATGTATATGATAAGGTGCATTCTGTTACCATGGTAACCATTCTGAGTCATGGATAGTGCAGAACGTTAGACAATATCAGAGCCTTACTGAGGATCCTCGAGTTTGCTGTTAATCAGTACAGCATCCTTAAGGATCTGCATGGATAAACATTCATTGGAATCACTGGGGAAATCACTCTAAATAACAGACATGTTTAAATAAGGAGACCTTTAGATGTTCTACAGGAAATAATTTCAAGATTCATATAAATCTTAGATATTTCATTCAATACTGCAAAAGTATAATATTAACCATTTCAAAACATCTATAGCATTTAATAGCATTTTAACGAAAGTTCTCTAAAATTCATGTATGTAAATGATAATTAAGTTTTCAGTCATAGACATTTTAGGCAGTTTAGATAATATAAAGTTCACTGGAAAATATAAAAGATAAAATGAATATATCTCAAATTAAAATTTCAAATCCTGGACTTGAAATTTCAAGTTTAATTCTTAATTTCTTCATAATGTAAGTAGAAGCTGCACAAGTATGGTATTAACTGCATAAACAAAACTACAACTTAGACAACCCTTGCCCTTAATTTACCAAGTTTTAACGAAAGATTTGTGCTCCCATTTCCAAGGAATGATTCTCTGCTGCCCTCTGCTGACCAGATAGACTTTTGTTCCAAACTAATCATTGGTAGTAGGGGTGGAGCCGAACCCGAATACGGTATTCGGAAAGGCACAAATAACGTGTTTTTTTACAAATACTTATTTCGAACAAATACTTAAAAAAATATTTGTATTCGGGAGCAAGAAAAACTTTATATCAAAAAGCTGCGTTTCCTCATGAGACCGCAGTGCATGC
>JAODLD010000016.1:6745593-6755873 GCA_026781065.1 Mormyrops boulengeri
CTGACCAGATCAATATCCCAGAAGTTTAACTGAATTGATGCTATACTCTGATTTAAAAGTGTTCCTTTAATTTTTTTAAGCAGTGTATTATCTCTGTTATAGTATGAGTTATAATACAAGCACTGGTTTATGTTTGCATTGCCGGTTCAGTGAAAGCATGCTTGCCTGCCACATGGGACACCTGGGTTTGACTATTGGGGGGCGGTGTGTTACATTTGTGCCTGTGATCAGCAGGTCACTACTGGGCCCTCATGTGAGGCCCTTAACCCCCGATCACTCCCAGGACGCTGCGTTACGTTTGGTCCTGTGCCTGTGATCGGCAGGTCGCCACTGGGCCCTCGTGTGAGGCCCTTAACCCCCGATCACTCCCAGGATGCTCCGTTACGTTTGGTCCTGTGCCTGTGATCGGCAGGTTGCCACTGGGCCCTCGTGTGAGGCCCTTAAGCCCCAGTCACTCCCAGGATGCTGCGTTACATTTGGCCCTGTGCCTGTGATCGGCAGTTCACCACTGGGCCCTTGTGTGAGGACCTTTACCCCCGATCACTCCCAGGACGCTGTGTCACGTTTGGCCCTGTACCTGTGATCGGCAGGTCGCCACTGGGCCCTTGTGTGAGGACCTTTACCCCCGATCACTCCCAGGATGCTGTGTCACATTTGGCCCTGTACCTGAGACCGGCAGGTCGCCATTGGGCCCTTGTGTGAGGCCCTTAACCCCCGATGACTCCCAGGACGCTGTGTCACATTTGGCCCTGTGCTTGTGATCGGCCTCATTCCATTTTGTTTCAAGCTTACACACTTGGCCACCGTATCCCTCACTATCGAATTGTCTGTTCACTATTTGCAGTTGATTGAGTTTATCATTTTAATACATGACCCTAAGCATGATAGAATATTAATTGCTTAATTATCCACATTAGTATTGGTGTAACTACATTGTATTTCTTATCACGTATTTAATCAAGTCTTTCAGAAATATGTTGTAGAACAGTGCAGAATAAAGTAAATGTCATAAATCGTAAAATGAAAAAAAAAAGTCTAGCTTTATCTCTGACTAAGCCAGTTGTCATGTCCATAGTGGCAAGGAGAAACAAAGAGGAACGTAGGCTGGAGGGCCACATATAAACACTGGTAACAAGCTTTCAGACAGGGGCTTCTGTTGAAGATCCTACAGCTTTCAGACAGGGGCTTCTAATGAAGGTCCTACAGCTTTCAGACAGGGGCTTCTGTTGAAGATCCTACAGCTTTCAGACAGGGGCTTTTGTTGAAGAACCTATAGCTTTCACAGTCTGCCTGTACATTTCCCTCTTTTTTTCTTGCAGAATGGCTCAGAAGACTCCCTTTATGGAAAGGATGAATGAAAGCGGTCTCTCTGGTGACTGTACAGGGGTGTCTCAGTTCATGCACTGAAGCTGTAAAACGTCACTCGTCAGCTTTGCACAGTGTGCCTGGAAAAGCTGCTGTGATGGAAGAAGCTTGCCAGTACGCAGTTGTCATGTTTCTGTGTTTAAATCAAGAAAAGAATATAATCAGGCTTTTAAAAAACACATGTATTTTGACATAATAATTATTTGCAATTCAGTAAAAAAATGTTCAAAGTACCTGGTAGAAGGAAATATGCAGAACCCCTCATAAACAAAACCCCAAAGCAGGGCTCTGAAAAAAGGATGAAATGCGATATGGACAAAAGTATTAATCATTGAATTTGGCATTTCATTCAGACCCACTGCCACAGGCATATAAAATCAAGCACCAAGCCATGTAGTCAGGTTTACAAACATTTGTGAAAGAATGGGTCACAATAACTAACACAGAACAACCATCATGATCACAACTAACAATCACACAGCTATACAAGGCAACAGCCACAATGACCCACTGAGGAACAGAACAAAAGCAGGCACTTAAATAGAATAATAACAAGACTAGACGAAGGACAGGTGAGAACCAATATCCAATTAACCAATCACAAAGAACTCGTGTCAACAAGGAACAGGTGGGGGCATTCGGATACAGAAAAGGGCCAAACAGCGAGAGAAAATAAAACAATGAAAACTGAACATACTACAAACAGGGAACAGGGACCAAAACAAGGGACTGTAACTGAAATGCACAAACACATGAAAAACCAAGAAAAATCACAAAATAAATGTTAAATAAGAACCCGCAACAAAAGGTAAGTTAGGACAGTAGACAACTGCATGGTCCATTAAGCTGGACGGCAGCCTGGGGCACAGAAAAACACAGCAGGGTAAAACCAAACGGGGTGACCACAAAAACTGCTGGCCAAACAGGGAGAAGACACAGGGCCGGGTGGGCACCGATCCTGAGGGGATGAATTTGTAGTGGAAACTTGACTAGCCTGCACAGAGCCCTGACCTCAACCCAATCTAACAGCTTTGGGATGAAGTAGAACAGAGATAGCGAGGCAGACCTTCACGTGCAACATCAGTGCCTGACCTCACAAATGCTCTTCTGGATGAATGGGCAAAAATTCCCACAGACACACCCCAAAATCTTGTGGAAAGCCTTCCCAGAAGAGTGGCAGCTGTTATAGCTGCAAAGGGGGGACCGACTCCATATTGATGCCTGTGGATTTAGAATGGGATGTCATAACAGTTCCTGTGGGTGTAATGGATAGAATGCATATATAGATTTTTAAACGTTTTGTCTTTATGGCACAGGTGGTCTGCTGGCTCAAACATAGCATGGCATTACAGCCTGACCTAGGCACCTGCTAATAATGAGATGAATATTATGTCAGAGTAGATTGTAAAGAAGAACACTGTACTTGGATTACCTGTAACAGAATGCATTGGTTATAGGGCTATATGACTGTCCTCAAGGTGACTGTATGGGCGTGGCCAGAGTAATATAGCAGCTCTGAGTAACTATGAGTGAGTAAAGCAACGTGTAGGTTTACTTTATGTCATGGAAGTTATTTAATTCTTAGAAGGAAATGAGATTATGGCATGAAAATGAATCAAGATGATGAATAACACACGTGCCACACAGATCTTTCAAGACTGATTGAAACACTTTGATTGTTTAAGATAACATCGCATAATTAACTTATTTTAACAAATTCGAAATTATCATCAGTTTTATTTCATACAGTTCTTAGGTTGTTTAAGTGGGACAAAGGGTAAACTGGGACAGTGCAGCATTGGTGGGGATTGAAAATCCCGGCATTCTCATGAGCCTTGTACATAGCCCTGTGTATGTCCTGTACATAGCCCTGTGTATGTCCTGTACATAGCCCTGTGTATGTCCTGTAAATAGCCCTGTCTATGTCCTGCAAATAGTCCTGTGTATGTCCTGTACATAGCCCTGTGCATGTCCTGTAAATAGCCCTGTGCATGTCCTGTAAATAGCCCTGTCTATGTCCTGTACATAGCCCTGTGCATGTCCTGTAAATAGCCCTGTGCATGTCCTGTAAATAGCCCTGTCTATGTCCTGCAAATAGTCCTGTGTATGTCCTGTACACAGCCCTGTGCATGTCCTGTAAATAACCCTGTGCATGTCCTGTAAATAGCCCTTTGCGTGTCCTGTAAATAGCCATGTGTGTGTCCTGTAAATAGCCCTCACAGGTATTGGTTAGTGTTATTACTTGTGCTCCCGACTGTTGCATGTCCCATTACCTGTGTCATATGTGTAATCCTGATGATCACCCAACCGTGTGTGAGCTTTCCTGTCTAGTGTGTAACATCCCTGTGTTTGACATGTTTGCTTCTGTGTATTGTTGCTTATCTGCGCGGTCCTGTTAAGGACTGTAAATTAAAGAGCAACTTCGTGAGAAACGGTCTCTTCTTGTCTTTCACGGTCGCTGTCACGATGCCTCTGTCAGCCAAGCGTCACAATATATACCTTTATGATTCTGTGGTCTGTTGACTTAAACTCAGTTCTTGAACTTTCAATAATACTTTTATCTTTTAATATTTATAATAAGATCATATTTTTAAAGTGGGAGCGAAAGTCAAATTTGTCCCAATATCAACTCCTATATCATTCTAATAACGCTCTTGGCGTTTAAGTGTGGCTAGTATTTGACATTACACATATTGCATATATATCATAATATATTGTATTTTACAATTTCCGGAGAAATAAAATATATAGTTAACTATGTGGGTAGATTGAATAAAATGATTATGAATCTATGCATTTTGTAAATAGCTAAATGTGTAGAATTTCTTTGACGGACAGCAAGCGCTCATTAGTCCTTAAATAATTACATTATTATTTAATTGCTACCCTTTCGGCAGACCTGCGCATATCCAGTTACAGTGCGGCTATGCGATGGTTTACCTTGCACATCAAACGCACTGCTCTCCATCTGCATCTGAAGCTCTTATAACCTCCTAGGCTTCAGGACGTTCTCTCCGGGCTCATTATCCGTCAGCCGGTGGGAGGGCGGGGGACCGAGCACGCAACTGCGCATGCGAGGGCCGGCCCGGAGCCGGGATCTGACAGCGATCACCATCTTTGGTCCCACCCAGCACAGCGCTGCTCCGGAGCCCCCATTTCACAGCCGGCTCACTGCGCTTTGGATGCTGCGGGAGACTTTTGTCAGGGCTCGGCGGAGTAGCGAAGGGGTTTTGAGGCTCTGAGGGGGAGCGCTGACATTACTACACAAAACGGAGAAAACGGAAGAGAGGAGAAGGCAGAAGAAGAAGACAGCCATTTAAAGCAGCTAGGCGACCGGTCAGTAAGAGTGTGCAGCTCAGCATCCTCTCTGACAGTGTATGCGGGTCTCTCTTTAGGCTGTTTTATTTCTGCATTTATCGTTGTATTTATCTGTCCTTAGTTTGTTGATATACTACAGGCGGCCGGTTAGTAAGAGCGTGGGGCTCCGCATCGATCCCTTTGACGGCGCGTGGGTCTCTGTTTAGGCTTCTTTATTTCTGCATTTATCATTGTATTTATGTGGCCGCCGTGTGCAGATATACTACAGGCGGCCCGGACATGCGATAAGCGGGCAGACGCAGCATGCACGGTGCACCCTTTAGCCGCTGAAGAAGGTTAATGCATGCAACCTCATAAAAGGCTTTGCTCGCTCTAATTCTTTGTGCGCCTGCTTGCGCAGCACCTGCGAGCGCCTCCCTTATTATCCCCAGTGCGATGCTGCCCCGTGCCGTGCAGTGCGATGCTGCCCCGTGCCGTGCATCCCGCGCGATTTGCTGCCCCGCGCCGTGCATCCCGCGCGATGCTGCCCCGTGCCAGCCCGTGCCGCGCGATGCTGCCCCGTGCCGAATGCAGCCATGCCGTCACGTGCGGACTGGCACTTTCGGAGCTGCCGAACCGGGTCCGCGTCCCTCCTTCCCTCTGCCTGTCTGGCGTCTCTCGCACTTCGCCATGCAGATTCTCTCTGACTGCGTCCAGCGCCTTTTACTCTCAGCACTAGAGCGGCCGATAAACCTTTTTATCTCCATAGAAGTATATTCTCACTGCGTTATTACGGTGACACGTTAAAATTAAGGTGAACATTAAGGGATACGGAGCCTTACGTGCCGCCCGCGAATGATATGATGGATGTGGAATTTGTTCGCTCTGCATATTTTCACCGTTTACGGCACTTTCTTCTGAATGCACTAGCTAGCTGGCCCTAAAACGTCAATCTAACATGCAGGTTTCGTATTTTAAATATTAAGTTTCCGTGGTAGGTGAAGAAAGTAACCGGTACCGGTCATTACAACGACCAAGTATCAGTAAATATACAAGCGGCTATTTTTTAATTTGTTATACATTTATAGGTTTAATTGTTTGGCTAAGTACAGAATAAGCCCCCTTAAACTAATATGGTCTTTATTAATGTTATTATTCAAAGCGGGGTTGTGGGATAACTTTATATCCGTGCTGTCCCCCCCCCCGTCTCACTCTGGATCGACGATGAGAGTTTCTCTTAAATTTTATTAATGAGGTTGTAATCTTGCAGATTTGATCTTGATCTTCCGCACTGTGGACACAGCGATCTTCTCAGTGTGATGTGGAGGTTTCCTGAGAGCACATTGCACATACTTTGTATAAGAAACTTTTAAACCGGTTTTCATTAAATAATTTTTCATACTGTTTCTGTAGCCTGATACGCAGTTGTCAGTTGGGTCGCTGGATTTTTCTTCCAATTATTGGCCAATTTCCTTTGGAAAAGGCATTAGCTTTTGCTTGCTGTATGCTGTGTGTTTCTGAATGCTTGCATACAAGGAGTTGGGTCTCCAAAGCCTTTGTGTGGCCCTATGTGTGTGTAAGGCTGTGTGGAAATCACAGTGACGATCCTCCAGTGGCACCAGCCTTAGGACTCCTTATGCAGTAGAACATGCAAGAGAAAGTGCTTACAAATAAAAAATGGTCTCCCTGCCACTCAAAGTTGGGCTAGTTGTCTTGATGTTGGATGTTTAATTAGACGATAATATAATATTTGTCATATATTTCATTGCGTGCTACATGTGGTCAGAGTTCACAGATACAAATGCAATTAGGGCATGAATAGAGGACGTGTATCTGTTAAAATTAGACACATTTAAAAGGGTGGCCACACAGCAAAGCTTCCGCTCTCTGTTCCGCTGTAGGATGTGTTCTTCCATCTCCTTGTAAACCCATTGTTCAGAAATGCTGTATACGCTGCAAAAGAACATTTGGTGAATTTTATTAAATTAATGACATGTTAATGTCAAGTAATCCTGACCCATGTCCAGAGACAAAATGAATAATGGAAATGATGTTTTTCTATGCTTTTATAGAATTTATAAAATGGTTATTGTCTTTATAATTGTTATAGATTTATGATCAGGACTATAACAGAATTGGAAGTTACTGTATAATGGTTGCATAGGTTCAGCCTCAGTGATAAATGAGATCAGCCAACACCAGGTCTGATTTCACCTGTAACTGAACACTACACCCAGAAAGACATGTGGCCTTAAATACAGGGAATAGCGGCTGTTAAGTATTTGTGGCATTAGTTATTTAACAAAGCTGCCTTTCAGTCACCGACAGTAGCTGAGAGATGTGGGCAGTAACTTAGGAAAGAGTCTGTATGTTTAAAGGATTTTTAGCTTTTCAGATTGATGGGTCTTTAGGAAGCAATGTTTACATAAGTATACA
The DNA here is from genome assembly GCA_026781065.1 of Mormyrops boulengeri. Classification (NCBI taxonomy): domain Eukaryota; kingdom Metazoa; phylum Chordata; class Actinopteri; order Osteoglossiformes; family Mormyridae; genus Mormyrops; species Mormyrops boulengeri. The sequence continues at coordinate 6,752,692 of JAODLD010000016.1, forward strand.
GACCAGTTTAGATAAGTAGAAAGACACTGTGTTCTTCAGAGAATAGTGTAACGTTCTACAGGGTTTTCAAATCCCAGAAAAGGGGGTTTTATATGTGAAAACCTTCCAGAATCTTCCACGTGGACCATTGTAAGTGCTTTTATGTTGTATCTTTCAGGGTGGCAAACTCGGCTAATTAGTTTACCAGTGTTTTTATTATTGTGGTCCACGCTGAATGCCACAGTTCACCTCACACACAAAATACACAATCATTGGTGTCAGAAGGACAGACATCACTGCACAGGTTTTTATCTGTGCTTAGGAAAAACACAACATCAAAAAATGCAGGGGTTTGGCTGGACCTCAGCGGCCGCTTCAAGGGACACATATGAGCAGGTTTCTGGTGCCTCCTGGTCTCATTTGAAGGAAGCCAAAGGTCTGGCATTGCTGAAGTGCAGCCTTCCTGTCTCTTGCAGTCCTTTGCTATCCAGGCAATTGACTGTTTGTTATCCTGTGCCATCAGGATGAACAAATTTTTAACTAAGCAAATGCAGACGTCAGGGTCAGGGTAGGACCTGGTGGCTGCAGTCAGTTGGGGGTAAATGCTGGCTGAGATGTAGCAGATCACACATCACACACCACAGCTTTTAGTGTGTATAGAAGGTGCCACATTGCAGGAGGTCTCCCCTGAAGATCATGAAAAACTATACGAACAATATGTGTAAATAATATATGAGAGAAATGTAAGAAAAAACTGAATCTGACTTCATCGGAGGCCATAGCAGATTTTGTACTGTATTGCACCAAGTACTATAGTAAATTATAATGAAATTGCTGGAACGATAAACTTTTAAATGTACTAAATGCAAATTAAGCTTACACTGACCAAGCATAATAGAATATGTATAAAGTCCCTTTGCAGATAAGCAGGAACTCCTGCTGTGGTTCCCAGTTTAACCCTTTCTCCCTGATTATCAGCCTTACTTGGCACAGTAACAGTGAAACAGTTTGCTGTTAAGATTTGAGACAGAGGAGTTTGTACCTTATCCGAAGCTCTGTCCCATGCTCCTTCTTTGCCGGGTATACTTCTTGAATGCAGATATTCTGCAGATGGTCTACCTTAAAATTTCAGAAGGTTGAGCTGATTTGACCACTTCAGCTTGAATAGTCGTTTGGACTGCCAGTCACAGTATACCCGCTGAAGCTGAATGTCCAGCCAGTGCTGGACAGCCGCTCCCTGTTACCGTCAGCATCATCACCACCATCACCGTCATCATCATCATCATCATCACCATCATCATACTGTAATCATCTGCATCATCATCATCACCAGTAGCATCATCATCTTCATCAGCATAGTCATCAGCATCATCAGCAGCAGGAGCATCACTGTCCACCTTAAACCTTCCTCATAGCAGTGGGGTGTTAAGAGAAACACCGTTTTTCATACAGGTTAAGAAAGTTTCAAATAAGCAAACTAATAAATAAACACATTTCACATGGCATCATGTAGCTGGATGCTGTCGGATACCTGAGTAGTTGAATGTCATATAAATCACATGGGTATCAGCTCAAGGGTGTTATCAGACCTCTGAGTGCAGCATAAGATGATAACATATAAATATATAGATGTAAATACATTTAGATTAAATTATCAGATAAGCAACTCAAAGAAACAGATAAACTGAAAAAAACACCTGAGCAGAAGCAGACATTGTATTAGATACAGCAGCAGATCCTGGCTGGGGGAGTGAACCCCACTGACCCCCTGTAACGTCTCCCCGTCTCACCCTGGTCCTGTTCCTGGCTGGGGGAGTGTACCCCACTGACCCCCTGTAACGTCTACCCCACTGACCCCCTGTAATGTCTCCCCGTCTCACCCTGGTCCTGATCCTGGCTGGGGGAGTGAACCCCACTGACCCCCTGTAACGTCTCCCCGTCTCACCCTGGTCCTGTTCCTGGCTGGGGGAGTGTACCCCACTGACCCCCTGTAACGTCTCCCCGTCTCACCCTGGTCCTTTTCCTGGCTGGGGGAGTGTACCCCACTGACCCCCTGTAACGTCTCCCCGTCTTACCCTGGTCCTGTTCCTGGCTGGGGGAGTGTACCCCACTGACCCCCTGTAATGTCTCCCCGTCTCAACCTAGTCCTGTTCCTGGCTGGGGGAGTGTACCCCACTGACCCCCTGTAAGGTCTCCCCGTCTCAGCCTGGTCCTGATCCTGGCTGGGGGAGTGTACCCCATTGACCCCCTGTAATGTCTCCCCGTCTCACCCTGGTCCTGTTCCTGGCTGGGGGAGTGTACCCCACTGACGTCCTGTAATGTCTTCCCGTCTCACCCTGCTCCTGATCCTGGCTGGGGGAGTGTACCCCACTCACCCTCTGTAATGTCTCCCCATCTCACCCTGGTCCTGTTCCTGGCTGGGGGAGTGTACTCCACTGATCCCCTGTAATGTCTCCCCGTCTCACCCTGGTCCTGTTCCTGGCTGGGGGAGTGTACCCCACTCACCCCCTGTAATGTCTCCCCATCTCACCCTAGTCACAACTAGTCACACTTTGTGAACTGGGACCTAATGTTTGTGTGACACCTTTAATGCATTTTCGGTTGATTAAATAAGATATGACACACGGAACACAAATATGGCTTCAGAAACAGTGGGAAATTAAGATACATATGACCTTAGCAGTGTATAAAGAAAGTTTGGCTGTGGAATAAACAAAACAAAATGCCTGTGTGACGCGATAGGGCTTGCCTATTAAGTTTTTTTAATATTGTTTGCACATGATTTTAAATTTAATATAGAAAGTGGGTTTAAATAATGGAAGTACCATCAGTCAAACAAATTAAATTTAGACTCAAGCTAGAAGGTTGCTATATTGCACTAGGAAACTCACTGTAACTATAGATATCAGATTTATCCATCTTTGAAGAAACATTAATTAAGGCAACACTGACCTCTGAAATGTGCGATAATCCCCAGATCAGTGAAGTTAACTGTGGCTTGAAGATGAGAGTCTCCTCAATGCAAAATGAGCTGGCAGAACGTCTGATGGTGATGATCTGGCTGTCTGTGGCCCAGCTGCTGTAAAGCTGCTCTCACACCTTAACTCTCCATCCTGACATCAGCGGTAACAACAACAACAACAACAACATTTATTTTTGTATAGCGCTTGTTCACAACATTGCATTGTCTCAAAGCGCTTTAC
>JAODLD010000016.1:6821746-6837653 GCA_026781065.1 Mormyrops boulengeri
TGCCGCTGAACACCTAGCAATCACATGTGCCACTGAACACTTAGCCACCACATGTGCCGCTGAACACCTAGCAATCACATGTGCCACTGAACACTTAGCCACCACATGTGCCGCTGAACACCTAGCAATCATATGTGCCGCTGAACACTTAGCCATCACATATGACGCTGAACACCTAGCCATCACATGTGCCGCTGAACACCTAGCCACCACATGTGCCGCTGAACACCTAGCAATCATATGTGCCACTGAACACTTAGCCATCACATATGACGCTGAACACCTAGCCATCACATGTGCTGCTGAACACTTAGCCATCACATATGACGCTGAACACCTTGCCATCACATGACCCTAATTCTGTTTACACTGTGACGCTAAGACTACAAGCTTTTTCACGACTGTTCAGGCTACACCTCTCACTGATGGAAAGTTAGATCAGTTTCTAACTCCGCTGCCCTCTAATATCCGATCCAGCATATATTGCCAATATTGGCCCGATACCAATAGTGGGTATCGGATTGGTTCCATCTCTAGATTATAAGAAAATGATTTAAAATGGTTAGCTAATTACATATTTTAATCAAAAGATACTTTTGGTTATTGATTTTGGAGGACACATCATAATGGCATGAACGATGTAGACCAGAATGCAGAATGTAGACCAATGAGTTATGTCTGTTTCAACAGAGTTGCTTTAAGGCATCATCCCCTGTCAACAATAATTAGCTACTTCATCTGCTCTGTCTGAGAGCTGCGCCCACATTGTTTCATGTGGCAAGAAGCAAAGAGGGTGTTACTCAGGGGTAACTAATGACATGCCAGGGAAGCACGAGTCAAGCTGCATTAGTCAGTGATCCAACATGCAGTGAAGCCCAGAGCATCGCCTGACTTATCCTTGATTCCTCTGAGCAGCAGATGATATCTTGATTATAATGTTTTTCACAATCCCATCATGGCCTCAGAGAGCTAAACAGATTTTGCTGTGAGTTTCGTCAGTGTGTTATCAAACTAACAAACTGTCTTGGTGAGAAGATATTTATTTGCAGACAGACACTGGTTATCCCTCATCATACTTAGATACCCAGATGTATTGCCTCTAAGAGTTGTTTGTATGAGCAGAGCCATGTCTGGTAGCCTAATTTTATAGCATACTATTGCTAAATGCTGAGCAACAATGCTGCTCACTCCATATGACAGTGAACAGTTACTCGTTAAGCCTGAGTTATGTCCTGAGGTGCCTGGGCAGTCAGTGGTCTCCAGCTAATTGTGGAGTTGCAGAGCATGGAAGAGCGAGCCCAGCAGAGTGGAGCAGGGCCAGTGCAAGTGGTCCAGTGAGCAGCAGAAAGCAGCAGGGCCCTGGACCCACTCATGCCCCATAGCGTAATGAACCACATTAAAAGGTGCCTATTGTACATTAAATAAAACCGCATCCTGAATAATAACGACCCGTATGGTGAAAAGGAGACATATCAGCACTGCACTTCCCCCTTATACAAGTATGTCAGCCGAAAAAGAAACATTTCAGCAGTGTCATCCTGGACTAAACACCCTTGCACAGCGGATAGCCCACCTGTCTGTTTTAGGGTCGACCCACATGAACCTTTCCCAGGTTTGCTTAAATTTTGATGGCACATTGCTTCAGGGAAATATCACTGTGCACACACAGCAGGTCTCTGAAATTCTAGATGGCCTTCCATCTATCTCCCGCCCCTGCTGCGCCTGTGAAGCCAGAGCCACTTTCCCTTCCACCTGTGTTTCTTTACCCATGTACCCTTTGACTTGTAAACACAAATGTTCTGTTCCTGACCTGCTTCTGTATCTGTGTCTTAACACTCCGTAATACATTTCTGCAATGTTCTTGAACTGGCCCTGGGCGCTGGGGCACAGTGGAACCTGAAATGGATCATTTTATAGCTCTGCTATGGTGCCCACGCACCTTTCCATTGGGCCCCCCTGGAGTCCCATGCATGTTTGGTTCTGCATGCTTCAGAGGAAAGCAGGGTATTCCGTTGCTCTTGCACTGTCCCCATGTCAAAGTGCAGGATAGACAGGGAGAGGCCCGTGCCTTATGTCCCTCTGGGCTTCTGTATGCTGTCAGGGTGTCAATGTAGCATATCTCCCTTGTGGACATGAGCTATGACTTCATGGGTGGCAGTAAAAGAATTTCTCCAGTTATGGTAAGCAGGATAAGCACATTCAAGAGGAAGAACAAAGTGAGCAGTTCTGTTGGCTGTGATAATCCTGCTTATTTAGTGTGGTCAGGTTTCCCAGCCCAAAGCCGGGTATCTTCAGCAGGAAGGCACATGCCTTTTAACCCACAGACTGAGAAAAGCCTCTGCATGAAAAATGACTGTAGTGCCAGACTGTCCCTGCATTTTAAGGACTATTCATAGGGATGTTTTGAAGTTTGAAGCTGCACTTGAATCCTTGCCGTGTCTATTTAATTGCATCTGAATGAAAGGCACTGCCTGCAAGCTAAGTCAGGCTGTTCTCCTAAGCCCTGAAGAGAATGGGCTTAACCCAGGATCTTCTCAGAAGCTGTCAGCTCCAGCTTTGAAGTGCAGCTTGATTTGTGGGTCTCACCCTGGTGATTTGCTGGTCAGGCACTGTTTACGTAGCGATCCAGATGAAAGGCAGGACCTGTCACAGCTGTACCCTGTTCTTCTGTACTGGACATGTAGTTACAAAAGATGGATGGACTCGTCACAAAACCGTGATTGAAGAGATCTTCAAAACCATTCCCTGTAAACATTTCCCAGTGTTTCCTCACTGCTCCCATTTGTCTCTCAAGTTTGGTCTAGATAGCAGTGAGGAAGACAGTTTCTCCCCACTCTGCAGGATTGGGGCAAAATAAGAGTGGATAATGCTGCAATTAAAGCACTCACTGGTTTAATGAAGTCACACTGATACCCAGAGACTGTAGTGTTTTGGGCAGTGGGGAGCCTCTTATTTCGTTCCATCACCATTTAGTAAGACCATGATGCATTGAAATTAAACACTTGATTGTGAATTTTTGATTAGAATAATCACAGAATTTCTGTCTTAGTGATATTATAATGTATTGCAACACACCCATGTAAAGCGCCTTGAGGCGACGCTTGTGAAAGGTGCTATGCATATATAAAAAAATTGAATTGAATTGAATTCTCAGTCACAGACATAAAGGCATTAAAGCAGGCAGATATGCGGGATAATGACTTGGTGCAGAAGTAACTACACTTCCTCACCTTCACAGCTGGGCCTCAGGTACCCAACAGGTCCCTGGCTCTGACAGATCACCCATCTGTCCAGCTAAACAGCTAATGGCCAAGCTGCCTCTGCTCTCCCCTGCTTCATAATGACTGATCCCCTCAATAACTGATCCCCACATCCCCTTGTGATGAGGTGCACCATCAGCAAGGACACACATGCAAACAACCTTTGGTTAGTTAATGTCACCGTACCTTTCAGTTTCTGGCAGAAAAAAATAACTATTAGCCACCCTGAATTACTTGTACTCTTAAGATGACCAAATTGTTTCTCAGATGATGTTAATTTGCGTCATTGTTAAATACAAATAGTATCAGGCCCCCATGACAAAGTGCTTCAGCTTTGTGTGTTTGTACATGCAATGAAGAGACCAGGTCTGGATGAGGGAGAACTGTGCTGTGGGGCAGAGCTTAGGAGGAAGGCATGGAACACCACGGACGTGCGCAGTTTTATACTCAGTTTACATTAATGACTTATTCTCGCTGATAACAAGGTGTCACTATAAGGCAGCAACAGGATTTGAGGTAATATTACCATTCGTAACAGTTACCTGGTCTATAATCAAGGTGCCAAATCTCCGTGAGTGAGCTGACGCACAGGGTTTTCTGTTCCAGTTTAATACGTAATTGCTGGTGTATTTTGCTGCATTTACCAGTGTCTTGCTGTGTCATTAGACTGTGTAACTGGTGATGTCACTGGTACTGGATGTTTCATTGTTGTTCTTATTCCTGACATGGCAGGTGAGCTGTATCTCTAACATTGTCCTCTCAAGTCTGACCTTTGACCCCTGGTGTTATTTTACGGGAAGGCAGCTGTTGCCTTTTGGCTTCTAGCTTGCAGTTGAAGATGGTCGTCTGGTTACTGGATCCTGCCTCTGACTCCAAGCACAATAAATATCCATGGAGACTGAAGTAGTCAGCATTCAGTTTCAGATTCATTACCTGCATTTTAGGTCTTTAATTCAAGAGAACATTAAACAGTAAATGGTAGTGAAGCTGCAGTTGTGTTTGGAGTGTTCAGTGTGTTCAGTTTAATGTGAATAGATCCTGCACACATACCAATGAAAGGACCGATTCTAATTTACACAAGAAAATGAAAACATAAAAAACAACACGGAACCGTCCAGATCAAAGGCTCTCATGTCTTCTAGAAAATTACACTTGGATTTTTCCAATATTTTAAATGCCAGATTATATTCAGGGAGATTGTGTGTTTTCCTTGAATTTTTCAATGTTTTTTCTTTCTTTTTATTTGGTGTCAGTTCTGATCTGAATAATTTGAAAACTTATTCTTGCATAACGTGACAAGGAAATTCTCCATGGAGGTCTTACATATACGCCTCTAATGGGCACAGAGATTCTGATCTCAACATTCTTCTCAGTGTCTTAACAGTATATAGAAAAGAAATCTGCGCAGGATTGCCACACCGTGCTGTTTTTGATTTATAATTCTGTGATGGGGACACAAACCCCTTTTTATCTGAGGTCTTTTGGGTGAGATCGATACATGGATTTATTCATCATTTATCTGGCATATTTTACTCGCCAGACTGCAGTCCTGTGTTTGATTGTTTGCGCCAACTGACTGACTGTACCTTGGTTTGTTAATGCCCTCTAACTGCGGTTGAACCTAAATAAATTTATCACACGCAGGAGATGACCTGTGTGTGACTGACGACACTCTTCGCAGATCCGTATGTATGGATGTGTGAATTTCCGCAATAAAAATGATCACACAGACACCTGCCATGACGATGCTCACACCGTATGTGAAAGCAGCACCTACTGTACATCCCACCCCATATTGTGGCGAAGGCCCAGAGGAATGCACACATCTGTACCGCATTTCATATATGAAGATATGAGCTTCCTGACAGAGAAGCTGATGCCTTCTCAGGCTGCATACCTGATGTCTCTCCTTGTCTTACATCCTTCCTTGCTTTGGCCAGTTTTCCTCCTCATCTGTTCCGCTATTATTAAATTCACAAGGCTGCCCCCTGATGGTGACAGAAGCTCATCACTCCCAAACTCTCTGGAGGCTTCTGTGAGGGTTTAAACTAAACCTGCTGCTTTTCCTCACACAGACAACCTATTTCCATGTACACCATTAACTTTTATTATATTTGTATAGTTTAAAATACGAATTAATTCTGTACACATATGATTTATGTTGTATGAGGACAATGTTTTAGAGATGTGTCTCTATTTTTACATTAAGAAAAATTCCTGTGATAAATACTTAAGGTGAGATAAATGTCCGCTGGAAATGCTGAAAGTCTGGGGGTTAGCTGGGGACGGGGTTCGCATGCTCTGTATGCGACGTGAGGCACCGACAAATGTCCGCTGGAAATGCTGGAAGTCTGGGGGTTAGCTGGGGACGGGGTTCGCATGCTCTGTATGCGACGTGAGGCACCGACAAATGTCCGCTGGAAATGCTGGAAGTCTGGGGGTTAGCTGGGGACGGGGTTCGCATGCTCTGTATGCAACGTGAGGCACCGACAGAGGTGGATCTATGCAGGAACAATGGCTGATCTCATGCAGCCAGTAGGGCATCCGCTGACATTCTGCCTTAGTAAATTTGGCTGGGCGTTCTTTACCCTGAACTGGAGGCACTATGAGACATAATGCCGCCTTTTGCTTGGTTTTATGCGCAGGATTATGCTATCAGCTGCTCCCATGCTGAGCTTGATACTGCCACTCGATGCCCTGTAGATTTGCGTGATCAATCAGTCAATCAATCAGTCATTATTTATATTACACTGTTTTAACCATTTCATTTACAAAGTGTTTTACAGACATTTAAAACAAAAACGAATTAAAATAAGCATAACAATAAAGCACAGAAAAAAAAAATGAAAATGTTTTTTAAAAAATTAGTGATGATAATGTTATGTCTCTGTTAAGCATATATGGTAAATGGACTGCATTTATATAGCGCTTTTCTACTCCTACGAGTACTCAAAGCGCTTTACAATTTATGCCTCACATTCACCCGTCCACACACCGGTGGCAGAGGCTGCCATGCAAGGCACCAATCTGCACACCGGGAGCAATTTGGGGTTCAGTGTCTTGCTCAAGGACACTTTGATGATGTCAGGAGGAACCCGGGCTCAAATCTGCAGCCCTCCGGTTGCCGAACGATAGCACTACCTCCTGCTCCACCATCTTATGCAAGTTTAGTATGTAATGCACTCCCAAATACACTGTCATATGAAACAGCAAATAGATTAAACTATTACACTTTGAGGTATTTAAAAAGAAACATCAAATAGGTTGCAGATTCATTAAAATTTTTACAATATATTCCAACATATGATATTAACTTTATACAGACGCTCCTCTACTCACGATCTTATGAACTTTCAGACATACGAACAAAGAGAACTGTAAGCCCAAATAGTGTTCATTGGGCTTCCATTTTCTGTCTGCAACATCAATTTTTTTTTCTGCGCTAGTACGACTTCTGGCTGCTACTCCCGCCGCGCAGCAGCGTAGCGCGCGTAATCCTGGCATCCTAGTTCTTTGTACTTGCGTATATCCATAAAATGTTGTTGAATAACGACTAACGAATGAAGTCACGAACGGCCGTTCGGAACGTAACTTGTTCGTAAGTAGAGCGTCCTTTAAAACAACATGTTTAGGATTCACAGAACCATGGCTTTGCAGGTAGCACTGTAACCTTACGCCTCCATCGCTGGTACTTTGAATCCCATCGCTGGCTCTGCCTGTGTTTGTAGGTGTGTATTCTCTCTGTGTTTGTGGACATGCATTCTCCCTGTGTTTGTGTATATGCATTCTCCTTGTGTGTGTGTACACACGTTCTTCCTGTGTTTGTGTACATGCATTCTCCCTGCGTGTGTGTTCACATTCTCCCTGCGTGTGTGTACACGTTCTACCTGTGTGTGTGAACACGTTCTACCTGTGTACACATATTCTATCTGTGTGTGTGAACACGTTCTCCCTGTGTATGTATACACATTTTCCCTGTGTGTGTACACACGTTCTCCCTGTGTGTGTACACATGTTCTACCTGTGTGTGTGAACACGTTCTCCCTGTGTGTGAACACGTTCGCCCTGTGTGTGTGAACACGTTCTCCCTGTCTATGTACATACATTCTCCCTGTGTGTGTACGCACATTCTCCCTGTGTGTATACACACGTTCTCCCTGTGTGTGTACACACGTTCTACCTGTGTGTGTACACACGTTCTGCCTGTGTGTGTGAACACGTTCTCCCTGTGTTTACATGTTTCCTCATTTATTCCATATGAACAGCAAATTATATATGTTCAAAGTAAACTACCAGGGAGATATAACTGATTAAATAAATTAAAATTTAACATGACAAAAAGGAAAAGTTAGATGCAGAGAACCTAGAGAGGTTCTTCTAGAAAGCTGCCAAAAGATTTCAGTAAGGAAGCATTAAACCCTGTTAAGGGCAGAGCAAGGCCACAGTATAAGATGATATAGACAGAGAGTATCCCTCTGAGACGTCAGTCATTAAGCAGGGGCTGAAGGATCAGGCCCCTCCCCCCACACTGTCCTTTGGAAACGCGCCCTCTGGCACCGTGAGACCAGTCGACATCTTGACCCCATGGTAACATTACACTAGTGATTTGCCGGAGAGGCAATTTCACCGTTAAGACAGACAAAGTATGCTTCATGTGAATCAGGGAATTGTAATGCGTGTGTGTGTGTCTGTATGTGTGTGTGTGTGTCTGTCTGTGTGTGTGCGTGTGTGTGTGTGTGTGTGTGTGTGTGTGTGTGTGGTGATGTATACAGTATATTACATTATGGGAACCAAATGTGCCCACAATATGATAAAAATCTGTTATTTTGATGTGGGGAAACTCCATCCATCCATTTTCTGTACCCGCTCATCCTCTTCAGGGTTGCGAGGGGTCCGGAGCCCATCTCAGAGGCTACGGGCACACGGCAGGGAGCAACACAGGATGGGGTGCCAACCCATAGCAGGGCACACTCACACACCAGTCGCTCACACACCAGTCGCTCACAGCCCCCAGTCACTCACACACCAGTCGCTCACGCACCAGTCGCTCACACACCAGTTGCTCACACACCCCAGTCACTCACACACACCGGTCGCTCACACACCAGTCGCTCACACATACAGGCAATTTGGTCATTTCAGTTTCCTCACCATGCTTTTGGACTAGGGGGGGGACTCCTAGTACCCAGAGGAAACTCCAGTATAACATGGGAGAACATGCAAACTCCATGGAGCCTTGGTGGAGACTCGAACCCTGGTCCAAGAGTTGTGAGGCAACATGCCATGCCCAAGCAAAAACTGAATTTTACAAAAATCTATGAATGGAATCGAAAAAAAAACAAATCTTGTATTTTCTTTGGTTATTTATGCTTAAGGTTAGAGCTGGGTCGGGGTTAAGGTCGTCATAGTGGGGATTAGGACTACCCAGGGTTGGTTCCCGCCTGCACCCATTGTTCCCCGGATAGGCTCCAGTACCCCCCGCGACCCCAGTTGGGATTAAGTGGTTTCAGAAAATGGACGGATGGATGGATGGATAGTGGGGATTAGGGTTATGCCCACAAAGATATGAATACTTAGACTTTTTGTGTGTGTTACATTATCATCATATTTCAGTTCTTTGTGAAGAATTTGAATAGTATATCATGTTACAATAGCTGACACGATATGAATCATTATGTAGCAGAGTTAGTGCTTTGTGTGACGATCCATCAATGACACACCCTATTAATGCGCATCTCACCATCACTATCAATGAGCTTTTAAAGTATTACCTGTTGCATAAGCTTATTCTGAGAATCACAATCTGCTCTTGAATGTGTTCAGCAGCAAAGATGCTGAAAGCTGCTGTACTCAGAAATGTTCAGCATCCACCTGTAAACTGCAGGTTGCTTGTGCAGCAGGCCCCCGAGCCACGCTGCGAAAAGGCAGCTGATGTGTGCTGTGCAGGCAGAGACACGCTCCGGCCTCATGGTGCCGCCGCCGCACACTGGGACCACGAGCTGCTTGACAGACCGTTTGCCTACGAGGTCCATTCAGGCAGCAGCATGAGGACTGCGGAGAGCATACACAGAGGCCAGCACCCCAGGCCATGACCATGGGTGCTGCATCCATTCCCAGCATGCACTGCCTCCATTCCCAGCATGTACATATGGGTAGCACAGAAAGACCTTCGCTAAGCATAGACAGGCTGGCTAGAGCCCAAACCCTAAATAATACATATTCTGTTTCTCTGGGATTAGAAATAAAGTCTGCATGCACATTCATAATCAATGTAGATGTCTGAGAATCGCACATGTAATCACTTTTCTCCCAGAGAAGGGGACTAATTTCTGTGCGAGCATTCTATTCCTGGGTGTATGCACAGAATTTATAGACTTAAATCAGTTTGCGAACTGAAACCTGTTTTTGCTTGTGCATGATTCTCAGACCACATGTGGAACCTGCATCAGGTGTGAAGTGTTTCAGCCCGAAAGGTGTCAGTGTAGATGCCACAGTTTAAAATGATGGAAAATTACATCAACGAAGTTTGAGCATTGGAAGTGGAGAGATCATTCATGATTCTCAAACACTCATGCAGACAGTAATAATGTAAATTATACTTTTTATTATTCAAACATTTCAGTTTACAAAAGAAATAGCTTCATTTTAATTTGCTTTTGCATTTCTGCTTCAGTATATTTTAAAGTATCTCCTTATTTCAGTTGTCTGCTAAGGAAAACTGATTGAAGCTGTGCCAGGATGGTTTGAACATCCAAACCAAAAGATAAAGGGCACATTAAAGCTAGAATATCCACCCTTTGAAAGAGCAACAGTGCTCTTCATCAGCATCGGGGAGGAGAAGAGAAGCTGCAGCTGTAGCTCAGCAGTGAATCCACAGTCACAGTCGGTCCTCAGCAGTGAATCCACAGTCACAGTCGGTCCTCAGCAGTGAATCCACAGTCACAGTCGGTCCTCAGCAGTGAATCTACAGTCACAGTCGGTCCTCAGCAGTGCAGTGTTGGTTCTGTATCATCTTTAAAGACCACAGGGTCCGCAGTTCACACCTCGCACTCACGCGATGCCTGTTGCTGGCAGGTGCATGATCCATACTCGTTGATAATGACTAAGGCGCCCTCGATGTGGCTGGGTTTGTAATCGACATAGTACTCCTGTGCAGACATGGCTGCCATCTGCTGCATGGTCTGCTTCTGCTTTTGCTTGCGCCTCTGGCTGGCAAAGCAATTCCTTATCCTTCTCACACTAGCTGGAAAACACTTCCAGCACACATAGAGCATGAGCAGTGCAATCAGGAAGGAGAAGATCAAGGCCATGGTGCCGGTGACCATCTTGTGGATGTGCATAGTGCTCTCGAGGTCATTGCTAGCATCAGTCACTGTGAAGGAGCTTGTCACCATCTGCCCCGCCTCTGTGTGCTGCAGTCCATGGGGGTTCCTGGTGGCTTCATGGCTGTAACCCCTGGCCCTCTCCCTGCTCATGGTGTACATTTGTGTTGTGGCGTCTACAGAATCCTCACAGAGTTGGAAAGCATACACAGCGTCAAGGATGTCCTCGCCCTGGGTCATGTCCGGGCTAGAGCACAACAGGCCACCGTCACACTGGCCCTGGAAGCTGCTCAGCCAGGAGGCCAGGGCACAGACGTTCCTGCTGCATTCCCATGTGTTCCCTGACAGTGTGATGCTGGTGAGGGATGCCCAAGAGTTCAGGATCCTCTGGTCAATGTAGGTCAGCTTGTTAAGATCCAGCTGCAGGGATTTCAGATTTGGCACACTATCAAAGACATGAGGTTCAATATACTCGATTGCATTGCCTGAGAAATCGATCGTTTCCAGGAAGTGGTAGGTCCAGTCCAGCGTGCTCACCACGATGGTCGCCCTGTTGTGGTGCATGTAGAGGCTGCGCAGGGAAAACAGTCGGGGGAAATGGGCCAGATTGACCTTCACCAGTTCGTTGTGCTCCAGGTGCAGCTCAGTGAGCTTCACCAAGCCAGCGAAGGAGTTGCGTGCCAGGCTCTGCAGCCGATTGTGGCCCAGATCTAAGAACTGCATGCTCCGGCAGTCTTGAAAGGTCCTCACAGGAACATACTTGATGGCATTGTGCCGCAGGTGCAGGTCAGTCAGCTTCCTGAGGCCATAGAAAAGGTTGGGATCCAGTGCCTGGATGTTGTTGTGTGATAAATCCAAAATGCGAAGGTTGGGCAGGGCTCTGAACGTGGAGTTGGGCAGACTGTTGATCTTGTTAGTGCTGAGGTTGAGCTCCTTCACCCTTCGCAATCTTGCAAAGGAATTCTCCTCCACGGACTCGATGCTGTTACGGTCCAGATAGAGCCACATTAGCTGAGTCAGGCTGGCAAACTGTCTCTCTCGCAGCTCTGTAAGTCTGTTGTCCCGCAGAGACAAGCCCATAGCACTGCTGAGATTGTGTGGTACCTCAGTGAGATTGAGTCCATCACAGTACGCTAGCTTGGCGTCGCAGTGACACAGCCTGGGACAGACGTCCCCCAGGATGGACATGCTTTTCAGGCTGATGACTAGTGAACAAAGCACTAATCCAATGGCCTTTCTGTGCAACCGCTTAAGGTACAAGTCAGTCAGGAGGAAATCCATCGGCATGAATATGCCTAGCTGAGGCGAAGGCAGAGTCCTTCAAACAGCTGAAATCCTACATTGTTTGTGATTGAAGTCTCTGGCAGAAAGCGATGATCTCTCTTAAGCACTGAATGTTTTTAGGATTATTTAGACCAAATAGGAATCCTGTCCTAAATAAGATGGTTTGTTCATTTTAAAATAGAGGAGGTATAAAGCCATATGTGTGAAGTGAATTCATATAAAAGGATTCTAACTCACCCCTTATCAGAGACGGACCGTCTAAATGCAGTTGCTTGATTTGCTCCAGCAGGAATTACGCCCAAATGCAAAATGACCCCAAAATCCAGGACCTCTTTCCCTGGGAGCCCTGAATCTGGCAAAGCTACAGCGTCTTTGCTCTCTGGACATGCAAAAGCCACAGAGGTGCAGGTTCTGAGCAGCTCTTTGCAGAGCAGAATGAGCAACTCGCAGTCTGCATCCGCATGAGTGTCGTCCTTCGCCGCTATGATTCTCACAGGCAAAACGCCTGGGGGAGAATCCGCCCCGGGAAGCTCTCCGTGCTGATCATGCCCCTCCTCTGTCAGCTCCCACTACTCTCCTGCTTTGCAAGGAACTAGCATTAATCCAAACTGATCATTGTATTTTTTATTTTTATTCAAAGTTCAGCAAAAGATGTATGTATAATGAATGCAAAAAAAATCTTCTGTTCTTTTGTATGTGAATCCTACAGATTGATCTTGTTTTAATTGGATTCCTCCTGTCTTCCTGTTTTTATGTCCACTGTGGTCTGAGCTCCAGCCACTGTAGCTGTGAGGTAGCAAGTCGTGGCTCCTCTGCTTACAGACAGAGCAGCTCTCCACTGGCAGTTTACTGTACAAGAGGAAGCACCTTCTGTTCACTGAGTGTCGTGAGCCGCTCTATTCAGCCAGGGTGGCTTACGCTCCTGCTCCCTCTCTCTCGCTCTATCCTGCTCCCTCTCTCTCGCTCTATCCTGCTCATTCTCTCTCGCTCTATCCTGCTCCCTCTCTCTCGCTCTCTCATGCTCCCTCTCTCTCGCTCTCTCATGCTCCCTCTCTCTCACTCTGTCCTGCTCATTCTCTCTCACTGTATCCTGCTCCCTCTCTCTCGCTCTATCCTGCTCCCTCTCTCTCGCTCTCTCATGCTCCTTCTCTCTTCCTCTCCCATGCTCCCTCTCTCTCGCTCTATCCTCCTCCCTCTCTCTCGCTCTGTCATGCTCCCTCTCTCTCGCTCTATCCTGCTTACTTGCTTTCTCCTGCTCCCCCTCTCATTCTTTCATGCTCCCCTCTCATGCTGCCTCTCTCTCATGCTCCCTTACTTGCTTTCTCCTGCTCCCCCTCTCATTCTCTCATGCTCCCTCTCTCAAATGCTCCTTCTCTTGCTCGTTTGTCTGCTACCTAGCATCTCCCTCCATCCCCTTTTCTTTATTTCTCCCCACCATTTCTCGCATACATAATTTCTCTCTTCTTACCATTTGTTTCTTACTGTTTTCTTCCTAGACTTCAAACCAGGCTTTTTCCACGAAGAACCAAAGTGCCTCTTGCCTTTGTATTTCTCTCCCTACTTTTGCCACTCTTGTTCTTTAAGGTCTTTCTGAAATGAAGCTAAACACTTTGGTCTACCTGCTGGTGTCTTGCTGTTTGTCATGGCATACACGGGTAAGGCAAGCAGGAGTCCTGCTGGAGACAGGATGCATGTGCAAATGTAGAGGTTTTATAAAATAACAACGCAAAACCAAACTACTGGGCCCAGTCCTGAACCAGGGATTAAAAACTAATACATGTGAAGGGAATGATGGAACTCAGAGAGGAGCTGGGGTGCTGAGCAGCCACCCAACATGCTCCTCCAGGCCATACCCCTCCCAATCAGTGAGGTACTCCATATGGGCCGGGGGTGGCTTCTGCAATTGAGCAGAACCCCTGATGTCCAGCATAGGTGGGGAAGCCTCAGACTGACAGGCATCTGCCATGGGTCCCCAAATCACTGGCCTGGGGTGGGAAACATGAAACAATGGTAGGGGACAATACTTTGATAGTAAGCCCAACTTATAAGTAACAGAATTAATTTGACGCTGGACATGGAAGAGACCAACAAAATGGAGAATAAGTTTCAGGCAGGGGACCCTTGCATTGACAGGCAAACCCTGTCACCTACCTGGAACTCTGGGGCCTACTGGTGGCTACGATCTGCCTGGGCCTGGAACAGGCGAGTGGCATGGTTAGAGTTGTGTGCTCCAACATAGACCTCCTCAGCTCACCGGAACCAGTTGTCCACTGCATGGATATTACTGGGAGTGGCATCTCACGGACACAGGGCTGTTCACCAGAGGTAGATTGAACCGTTGATTTACCCCTAATGTAGGCTTTTTACCATCTGACTTTGGCAGTTCGGTGAGCAAGTCTACTCCTATGTACGACTAGGGACGTTCAGACACCTGGAGCTTACCGGCTGGTGGGGGGGTTGTGGGAGAGCACATAGAGCATGACCTGACACATCTTCTTACCTTTGTGGCCAAGGTGCCAGTACATCTCACTGGAGGAGCTCCCAGTTGTTGGGAGTAAAATTTACAGGAAGACAGTTTGTAGGGATTACTTGTGTTTGAGAGGTCACTGCCCCCAAACCAAATGGTTTCTCTAGGTCAGGGAGCTCAAGGATGGGGGCAGTGTAAACCTCTGTTTGAGCTTCTTGATTGCTGCTTGGGCTGCAGGCATCCACGTGACAGTCTGGGATTTCCCCTTGAGCAGCTAAAATTACAAATGAACCTGCAGAAGTTGTTAGCAAAACCAAGAAAGCTCTGAAGCTCCTTCACTCAGCAGGGGACTGGCCATGCCGTGACTTCTGACATTATTTTTTCTTCCGTGTGCACCCCCTCTGGTCTAATGATGTACTCCAAGGAGCCGTCACACAGTCACAGGGAAAAGAGGGAGTGGATATGGGTATCTGACCGCATTCAGGCCCTGATAATCGAAGTAGAGGCAGATCGCATTGCCCTTCTTCTCCACCTAGGAAGCTGGTGATGTGGAGCAATGTATGAACCCTGTCTGAGGACCTCTCTGATGTATTTCTCCATGGCTTTTGTTTCAGGGCACTACCTAGGAGATTGATGGTGGCAGGCAAGTGACTTGGGTCTTACTGAAGACTGGCTTGAGTTCATGGTACTCAGGCGGTATTTCTGGTGTGTGGACCTCTGGTGGTCTCTTGACAGTGGTGGAATGTACAGAGACAGGAGTGCTGATACTGAGGGTATCAGGCATGAACGGTGTGGGTGAACCAGTCTATGGTAGGGTTTTGAATACAGAACCAGGTCAGTCCAAGGACCAGTGCATACTGGGACTGCATGCAGCTGTACAGTGTGGGTGATAGGGTCAGTGATGTGCTGGAGGGTGCCAGTACTGATAGGGGATGGACAAGGATTCTATTGATGAAGATCCCAGCTGTTCCAGAGCCCACCATGGCCGGGAAAGAGAGAGACCAGTCACCAGCAGACAACCATATTTGGACAGTACAGGGCATTGACTGTATGACGGTGGGAGTGGGCTCAGCTGCAAGGGGCTCTTGCCGGCGTGCAGTGTTCAAAAAGCTGAGGGGTGTCAAATGGCAGGTACACAGAGAAATCCTAAGGCTGCTGCAGTTAAGTGCTGTCTGTGACCCATCAGTGAGCTATCAATGAGCCGTCTGATAACGGTAAAGATGTCTACACAAGCTGTCTGTGAGTTATCGGTGAGAAATCCGTGAGCTTTCCAATAAAGGTAAAGATGTATACACAAGCTGTCTGTGAGCTATCGGTGAGATATCCATGACGTGCCCCATACCGGTAAAGATGTCTACACAAGCTGTCTGTGAGCTATCTGTAAGATATCTGTGAGCTGTCCATTAACAGTAAGAATGTATACACAAGCCGTCTGTGAGCTATCGGTGAGATATCTGTGAGCTGTCCATTAACAGTAAGAATGTATACACAAGCCGTCTGTGAGCTATCGGTGAGATGTCCATGACGTGCCCCATACCGGTAAAGATGTCTACACAAGCCGTCTGTGAGCTATC
>JAODLD010000016.1:6919717-6938374 GCA_026781065.1 Mormyrops boulengeri
TCCTCTAACAGTGTGTGTGTCTGTGTGCTTTCATATGGACTGAAGGACATCCTTCCAGGGTGTTTCACGCTTTGTCCTCTAACAGTGTGTGTGTCTGTGTGCTTTCATATGGACTGAAGGACATCCTTCCAGGGCGTTTCACGCTTTGTCCTCTAACAGTGTGTGTGTCTGTGTGCTTTCATATGGACTGAAGGACATCCTTCCAGGGTGTTTCACGCTTTGTCCCCTGTAACAGTGTGTGTGTGTGTCTGTGTGCTTTCATATGGACTGAAGGACATCCTTCCAGGGTGTCCCCGTCTTTGTCCCCTGTACTTTCTAGAATATCTTTTAGGCTGACCATGCCTTTGTATTGTATAAATGGTCATGGAAGGTACATGGAGGCTTTACACTTCTTACTTTACATTCTTGTTTTTGTTCTGGCCTGTGATGATTATGTTTTACTGGTTAATCGCTCTGCGTCTCATTCCATGTCATAGTATCGCCACAAAGTAAAACTGCAGTACTGTATTTTCTCCTCAGTGTCGCATGTTACAGTAAATGCAGCAGACAGTGTGACCATAAGAATTACATGGTTGTCATTTTGGATTTAAAGATCTGATTTCCATCTACCCTTATTTTGTATTTTTGAACTTAAAAGTAATCAAACATCAAGCGATAAATATTTAATTATTCCAAAACTTACAAATACTTCATATTTTTGTAAGAAACTGGCTATATACTCATAAACTTGCTAGCAGACCTACCAGACCAAACCAAACTTCCTTTCAAGGCCACAGACTCTAGCTCCTGCCAGAAGGAACCTCCAGCATCGGCAAGCAAACTCAACATTATCAAAAGTCCAGTGTGTGCCAGATCTGTATACGTATATCAAGTTCATGTAGGAATTCCCAGTCATAACAACGTGACCTGCAAATAACAGGGATGGTCCATGAAAATGACAAGCAGTGAACTCAAGGAGTGAACTCAAAATCCACTATATGCAACCCTAACTTTGAGCTGAGGATGCAGACACAACTTGTTCTACATTTGAACAGAGATTGTTCAAAGTTCCCTGCCACCTGATATTTCTGGAGCCCGTCCAGAAGCACATTAATATAGTGAGAGCCCCCTTACTCTGTTCTTAGTCTGGGTAACCCTGTGCATCACAGTGCCCCTGACACCAATATATGTCATTCGATGACCATTCTATGCCTTCTCTGCCACCGGCTTTCCCAGGAAGCCTGAGAAGTGTGATCACTCCAACACACCCAGTGTTCCTTAAAAAATAATGATGAGATCACCACCAGAGGGACTTCTCCAATTTTCTATGCAACATCGAAGACATACACCAACCACGTAACAGGTACAATCACTGTCTCTGAGCAGGCTTTGTTCACTCCTGAAGCCTTCCCACGATGGAGAGCTCACCATAGATGCTTTGGATGTAGTGATAAATTTTGGTCAACCAGAAGCTTCCAGCACTGCCTGTTGGTGAGATGGCATATCCACTGGGTGAAGGAGAATCTCAAATTGATCCTGCCAATGCTCATCAGTATCCACAGCTTACGTCAGTGCTTCCCTAGTCTTGTATGAGCAAGATGTCAACTTCCCCCAACCAGTAGTTTACCAGAACATATTTTTGCTACTCCAGACTCCTACTATGTGAGTGATTTCTCTTTTGTGACTGTCCAAATATTTTTCACATTAAAGATTAAGGGAAGGTTAGCTTCTCATCAGTACAGATTTCCTGGATCAGTGCAAAATCACCAGGCTAAAGATTAAGAGATTTCACAAAATAATTGTTTGCTGCCCTCTTGTGGTAATCTGAGTGATAGAATTAAAGATGAAAAGAACATGCCCTTATTAAATCTGTGTTGTTTTAATTTTCAGGACATAAAAGCCTAACTGTAAATAGCCGGTACTATGCGTGTACTGTACTGTGTGATGCGCTGTGTGTCAGATGCGGTGTCTGTGTGTGTGTAGTTTATCAGGTTAGCACGGTGAGCACTGTCTGTTGTGAAGTGCTGCAGAGTTGGTGTAATAAATTCATTTTTTGGTTTCCCGCACTTGGAGCTATGTCATGTCTCAGCTAACTGCTACAGTGGTGTTGGAAACAGAGATGCAAATCAAAGAGCTAACATGGGAGGTCGAAAGTCTCTAGGCTCTGAAGGAACACAGCTAACCCAAGAGGACCTCTGGGAACCAAGTGTTATGCCTTCCCATAGCCACCTGATGCTACTGTAGGGGCTACTACTGTCTAAGTAGAATTCACTTTCCCTTACCCATGGTCATGCGCACAAGTGTAAGGTGGCACCGCAAGTTTTTATCGGTGCAGGTATTCAGGTGTCTTAGTGAGGTCGGAATAAAAAAGACCTGGTTTTCGGCACCCGACTTGTGTTAGCTGCCTCTTACCGTTTTGCCGCACCGCGCCTTCACAGTGGTGACCCTGATCATTTTGGTGCATTTGTTTTTTGCTCCATCCATGTTGATGGGCCATATGTTAGCTCTCCTCGGTAACCATCAGGTCTGTTACATTCTTAGAGAGCCTTTCTTGCAACAACTGCCCACAGAGGTACGGGGGGCGCTGGCTAATCTCCCGCTTAAGGACTGTAGAGAGCTAACAGAGTGCCCCCCAGGCTGGCAGTTTGTTCGGCCATACATTCTTGGGGTTCGGATAGCTCCCCATCATGCGCTGACTGCTACTATCTTGGCTGTGCAGTGGCAAACCAGAAAACCAGGCCTCTGCTTGGACCATGTACGGTTTGCTGACAGGGCTAAAAAGTGCGCTGCACCTTGCCGTTTTAAGGGGACAAGGAAACGCACTGGCTGGTGCTCGTTAGTGGCAGCGAGTGTCGGCTGTCCTGGCAGCCTGCTGGCAGTCTGAGCACCGCTTCCTCTGCGACACGGGCGCACAGACCAGTGTTTTGCTTGTGTCAGTGGCGGATTGGGGCTCCAGTATGAAGGGCCCGCTCATGCCTTTTGTGGTGCCTGAGTGCTGTTTTGACCACGTGTATGTGGAACTGGTCAGGTCCCTCCCCCCTTCCCTAGGTTTCACTCACCTGCTCACGGTGGTGGACAGGTCCACTTGGTGGCCGGAGGCCATACCATTGTTGTCTACCGTAGCGGCAGGTGTGGCCTGGGGATTTATTGGTGGCTGGGTGTCCTGTTTCGGGGTTCCTTCTGAAGTATTTTCAGAGTATGGGACCCAGTTCACCTCTGAGCTCTGGACTGCAGTGGCCCAGATGTTGGGGGTTTTCCATCCATCACAGCATAGCTTACCATACGCAGGCCAATGGGCTGTGCGAGCACTTTCACTGCTCCCTGAAAAATCACTCTTGGGGCCAGCCTCCGGGATGATGGCTGGGTGGACAGGCTTCCCTGGGTTCTGTTGGGCCTCCGGACCACTCTCAAGCAAGACCTGCAGTCCTCGTTGGCCAAGTTAGTCTATGGGCAGACCCTGCATGTGCCTGGCGACGGTCCCTTGGTGTGCTGAAGACCAGGACTAGGTTGGAGCCTTCGTTCCAGTGCCCACGACATAGGGTCCCCAGTCTCATGGTCTAGTGAGGTTGGCCATGGCCAAATATGTCTTTGTGCACCATGATGCTCATCAGGGCCCGCTCTGACTGCATTATGATGGACTGTTCTGTGTGCTGCAATCAGGGGACTGTTTTTTGTTTTTCACGTTAGAGGTTGGGGACATGCTGGACCAGGTTTTGTGGACCGCCTGAAGCCAACCCATTTGGATGCGGACACCTGAGCAGGACCCCTCCCTGCTGCTGTCCAGCAGTGCTGTACTGCTCCCGGCGGGTTTTCATGTGTGCTGAAGAGGGTGGAATAAAAAGACCTGGTTTTTGGCACCCAACATGTGTCAGCTGCCTCTTTGTTCACCACACCGCGCCCCCACAGTGGTAACCCTGATCATTTCGGTGCATGTTTTTTTTTTGCTCGGACCATGCTGGCGAATCCAGTTCCCAGAGTTCTGGTGCCAGGAGGCAGTTTGTCTGACGTAGGTTGAGGCTGCCTCTTTCTTTCTTCACCACACCGCGCCCCCACAGTGGTGACCCTGATCATTTCGGACTCTCAGTGTTTGCTGCCTCTTTCTTTCTTCACCACATCACACCTCCACACTACTAGCTGCCAGCTATCTGATCTGCTTCTCCGCTGCTCGCTACCAGCTATCTGCTCCAGCCCAGAAGAGGTTTGTGGACTATACACGAGCTAGCAAGTCAACAGCAAGGAATACCCACAGCTAGGTAAGAGTGCCTATGATGTGTGATACCGGGGGGCTGGCATCTGTGTGGTGTACAGGGTGCCGATACCAGGGCGGTGCCAGACTGGTGCTGCACCAGGACTGCCTGCTCCATACCGGCCCCTGGCCTGCTTGGAGCAATGTCTGCCAGAACAAGGGGTGAGTACCCGGGTGCATGGGGCCGTGATGGACTCTGGGAGTCTTGGGGCGTCACGCTTACAGAGGCTCAGGCACTGCCAGGATGGCTATGGGGGGAGGAGGGGGGCAGTCTGGCTGTGGCCATACCCAGTAGACCTTGGAGCACATTGGCATGGGGCCAACAGTAATAATTATGCAATAAATGTTGCAAATAGTATATACTGTGCTTGTACTGTAGGGTGTGTAATGTGCTGTGTCTCAGATGACTGCATTAGAGGTGTTGTGTGTGTGTGTGTGTGTGTGTAGTTTACGGAGACAGCATGGTAAGGACTGTCCGCTGTGGGGTGTTGGAGAGTTGGTGCAATTAAAGCTTATTGTGGTTTCCCACATTCGGAGTCTGCGTCGTGTCTCAGCCAATCACTACAGTGCGTCCAGACTTATTTAGCAGCCAAATGTTCCAAGATACCACAGTGAAAATGATTATTTACAACTGGACAGTGGGTATCCAGGAAGATTCACTGTAAGGTCAGACCATATAATGCAAAATCCATGGATCTACAAGCCACAGTTAATATGTGAAATGTTAAAGTGTATCAACCTATAATCAGAAAAATACTGAACAAGTAAGGTTTTCTTAGAACATTAGCCAGGAAAAAGCCCTTCCCTCCAAAAAGAATGTGGCGCATGGTTTAGGTTTGTGAAGGTGCATCTGAACCACAAGATTTCTGAATGTCCGTGGAACATTTGGGTGGCGATATTTGGTCATAATGCAAAACCAAATACAGCATTAAACATCTCATACCGACTGTGAAGCATGTATGATTAGCTAACCGTAACCCTAACTGTCACCCTAACACAAATGACCTGGGCAGCTTGGCGTCTTGCAACTCCTCTTTATAGCAAAGGGCTCTATAAGCAAATGTGAGGCCATGTCTCTCAACTAGGTGACAAATGAGGAAAATAATCCAAAGCACACTGGAAAAAAGAAAAATAAAATAATCAAGATTCTGAAATGGCCTCAGCCCTACTGAGATGCTGTGGTAGGACCTGTGGCGAGAGCCGTGCAAATGAATGGCCTCAAACATCAATGAACTGAAGCAATGCTGTAAGGCAGAGTGGCCCAAAAGCCCTTCACACTGATGTGAGGCTGATAAATTCATAAAGAAACGGGTTATTGCTGCTAAAGGTGGTTCTACAAGACACTGTATCATGAGAT
Source organism: Mormyrops boulengeri (assembly GCA_026781065.1). Classification (NCBI taxonomy): domain Eukaryota; kingdom Metazoa; phylum Chordata; class Actinopteri; order Osteoglossiformes; family Mormyridae; genus Mormyrops; species Mormyrops boulengeri. The sequence goes on from JAODLD010000016.1 coordinate 6,925,300, forward strand.
TTAATCATTTTACACACCAGATTTCTGTACAATCGCTTTTGCTTTGGTTAAATAAAGCTTAAAACACCTAATTTTAGCACCTGGTAAGGATCAGCTCACTTATTACAGGCAATCTTTACTTACTGTAAGGACTTACCTGTTTAACGACTGCCCAGACTTACGACCAGCTCTGCGACCAGTCGGTACTGTACATTAAACTATTGTGTGTATTACAGTATACAGTACACTATTGTATAAACATTTATAAATATACAAAAATATTATAATAACGCACAGGTGACGTCAAAAAATATCTAAAGATGGTTGACAGAAACCCACTAGCAGTAGAGTCTGCCTGAAATATCGGTAAAGGGTGGCCCTCCTCGCTTATCAACCAATCCACTGAACGACCCGGTCGTAGGGATGGAGCTTGGTCATTAAGTGAGGAGTGTCTGTATTTATTATATCCTGATATATAAAACCATAGAATTGAAAATGTTTGTGGTTTCTCTCTCAGAGAGCCTGTTGTCTGTTCCAGGAAGCACAGGAAACACCTTGGACAGGATGTCAATCCAACACAGGGCAGACACACACACAGAAACTCAAACATCATGGGCAATTTAGAGATGTCACTGCACTGAATCATGTTTTGGGCTGTGTAAGGAAATGGGAACAACTGGAGGATCCCTGAGCTACTGGGGGCAAAAACTGCAAACAGATCCAGCAGCAGGACTCTGGGCTTCCTGCTGGGTCTCAATCTTGTCTACAGGGTTATCTATTTTTTTTAAAGAATCAGTTGTGACAGAGAACCATATCAACTCTTCTTCTAGCTCATGGCACCCCTTAATTTCTATTATAAAAAAAAATAGTAGAGTATTTATGTTCACAAAGTTTATTGTTAAGATAAAAATAATAAGTTTGTTATGTCCTCTGTAAATGCAAATATTCCATTTTCAAGTCATTTACACTTGAAAAGAATTCTAAAATTTGAAAGTTAGGTTCGGGAACCAAGAACATTTTCATGAGAACACATACAAAAGCAGTAGAAAAATATTCAAAACAAAAAAAAAAAAATACAAACATGTCATTAAATGGAATGTTACATTGAAACATTTAAGCATAAATCTATGCATATAAATAGATACCTACTGACAGATACAAACACACAATCAGGCACACATCTACACGAACACAGACGAATACATGAACATACAAATACACACGTTCTAATAGTATCAACATCTCTGCATCTCTCAGAGTGGAGCATTTTCACTCAAGCACATATACACATAAAAATAATAATAAAAAAAGGTTTTTGACTTTGGTATAAGTCATCCACGTGTTTCAGATTCACAAAGCATCAGAACGAATCTAGAATCTGGAAGAAAATCTAAAATACTTCACCAGCTAAAATGTTTACTACCTGTTAGTAACAGCATTTATTTAATTATCTTTCATGATTACCATTTGTACAGTGTAGCAAATTTTTCGCTAGAATGTTTTAAATATTTCAGTTTACATAGTATTTGTGACTAGAACATACAAAAATTAAACTGAACCCAGCAAATTCCAAGGCCTTTACATGTTAATATAGTGACTTTACATATTTAGAAAGGAGAGACTGACGAACCTCCAATTACTCTAAACAGCTCAACGATATTAGGTTGCATGTATGTATGTAATCAATGTGATGAAAAGAACGTTTCTGGGAGAGAAATGTCTTTTGCACAGGCCCAAATCCCAAGACTGCATGATAAAAATGAGAGAGATTAGGGGGTTGAATTTGTTGTTTATGTCACAATCGTGTCTGCAGTAGCCAGTAATAAATGTCATTAGAAATAGACACGGTTAGTTAGAAGAGACCTTTAGTTAGACAGTGCTTCTGAAAACATCACTACTCCTCCTTTGGAGAAGAGAAATTAATGCTGTACATATATATGATTTTTCAAGGAATGGTTTTCAAAACATTATTAGTTTAATATATAGGCAGGCATTTACCACCATCTACCATTTAATAATATAAAAAACGAATATCAACACAATTTGTTTATTTAACTGTTTACAAAGACATATATATCTACACAGTATGGTCTCCTATAAAGCATGTTTTGAAAATGCAAATTTACTCCAGAGAAATCGATATATTAGGAAACATTTACAGTATAGTGCTATGTTTGTGTTTTTTATGTGCAGTTTCATCTGCAAAAAAAGACTCGGGGCTTATATCACAAAGCAAGTTTTGTTGGTTAGCTAGATAACTTGTCGGATTTAAGGTTTAAATGGACTTTATCTTCGTTCACTTTCACTTACATTTAGCCCAGACTACCTTAAAATCCAACATGTTATCTAGCTAACAATCAAATCTCGCTTCATGATACAGGCACCAAGTGAACGCAGAAAATGCCAACCATGCAGCGCAACACCAGAAGCAGCCAGCTACTGCATCAGTTCACCGTGTCTCTTATACTACAAGTCTCTGCTCTGCTGTTCATCCACATTTCACAATTTTAAAAAGAAAGAAAACACATACAAGCATCCTGGTTCCAAGTAGCCAAGCAGTCAGTCAGTGGCAAGCTGATGTTATTGAGGAAAACTTGAAATATTAAAGCATTTTGAATGGAATGAGGGGGCAAAATATTATAAAAGCAACATGTATGAAGGAATCGACTTCACGGTAAAGTGCCATATTTATTTTAGGATTTACCTATTTATTAGCTACTTAGTATTTATAAAACTGTGCTATCATTATTTTCAGGTTTTTGAGTGTTTTGCAGGCGCCCCATGCAGGGCAGCCCCCTGCCTCGTACCCACAGCCGTCGGGAGGGGCTCCGGACCCTCCGTGACCCTGAATAGGACAAGCGGTTACAGAAAATGAATGGATGGAGAGTTCTGCCCCAACCCCATGGTACCTGTGGTTTCTATAGCATGACTTTGTTCATAACAAGGTTTATCAGGAACATGCTACAGGAGAACATACAGTGTATATATATGCGATGCAACAATACAAATGAAAAATAGTGGCAGTGACTACAGATCCTATAAACCATTATATTCACATATAACTGCATAGCAGGAGCAAAGTACTTTTATTGAAACGATATAATCTAAACTACTGCTGATAGTAGGTCTCTAATTTTGGACAACAGCCAAACAACATTTAAATGGACCTAACAGTGTTCCTGATCTGGTGAAAAGTTGGTTTATTGGCTTTCATTGTGAACAGCAATTTATATTATTTAATGCACACCTCATTGTATTTGTCTGTTTGTGCTTCCTTCCTATCTGCTTTTAAAGACATTTTCCATTTTGGAAAATCAAGCCATCATTTAACTGTCTAGCTGTACGGCTCTGAATCCATCATGAGGAACAGTTCACTAGCTGCTTTCCAAGATGTGCAGGACTTAGCATCTTCAACAATGGAATATAGCTATTGTTACTTCCAAAAGCTGACTAAACTGTGAAATGGCTCAGATTTAAAGTCATACTTTCCTCCATTTGGTTTTGGGATTTCTGAGCACATCTTGGAATGATCATTGAGCACAGTTACAACAGGGACACCTTCAGATCCCTGCACAAGTGACCATGATTAATTAGCGCTCAGTCTCAACATTACTCCCCATTCAGGGTTCTGCCTTCCATCTTTAGCCTTTGCCAAGATGCCGAAAGTGCTTCCACTAGGGCTTAATCAATGAGGAAGGTGTGCAGATAAATCTGCCTCTCAATCCACTCCACAAAGTGGGTTACATTACTGTAGACTCCAGGTCCCAGGACTTTTGAAAAGCAAACTGACCCCCAGGAAGTCAGGCCATAGAGACTCCAGCGACCATCCACTTCCTGACAGACCAGAGGACCTCCGCTGTCTCCCTGGGGTACAACATACAGTTGGATAAATGCAATTTCACCATTATTCAGGTCAGTTTAGGTAATATTACCAGCAGAGTTACTGCAAACCAGAGGTGGACATTTAAGCTCCAGACTAAGATTTTGTTTCAACCAAGCAGCTGAGTATAAGGAGTCACAGTCGCAGAGGCTCTACTGGTTTAGGTGAAACAAAACCTTGACCTGCATTTGGTCTGTGGACCTGTAATGTCCATCTCTGTTGCAAACACAGTCCATTGGTTACAATGAGTAAATTTTTTATCCATTTTGACATGAAAAAGTACAGTGTTGAATGACAGCAGAGGACCTCACCATGCAAGAGTCGACAGTTCCTGACTCGTACCCGGCACACAGCATGCGGGATGTGATGGTCTTCATGTCAAAGTAAGACTGGCACTGATTTAGGGAGATGATCCGCACCTCACCTTCCTGCAGCTTGAAAGGCACTAGCCAAAGGATGATAAAATAGGACCCGTTAGCGACAGCTGCGTGTGGAGCAAAGAACCCGTTAGCGGCAGGGGCGTGTGGAGCGCGGAACCCGTTAGCGGCATGGGCGTGTGGAGCGCGGAACCCGTTAGCGGCATGGGTGTGTGGAGCGCGGAACCCGTTAGCGGCATGGCCGTGTATAGCGAGGAACCCGTTAGCGGCAGGTGCGTGTGGAGCGCGGAACCCGTTAGCGGCAGGGGCGTGTGGAGCGCGGAACCCGTTAGCGGCAGGGGCGTGTGGAGCAAAGAACCCGTTAGCGGCAGGTGCGTGTAGAGCGCGGAACCCGTTAGCGGCAGGTGCGTGTGGAGCAAAGAACCCGTTAGCGGCAGGTGCATGTGGAGCGCGGAACCCGTTAGCAGCATGGGCGTGTGGAGCGCGGAACCCGTTAGCAGCATGGGCGTGTGGAGCGCGGAACCCGTTAGCAGCATGGGCGTGTGGAGCGAGGAACCCGTTAGCGGCAGGAGCGTGTGGAGCGAAGAACCCGTTAGCGGCAGGTGCATGTGGAGTGAGGAACCCGTTAGCGGCAGGTACGAGGGGCTGGGTGCTGCACTGTCAGGTGGGACTCACTCCTGTTGCCCATGTGACCCCAGCCAGTGATGTAACAGTAGGTATCTGGCTGGGGCAGCTGGCCTCGGTGGGGGAGGCAAACCGGCCGTACATAGCTGCTCTCCTCCACATCCTGGTCCAGCTCCACCACGCTGATGTCGTAGTCGACCACTGCGCGGTTGTAGCGTGGATGCACAATGACTTTCTTAACCTTCCTGGTCTGCATAAAGGGGGATGGATGGTCCAGGTTGTTGATGCCTAACACCACCTTCCATGCATCGGCATTCTCTCGCCTAGGGGATATACACACAGAGTTCCCTGTAAGGACACTGGGGGCTCTTGCTCTGTTCTTGTCACCTTGTCTGCAAATCTGGAACCTCACAACTGGAGCAGTAAAAATCTTTAATAAGACAAATAATTAAATACATTACATAAAATTGTTCCGAAAGCACTGTTATAGACAGTGCATAGACCTGATTTTAATAAAAAAATTGTAATCATGTAAGCCCAGTATGAGATGAACCCCCATGTGATTTCATGCTACCTCTGGATCACCTAGAATTAAACTTGTTTTGTTCCATCTTCTCCAAACACTTGTGTTGAGAGAATTTCAACACTCTATCGTGCAATTTTCTAGTCTTACTGTACTAGATTGCTAGAAGTTGTCCTCAGTGGCGCAGCAGTAGCGTGGATATACAGGCAGATTCAGGGGGCCCTGCACTTTGCAGCGACCCCTGAATACATAAGATTATAACATTACATGATGTAAGGAGGTTGGGGGAACCAAGGTGACATTCTGTCAGGGGAACCAGAATTTCTAGCTACAGCCCTGGGTGTTACTTGCATTGAAAGACAAGGCCCTTCCTAACTACTCCTTTAATTCCAGAGTAATATCTGTTACTATGAAGAACAATTACAGGAGATGGTATGATGGCAACAGCAGGAAAGGATGAATTTAAATTTGTCCTGCAGAAAATATGATAATGAACAGACCTATAAACGCTGGGTGACTTCATGACGTGGTGACATGATGGGAACAAGACATAGAGCAGACATGGATAGTGCTGGGACGCACCCTTCGAAACAGTGGGCCACGGTGAGAGCCCACTTGTGGCCGATGAGCACGCAACCGCATATGTGGCCGCTGGGGTCGCTCTGCAGGGAGCACTGCCAGGGCCAGCGGCCAGGCCGGCTGGTCCTCCCGCCCAGGATGCGCTTGGACATGCGTGCCGCGGGGCGCCGGCCACAGTCTGGGGGTCGGGGTAGTTTTGCAGGGTTTATTTTAATCAATCCACCCGTCCAGACTTTCTATGAAGCACACCAGATCTCTAAGCAATTTAACAAGGCATATATGCTGCACATCTGAATGTGAGTGTTTACACATCTCTACATGTTGTAAAATATAATTAGGCTGCCTGAGGTACCTTCTTTGGTACAATGGAGAGATACTCTTCTGCGCGAATGACAAGAATGCCTTAAGGAGAAAAAACATCACTTTTAGAGTTTAAGAATTCTGTTATGGAAAGATTACATCATTAATGTTAATATCCATAATCTACTACATCTGTAGAGTAAATACCATACAGACACACCTACCCTCGCTTCTCCAGCATCGCCTGCAGAGCAGACCCATTCCTGCGAGTCCAGTCAGGGTGAACATGGAGCCAGCGCCTGCGGCCCAGCAGGCCGGCCTGCTCCGGCACCATCTCCACGGCCGCCGGGATACTGCGGAGGAAGCAGTGTGCCTTAACATTTGACCTTTAATTGTAAGATTCTTCATCTTAGACAGTTTTCCTTTCAGCGGTCTTCAGGGCTCTCTTTTTAGAGCTATTTGCCAAATAGATTTTAGATTCTTTGGATTGTGAAATGCAGGACTTTTTGTTGCAGGAAGAGCATTTGATTGATGACTGAGGGCTGACATTAGGTCATTTTTATGTTTCCTCGGTGATCCACCAGGCTTTCACGAGGTTCTGGTAACATCAACAATTACTGATGTCTAAATGAAAAGTGAATCTGCAGCTCCACCGGTGTTTCCTCGGTACGTAAAATAAACAAGGTGAGCTCACAGCAGACCCCAGATACCTTGGGAAACACAAAAGCCATTTCTTCATTTATTTTGGGCGACAATGAGCCTCATCAGCCTGTCATAGCTGCGTTATCTCTTGTGAATACCAACTTTGTCAGGTTACCACAGAAAAATGACAGTCATATCATAAACCAGTTCTATGGCCCAGGGCAATATTCCGGAAACGCTCCAAGCCTGTGATACAGCGCAGGTTTATATTCACAAAATCAAATAGAGAGAGAGAGACAGACAGAGTCCAGGTAAAAAGCTGGGCCTTGAGATGGCAGCTGTGCCAAAGTGCTGATGTAGCAGATGTGCCAGGGAGCCAACTACTGACCTTACCCTAAACCCATCTGCCGGCACGCCAGGCGGCTCAGCTCCGGGTGCCAGTCGTCTGCGCAGACCTGGTACTCAGCTGCGGTCTTATGGACCGTCAGAAGCGACAGGGATGTATTGGACAGAGACACTGCAAAGTGTGGGGGACATGATTATTATTAATACGAACGTGAACACACAATGACATCCTTCTAGGTGGAAATATCGCCAAATGAAATTGAAGTGGTAAGAGCCGCTCACTCACCGCAGTCCCACTCGTCTGAGCTGTCAGAGCAGTGCTTCCCGCCGTCGCACCACAACATGCGATGCACACACTTGTGGTTATTGCACGGAAGCTCATTATCACTGCACACAGCTGCAGGACAAGCAGCATAAAGGTTTAGCAGACGCAGCCAGGGGCCCTGTCTGAAAGGCGAGGATCCCCTCCCCCCCAAGGACAGCACACAACCTTCCGCTGGCTGCATCTGACTGCTGCCATACTTACAGCAATTCCACTCGTCAGCCAAGTCAGCGCAGTCTGGGAATCCGTCGCAAATCATTGAGTGCTTGATGCAGGCTTTGTTACCGGGACATTCCCACAATCCTCTCTCCTTACATCCTGGTAACAAGAAAGGTCATGGACTGAAAAGTAGGGCGTGTTTTTCTCACCCTGACTGTGAGCCGTAATGATCACATATTGCACTCTGATAGATTCTAAGTGCATCTGATGAAGTTAAGTTAGGCCAAAGGAAATAAAAAAATTTAAATGTATTTTTGTCCCCAGTAATCTGAAGAGCAGTGCTAACAGCAGCTACGAATGCACCAAATACACAAGAGAAGGCAAATGCAACACATTTAACGCAGCGTATTAAACATTTAGACTACTATTTTAATTTACAAGTTGGAAAGACGCACCTCCGCATACATACGGAAAAATCTATCTTAAGACTGACAACAGAGGTGAGAGACAGTAAATTATGTTTTCTTTTTTTTTTATCCCTCAGGGGCGCCAGAGACACAGGACTGTCCATGATGACATTGACCACTGGCATCGTCGTCCCTCCAGAAGCAAAGAAGCGCCTCTCCTGCATATTAACGCTTGTCAGCCGGCGAGAGGGAGGGGGCAGCCGGCCATTTATCATCCGAAGAATACAGCATGTCCTTCGGTAATGATATTAGTCTGGGTCACTGCTGCCTCTGCCTCAATAACTTCTTTTCGAAATTCATGTGTTTTACCTTTAAAAAGACTTTCTAGCCATCTAGTGCACAGTATTTGTCAGTAAACTCTAAATCTATTTATAGCCACAATAAATCCCATTAAAACGACGAAGGCACCTTCCTGCTCTGCTCAGCTATAGACGCACTTTGGATACTGGACCGGGTTCCTCACTGATCTCTTGGGGGAAACACGAGATAATGAGTGACAGGCGTGACGACCCCCCCTCCTCTGGTCAGATGGCTGCGCGATGGTGCGTGACTCACCACAATTCTCCTCATCACTGTCGTCATCACAATCCAAGTGGCCATCGCACCTCTTGGAGGACAGAACACACCTTCCCGACCGGCACTTGAAGTGGCTGGGAGAACATTCTTCAGAGACAGAAACAGAAGATTCATAAGTTGAAATCCAAACGAAGAGACCCTGCATCATAGGAGCTGCGATGTGACTCGCAGGGCTACATAAAGGCTAAATGCTCTGTGGTCTCGTCTGCTGTCGCCTTGGCAACACTGGGGAAGCTTGTGAAAAAATGTAATGATATAACAGCTCAATGTCAGCTGACCATCCACATCCGGGTCTGGAAGCAGACAAGTGGAATTTTCCTGTCCTTCCTCTGGGAACTGGGTGCAATCCGAGTGCTCTGGCCACTGCAATCCCACAATTCCCAGCACAGACTCACAGCGCTCCTTGGAATTCCGGCACAGAGACCTACAGAGGCACACGGACCCAGCGACAGACAAGCACTGAGCTCCTCGCATGTTCTAAGCACACAGCATGTGCTCAGCATAACTAAGTACAAATACATATTCTGGAATCTTTCTTATTTATCCACATTTTAGTGCTAAAGTTGGCAGGATACCGTAATGATTTGCTGAAGACAGGCGTAGATGAGCTCACCTGCAAGGGGGCACCTTCTGGTGGCTTTCAGGGTCACATTTGGGTACCAGTACAGTGCATGCAAAGAACATGAGGTACTTGTAGCAGTTGGTCTGCACCAGAGCAGGAAACAGGGAGGACTCCCAGCTGACGGAGGTCTCCTTCTGGGTCTGGTGACCCAAGTAGTTGGGGAAACTCGTGGTGTTGTAAGGCAGGTTCATACACAGCTCCAGTGTAATGGCCTCACAGCGGCCTGAAAGGACAGGGTGAGGGATCGAGCAAAGCGGAACAGAATCCTGTACAGGACATGCCTCTGCCTTCATACTTACTGCAATTTGCTGTGCTGCTGCGGCTGTCACAGGTGCCACTGGTAAGACATCCCTGTGTGCAGGCACTGGCGATGCAGCTCGTGCTTCCTACACCACACGCACTCTGACCTGCAGGGAGCAACTCACAGCTCAGGCCAACACAGCGGCTGCAGTCAGTGTTCCGAAGATAGACACTGTCTGTCTCAGCTGGGTGCGGCTCTGGACAAAAGCTTGTGCCAAATAAATGAACGCAAACTGTAAATGGAGACCCGCTGAAGGGTAGCCCGCTCACCCTGCAGGTCGCTGCAGTTTTCCTCATCGCTGCCATCCTTACAGTCCTCGTCCCCATCGCATCTGAAGGCGCTGGGGATGCACTGGCCATTGCGGCACTCTAGGAGGCCTTGGCTCTTGCAGGCTGTGAAAATGTTTCACGCATTTTAAATCAAGGGCATGTGAGAAAGTCGAGCCTGATCAAAAGGAAAACATGCTAATCCTGAAAAATTCTTTTGCACAGTATAGTGTATCTTTTTAATTAATGCACTCACCAAAAGGGCTGAATATTACATATAAATGACCTAGACTATGTAAAATTTCAAGAATTTCCTTCAAACATGAATAAAGTTTTATCTTCTCATATGCCTTTTTCTATAAATGCATTTTTAACAAGCATGTATAAAAATCAAAATACAAATGCATAAAGAGAGACTTACAACAGGTAATGGCTTTTGCATTGAATATTTTATGGAGAGATTATGGTTTACCACTACAGCCCTGTCAGTAATGTCCCTTTGCACAGGCAAGTGTCGAAAACCCAACTGACAGCAGTTGACTTCATCACTCTTGTCCAAGCAGTCGTGGTCACCATCGCACAGCCAGTCCCTGGTGATGCAGAGGCCATCTCCGCACTGATGCTCTCTATCTGGATCACACACTGCAAAGTAACCCAGCAGGTGGCTCAGCACAGCTGCACGCAAGGCGGCTGGACACAGGAGAGTCTGCCTTACAGCTCCCACTACAGCATATTGTCTGAAGACTCAGCAGTGAAAGGACAGACATTTTCAATTTAAACCCATTAGGATACATTTATAAGTTTGGAAAGGCTCCTTAAAAATAACCAAGTAGTTCTTACACAACAATTGGAAGTTGCTACTGATTTGATCTGCCAGGCAAAAGCCTAAACAGGGCAAGTTCTTTTTGTGCAGAATATACTTGCATGTAGGGATGGGCCAATTTTGAGCTCTATAGGACAAAAGAGACCAAGATACCAGAAGAGTAGACAGAGTTACAGCCTCATGCCAGGATGAGCACTAAGTGAGGTTATGAGCACTAATGAAAAATAAAGAATTTTACAGGGAATATTTTATTACTCATCTCATAGTTCTGAATGGAGGGGGGCTGAATGTGCTGAGGTTCATTAATATACATAATGGACAGAAGTTCTGGTTGCTTGCTTCCTGGGCCTGTCCCAGAATCCCCAGAATGGTATACAACTCTTGTCTTGACGGTTGCTGGTTGGCATCAAGTGGCCAGCACAATAACCATATCACCACTGGGCCCCTGAACAAGGGCCTTAATTCCCCCCAAAGCGCTCCAGGGGTGCCAGGTAAACATTTGACCCTGTGCTCAGACCTCACCAGCATTTGTCTGTCTCTCTCTTAGGAGAAGACAACTGGATTTTAGGGACACTCACCACACCGCTGCTCGTCGCTCAGATCCCCACAGTCATCATAACCATCACACACAAAGCTGGGACTGAGGCAGCGTCCCGTTCCGCAGTGAAACTGCTCTGCACTGCAGCCTGTGACCGGGGGATGGACACTTGTTACACATACATTCACAGCTCTGTTCATCCAGTGCAAGAAACAGTACAGTCTGACTCATTCAATAAGCCTGTCAATGTTAATTAGGTGCACATTCTAGCAACACCAAGCTTCTCCTAGCAACCATGATAACTGTCAAAGACAACTATGCGAGAATATATGAAATATGGAGTGATGACCAGCATGCAGGTCAATTTGTGATGCGCTTAATGGAAACTTCTGATAAACACCACATAAAGTGGCATTAACAATTTGACGAAGGAATTTCTGAATGCGGCTGCTTTTACTGTGATATCTGATACCTGCAGCTAGAGGCTCAAAGCTGGGTGTACCTGCAGCTAGAGACTCAAAGCTGGGAGTACCTGCAGGTAGATATTCCGACAGCTGGGATTACCTGCAGGTAGATATTCTGACAGCTGGGTTGCTGCTCTGGCTTAACAGAGGTCCTGATATCCCACCTCAGACTGCCAGGTTTCCACACCCAGTGCTCCAGGTTTTCACCACTCAATGGAAACTCACTAAAGGCTTTATGGTCCTGTCAAGTGACTTTTGAGTGGAGCTTGCCTTGCCGGCATTGCACAGTGTAACAAGAAATAATTATAGTACCAAAGCTGACATTTAGAACAATGAATCTAATTTTCAGTAAATACCAGCTATTGCTGAGCTGTCAAGCCAAATCTTCCCCTATTTGCTCCAAACCCGCCTGCTGCTCACTATATTTTTTCTTTGAATATTCGGAGAAACGTCAATAGCTGGATTTTACTGTACAGAGGCACGCATCACGTGGAGTGAACATTTTCAGCCACCTTCCCTAGTGAGAAAGAAGAATCTTGCAGCTGTATGGCTATGTGAGCTTGGCCCCATCTCAGCGGCAGCGACTTACGGCAGTCAGCTTCATCACTCCAGTCATCGCAGTCATTGTACCCATTACACACCAGTTTCCCAGGGACACAGATTCCAGTAGCACACAGGAAATTGTCTCGCCCACCACACAGAGCTATGTAAGCAGGAAGAAATGAACAGAAGCAGTAAAATGTCAGCTTGGCTCCCTGAACCTGTACAGGCAAGCAAACATGAAAATGCTCAATATGAGGCAGAGAGCATTATTCCACACTTCAACAGCATGCAACATAGAAAGTAGTGACACAGAGACAGAGAGAGCAGAGACATACAGAGAGACAGAGGAACAGAGAGAGCAGAGAGAGATATACAGAGAGCAGAGACATACAGAGAGACAGAGAAACAGAGAGAGCAGAGAGAGATACAGAGAAACAGAGACAGATATACAGAGACAGAGAGCAGAGACAGACACAGAAATATACAGAAACAGAGCAGAGAGACACAGACATATACAGAGACAGAGATATAGAGAGAGACAGACACAGATATACAGAGACAGAGACAGACATACAGAGACAGAGAAATACAGAGAGACAGACAGACACAGATATACAGAGACAGAGACAGAGATATACAGAGACAGACACAGAGACATACAGAGACAGAGATATACAGAGACAGACACAGAGACATACAGAGACAGAGATATACAGAGACAGACACAGAGACATACAGAGACAGA
>JAODLD010000016.1:6938474-6950495 GCA_026781065.1 Mormyrops boulengeri
AGAGACAGACACAGATATACAGAGACATACAGACACAGATATACAGAGACATACAGAGACAGAGATATACAGAGAGACAGAGACAGACACAGATATACAGAGACAGACAGAGAGATATACAGAGAGACAGAGACAGACACAGATATACAGAGACATACAGAGACAGAGATATACAGAGACAGACAGACACAGAGATACACAGAGACAGACACAGAGATACAGAGACAGACACAGATATACAGAGACATACAGACACAGATATACAGAGACATACAGAGACAGAGATATACAGAGAGACAGAGACAGACACAGATATACAGAGACAGACAGAGAGATATACAGAGAGACAGAGACAGACACAGATATACAGAGACATACAGAGACAGAGATATACAGAGACAGACAGACACAGAGATACACAGAGACAGACACAGAGATACAGAGACAGACACAGATATACAGAGACATACAGACACAGATATACAGAGACAGAGATATACAGAGACATACAGAGACAGAGATATACAGAGAGGGGTGCTTTGCTACTTCAATACTTTGGGGTGGGACTTGAAACGCTTTCTTTGTCGATTGGTTATGCAAATAGCCTGCTGCAGAAACACAATACAAACGCCACCTCGAAAAGAGTTGCGAACCCAGAAAACTGATAAATTAAGTAAAAAAAATGAATGAAGAACATTCATTGCAATCTGGTCAGAAGAACATATAACAAAAAAATCAAGGTGGCATGACAAGAAATTTAAAAGCTTTTTTCTCTCTAATATTCTAGGATGTGGTTAAATAAACTACGATCCTAGAAATGTGATTTTGTGGTAAAAAAAAAAAATATTGGGGAATTTATAAAACAAAAGGAGTTCATAAATTTCTCACAAAACTGTCTACGAGTGATTTAAACGGCAAGGATGAAAAGATAATGATTGTCTCGGAGAACGCACGCAGCGCTCATGCAAAAGCAGCGGAGGTAAAACTTTAAACTGTTTTGGAAAATATATATTAGATGCTCTATAAAAGGAATAATAATTATAATGGCAAAGCTTGCCAAGTTATGTGTGCTGTCCTAGTATATTACACAAAATACTTTTTAAATTTCTTGTTATGCTATCCTGATCTTTTTGTTGTATCTGCTCTTCCAACCAGATTTGTAAGGCAGGTTATATCTGTTCTTCCGACCAGATCGCAATACATACATACATATTTATTTGCAACTGTTTTCAAGGTGGTGTTTGTTTCAGAGGGAGGCTATTTGCATAACCAGTTGACAAAGAAAGCATTTCAAGTCATACCCTAAAGTACCAAAGAAGTACCCCAGTTGGTTTGGCACTTTTGGTACTGAAATATTTCGCACTGCTACTCTACCAGAAGTCAATGGAAAGGCAAAAGTGTGGTGGAAAAGCACCCAAAGAGAGCAGAGAGGGCGCAGAAAGAGATGCGAGTCGCTTTTTCAAGCATCATGAAAGAGACCATTCATTCAGGATGGGAGGGAGCAAAAATGTGGACCATCTGGGGGTCCTCGAGGACCTGGTTGAGAAATTCTGCTTTACAGCGGCTAAGTGGTTTAATGGTCTAAACCCTAATGTGAAGCACCACAAGGCCATTCATTTGGCTCACTGCATCGCTCCCTTCCATACCTGCACATGGTGTCGGTCAGTCTGCATGTTTCAGTCTTACTTACAGGGCTTGCCCTTGACGTGTCGCGGGCTGTAGCACATAGCACTGCCACTGTTTCCGACTGCAGACTGGTTGCTGAACTGTGAGCAGCGGAGGAAGTCAGGCCAGGAGGCATTGAACATCTGCAGGACGGGTTCACAGCCGTCCCGCGCTGCCTCGCAGAACGACATGCAGGGGAAGATCAGCCGCCTGGGGGCGGTGAAGAGGCCAGGCCAAGACAACCCGTGTTTGCGTCAATATGTTCGGGATCATGCTGTCGACCGTACCATCTTAGTGAGGAACATGCAGCTGGTTCATGTGAAAATTATTCTGTTTGCCTCTTCAATCTTATTCTTTACAAAGGACATTCTTTTTCCAAGTATACCTATAATAACCAAGTAATAATCTCTATGGCTGCACGACCACACATTCTGATGGCTGCTTGGAGAGCTGGAAACAAGAGAGGTTGCAGGACCTGCACACCTACCTTTCTTCTCCCTCGGTGACACATTCTGGGAGTGCCAGGCTGCAGCCAAAAAGCATGATGTGTCGGTAGCAGCTGAGGCGGTTCAGGTAGCTGAAGAACTTGAGGAACATGTCCACCTCGACACTCTTGACGATGACTCTGCGGGAGAACACACTGGTCCGGTTGTATGGCAGCATGTGGCACTGGCTCTGGTTAATATCCGAACAGACATCTGCAGGTGAGAGGGATACCAGTGCTCAGCAATACTCCTCACAAAGCAGAAGCACTTCGGAGAATGGATAGAATGAAGTGAGGATGGAAACAGTGGTACCCAGTCAATACAAATGTAATTACCGTAATGTGTGCAATACACGCTCACAATGCATTCTTTTTTATTACCTTGTCTTGTGTACTATTCCAGTAATTTTATTTTTATCTGCTTGTAAATTTATTGTGTGTTTTATATTCTCCATTGCGGCTATCTTCTCTGTAAGAGCTACCAAAGTCTCATGAGTACAATGGTAAAGTCTTATCTGATCATGTCCTTACAGCATCTTCAAAGGACACAAAACATCACCCAAAAACCGCACTGTTATTTAACACATACGCCACATTTATAACCCGTACAACCCTTTAATGCTGAGTATTTAATGTACCTACAAATAAAATTGTCAAATGAAACATAATAGTAATTATTTTAATATTGTATATGGAAGCAAGTCATTGTTTGATAAGTAAACCAGAAAGGAGCCGCATTGGCTGAACATTATGCACAATATTACACAAGTTTATCAAATGTCAGTTTAAGTCAGCCTGAAATACGGAAATAAATGTGGTACAAAGATGTAATAAATCTTCAGTGTGTTTGGTTCTGACTGGTTTTATTATGCTTGAGTTAATGATCCTGGAAACCCATTCAGTTCATTTATTGACATTTCCCTACCCAAGGTAACATGCATGAATAAATGTGAGACTATTAAGACAATCTTAGTGTAATTTAGAGGGCTAAATTGACCTTGATACGGGTCCCTCTTAGTAGGTCAAAAGTGAGAAGCCGTAATGCACGGTCATAAAATGGTTTCATAATGATCCACTCGAATGTTGTTTTGACGGAAAGTTATGATATGATAAGATATGATAACATTCATGAAGTGCACTGGCTTTCTTCTGGTAATTGTATACAGAACTATATATGTAATTCTTTAGATGGCACTCAAGATGTGTGCATAATATCTATCAAATAAGGAGTGTTTGCTTGTAGACCACTAGCCTGCTGAGATATTTCATAAAGGGTGTCTCCTGTACTTTAAACCCACATCCTAAGACTGGAGTCAGTGTGAAACACTCATTGTCTCTCTGCCGATTCATTGTAATTCCTCGGCTTCTACGACCTCCACAGCCAGGGAATATTTGGGCATATTTGCTTAATGATTTATCTTTATAGTGTTTGGATGGTCTGATGAGAGTGCTGTGATGTACTCTTCAGTGAGGTCAAGCTCTAAGGACGAGTGCAGCACCATATCAGAATTCCAGTCACTTCTTGCATCCTCGAGAAGGACACGTTCTGAGAATGTAATGCACTCTCCCCTGCCCAAATTACACCGGCGCCTAATGTTGCGGTTACTTAAAACACCGATTCATCTGTGTGTAGTCAGGATAGAAGAAAATGCTATATATACCCTGAAATACTGTGATACCCCAACAGGAACCAGGACAGTGAGACCTGCCTAGCAGAACTTCTTAGGGTTTCTCACCCTGATCCATGTTGAGATCCATCGCTTGCGGTGTTCTGTCTGACCACAGTGGACTGAGAGTGGACAGTGATGTCACCCAGCTGGGGACAGCAGTGGTGGAGACATCGGGGGTGGCAGTGAGGGTGGGGGGCCGGAATGTGGGGCTGCTGGAGTTCCGGGAGCGAGGCTTCAGGTGACCCATGCCCTGGGTGATGGGGTCAGGGGTGCTGCTCATCAGTACGGCCTGCGTGCTGCGATCCGGCCAGGCGGGAGAGACCGGTGGCCCTAAGCTGAAGCCTGCGAGAGGCAGATCTGTGCCGGGGGCCTCTTTGCTGGCGGGAAGGGGGTGCGTCTCCCCAGACTCCAGAACACCATTTCCTATTGTACCTGTATTGGGAGGGGTAGAACATGTTCACTGAAATACCACCAAAGCAGATTCACAAGGACTGAAGATACACAACACTTATGTCAAATGAAATATTTCCATGGAAATCAGTTTCAAAGTCTTGGGATTGCTAACGGTAAATCCATCCATGCATCCTCCAATAATGGTCCATCTCATCCTTAACCACTTATCCTGGAGTCAGGGTTTTGCAGGGTCACAAGGTCACATGACAAGGGTACAATGGACAGCATGTGCTAATCCACTGCAGTCCACACCCCTAATAAAAAACTATGGGCAACTGAGAGATGTCTTATAGCCCAATTAAAGGAGCAAACTGAAGCCCCCAAAGTAAACCCAAGCGACACAGGGAGAACACATTATGAAACAAAGCAGGATTCACATCCCTAGCCTTGGAGGTGCGAGACTATAACCCTGGAACTGAGCCACTGTGCCGCCCTTTATTCTAAATATAAAGGCATCAGCAACTGTGTCTAAAATCACCAGAGGCTAAAGCAAGATATTTATAAATAACACATCATACAAGCCTGAAAGACTGGCAGCCTCACTGTCCGCATGTGCTGACCTGGACCCCCCCTGTGTGGGTCTCCTGCTTCTCTGACTCTCCCTCAAAATACAGCAGAAGTAGCAGCTTTTCAGCCTGGAGGATCAAAGCTATATGACTTTTCACAAAAATGCAGGAAAAGTACATATTTAAGACTGAACACACACCCTGACAGATACAGACTCAATGAACACACACACACCGACAGATACAGACCCAATGAACACACACACACACCGAGTAGATACAGACTCAATAAACACACACACACCGAGTAGATACAGACTCAATGAACACACACACACCGACAGATACAGACCCAATGAACAGACACACACCGACAGATACAGACTCAATGAACACTGACCAGGTTTGTATTTCTCCAGTGTTTAATGGTTTCTTTTTTCATTTTCTTTTTTTTTTTTAATTTACTTATGTGTTCTTGCATATACTAATTGATATGTTGTACAGCACTCTGTGTTTTTAAATGTGCTCTAAAAATAAATTGATGACCGAAATTTGCAGCTTGAAAAAAGGTAGCTGAAGATTCCCTCTGTTTCAGCGCTTTGATCACACTGAGCGCCAGATGTGGGCTGAGCCGACCACTGTCTGCATTCATCTGCCAGAAGTCATGCTGTAACCATACAGCTCATTGTTACTGACACAGCAAGCCGCTGGGCAGCTCTTTAGATACAAGCAGCCTGGCTGGGGCATCTGTGCTCCCCTGCGGGGCAGCTGACCTCAGCGCACCTTCTGATAAATGCCTGCAGCTGCCATGCTGTAAACTCATTCAGCTTTAGTACCCAGGGAGTTGAAAGAGGTCAAAACTCTGCAAGCGTAAAATTAGCGTATGTCCTGCTGGGGGCTGCCAGTGTCTGGATGCTGCTCACACTGCGCTTATAGGAAGCCCGCGCATTGGGGTGAATTAACACTTTGCCGTACCTGGAAAAATCCCTCACATTACTTAAGAAAGACGAGTTCTACACGTCCTTCAGTTGGCTGGGCCTTGTTCAGCGTCATCTTGGAAATGTGCACTTTACGTCAGTTTTTAAAGTTTTATTTGTTCTTTTTGTGACTCATAGGACTCCAGCGACATAATTAGAGATCCGTAGCCTACATTTCAATCATCCAGCTCTGTGCCATCTGTGGATGACAGCAAAGGAAACGGGGGAGTTACATCTGCAGAATGACACATGAGCAGCCGCCAATACAGCCAAGTGCTACTGAACACAGCGGCCCATCCTTACTAGACAAAATGCTGCTTTCTCTACTGTTAATTAATGATTTAAATGGACGCCCGTTACACAGTACCTTACAACTGGAAATAATCCATCTATCCAACTTCCATAACAGTTTATCCAATACAGGAGCCGGCAAGCCATCCCAGGCAGCACGGGGTAGCAGGCAGGGGACAGTCTACCAGGCCACAAAGACTCACACTATGCTGAATCCAGAGACAGCGATTATTTCAAGTGCATGGTGCCACGGTGCCACATGAAAAGTTTGCACACACGGGGGGGGATTCAAACCCCCTCCCTGGGGTGTAAAGCAGCATTACTTTGCAACGTAGGGCTACGAGAATGATTCCTGGTCTTATGAGGAGAGGTTAGCTGAGCTGAGTCTGTTCAGCCTCGAGCAAAGGAGATTAAGGGGGACATGATCTAGGTATATAAGATTCTAACAAGTCTGGATGCTGTTCAAATTTCAATATTAGTTTAAATACTAGAACTCGTGGCCATAAGTGGAAATTAGTGGGAGAACATTTTAAAATGAACTTGAGGAAGCACATCTTCACACAGCGTGTAGTTGGAGTATGGAATAGTCTTCCTGCTAGTGTAGCGCCAGCTAAAACCCTGGGTTCCTTTAAATCAGAGCTAGATAAGATTTCAACAACTCTGAGCTATTAGTTAAGTTCTCCTTAAATGAGCTTGATGGGCCGAATGGCCTCCTCTCGTTTGTAAACTTCTTATCTTCCTATTATTAACCATCTTATATGCTTGCTCAGTGTCAGCAGATGCAGTCACCATGCATATTCCTGACCAGGTGGGGAAGTGAAAGATCAAATTCACACATTTGAGCAGCTCTCAGAGAAGCCTAAGGCAGTTTTCAGCACAGCTAGGCTGCTTATGATCCACCCTGACCAGCTCCAAAGCTTAAATACAACCAAAGGATTTTTCAAAGTGGAACAAACCCACAAATGGGAGACAGCCACCATCTTGATCTGGAAAACAGCGATACACTTTAAAATGCTCTGGCAACTGCACAGAGAGGTACTTCCATACATACTTGCAAAATGTAAGAGAAAATAACACATTTCACTTGCCAGTATGAGTATATGGTCAGTGATTTATAAATGTGTCTCTGCTTGTTAGCATCAGTCTATGGGCAAAACTACTGGAATATTAAAGCCTGTGTATCTTCCACCACCCACTAACACGTGGGAGGACAAAAAAATGACTCTGGGATGACAAAGCAACAAAGAACTGACGGTATTTTGGTTCGATGAATGTTTAAACCCAATATACGCAAATCCTGACGCAGAACGCTTTTAATACTTTAATACTTTTAAACAGCACGATCTGTTCTGCCCTTCGGTTTCCTGTCCTGTTTAGGCAAAACTATAATGGCTCATTTATATATATTCGCATTTTTAAAGACATTTTTAAAGTCATTCACAAAAATGTTGGTGTGTTAACAAGGGTACTATGTGTTTACCGTTCATTTGGTCATAGTGGGAGGGTTTGAGTTTATATGACGGCACAATATTAAGGGAATGAGTGCAAGGACATTAGCATGACTACTGGTAAATGCCTTGGATTTTGATCAACATGGTGAAAAAGAGCCTGCAAGTAGGTAAACATAATAGTCACAAAAACAACAAAACAACAATAACCATACTAAGGCGTGAAAAGTAAAAGCAGGCCGACTCACCGTTAAGTGCCAAGCAGATAAGCAGCAAGCAGAGAAGGGCGCACGTACAGGGCATCAGGATGACGAGCAGCAGCCGGAGGTACCGGACTGATCCCAGCTTCTGAGAGCAAACGTCCCCCATATTGTCCTCATCTGTCCCCAACACCTGTTTCAGGCAAAAACTGTCAAACTAGCACATAAAACACTTAGACCTTAGTACACGGTCAGCTTACCTACGTATTCGGGTTAGTTACGTAGATACAGTAACGGCGCACGAAGCACCGTTCATGTTAAGCGGCTATATAGTAAGGTACAAGAATCAGAAACCATGAATAAGACACCGTAACAGAGTGTTATACAAGGCACTCCCAACATGTTAATTATCATTAAAAATAATGAAAAGCTGTGACCCGACACCAATGGCACCTTGACGTGCTATCGCAGGTTATTTTGAACTACATTTGACCATGATTACGAATGAAGGCACCATAATTACAACATTTCTCATACCAGCATTTCATCTCGCACTTCTGCTACCATCATCATCATTTAAAAATATTGACTGTAATTACAAAACAGAATAAAAAATGATGGAATATGGGCGTGATACACTACTCCACAGCAGAATATTTAGCGCTTGCGGTGCCGATCTGCTCCGAAGACCTCGGAACATCTTACCTGGCAGCGGAGCCACGACTGCAAAGCGGTGCCTCCTAAAGCCGGCTGATCACAGCAACTTGCGGGACGGCATCGGCTCCGGCATCGACGGATTTCACAATGAATGATTACTTTTCAAAGTTAAGCTTATGAGAGCCGATAATAGAGAGCTTGGGCTTTCAGAATAGCGTCCGTCCCGCCCCATGATAAGGACTTTTCAGACGGGACCCCTCCGTCGCTCCGCCCCAGGGTCCTAGCGCTGCGCTTCCAGGATCCTCCACCGTGCAGTATCTTTATCAGTTAATCCATGTAAATGTGCTGTGATTGTTCCGATTTTCCTTCCATTCACAAATAACTACAGTATAATCGGCTAAAATATACGCGATTGTACACTTACCATGCGTTAGCGTTTACTTGGGACGTGACTCGCAAAGGAGTATAGAGAAAGGTAGATGTGTTAGGAAAAGCTAACTGCCTAAGTATATTTATTAAATTAAATTACTTTATTTTAATATGCCGATTTTTGTGTTTAAACCAAGTGTCAGGTTTAGTTGAATAACTTCTTCCGACTGCGCTAGGACCCAGTCCGCAAACGGGTCGCGGGTGCCGACAGCCTGGGGGACCGTGGTGTCTGCCTATTTATAACCAGGTATTTGTTAACTTCACATTTTCCATTCCAGTGCCGGTGGTACTGTAAAGAATGGGGGATCTGAAATCTCATCTTCGGAAGAAGTTTATTTTTAACCTTCTCGGGCAAGCAGAGACCTCGTATCTTCTCTGGGTGTGAGGAGGCGGCGCAGTGCCGGAGTTTCACACTTCACATCTTAAAATAGTCATTACAGACAATCAATCCCAGTGCATTGGCCAGCTCTATAACAGAATATTGAAACAGGAGCTCCATGAATCTGTTACTGCTATCAAACTACAGCAAACATCTGACACGCAGGTACAGTTGCCGCTACAGGGATCTTATCCAGCCTATGGTTAGAGTACAATACAGCTGCAGGCGTTTATAGCAAGAAACGGAGGAATATACACACGAAACGGGCACAACCCTCCATCATTCAGTTAGAGCCTAATGGGAACCAATATGTAAAACAGAGTGATATTACATCGTGGTCCGAGGTTCGGGTCAGACACCCAACGCCTTTCAGGTCGCTGCGATGGTCGGGTGTGACTGCCCGCCCTTTCCTGGGCGCCCCGGGGTTCGGGTCTGACTGCCCTTTCCTGGGCGCCCCGGGGTTCGGGTCTGACTGCCCGCCCATTCTTGGGCGCCCCGGGGTTCGGGTTGGAGCAGACCGAGTACACAAATGCTGAAAAGCAATTGTTCTGTAATAAACACGAACTTAACAGAAAAGCACAAATCGGCGAATACTTTTCTTATACCGTGAAATAGATCATATTAGACAGTACACGAGTAGTAACGGAGCAGTTTCTATTCAACGTATTTTAAGAAACATAACATGTCACTTCGTAGTACAACAACGTGATGCCCTTACCCCGTTAGTGAAGCCAACTTGAGAACATTGTTCTTCAGAGTTCAATGAGGAAAACTGTTGCATGGACAGCATGACCGGGTACTTCTCATGTCCGTAGTGCACTTTCACTTTTGGCCGCTTCCTTCTCACGGAATTTCAAATGGAGCGGACACTTACATACATACTACCTGTTTGCTCTCCTCCAGTAGTTTGCGTTAAGATCTCCGGGGTCTCATCAGCCAACGTTGTTGAAAAGCTCCACCCTCAAAATTAACGATTTTAGACCCAGCCCACACAGTTTCCCATTCAGTGAGACTGCGAAATCAAAAGTAGCCTGCAAGAAATGTATAATTGCCACCCATCGTAATTCAGTTCCTATAATCCAGTTTCTGGAAGGTTGAAGCCAGTCCACTGGATTAACCCAAATATCCAAAACACTTAGTGGAATTAACAAGCAAAGGCATTAAGATCAAAGTGTTCTATTTGCATGGTACCATTTTTGATTATAAGTTTGGAGGCAAAATATGTTAATAAACTGATTAGATCAGATTACTTCAAGACTCTTACTCAAGAATCTTAATTTTGGCTTCCTCTTTTTGGAGACATGCTAATCTTGAAGTAATATTATCTCTTTAGGACCTTTCCAAGGGGTTTTAAGCCTAACCCAGGGGAACTTAGACTGAACACAACAGGAGGAATTTGATATGACAAATTAGAGTGCTTCTGGTAAATGATGTAGAAACAAAGAAATCACAGTCTTAGCCATTTCCTCCATTATAAACAGCTGAAAAAATGTACTGGATTGAGACAGGAGAAATAGCCTTTTCAAAAGACCACATTTTAGGTTTTTATGCAGGAAAAAAATCATACCAAAATTTTCAAAGTGAAAAACTTGTATTGCATTTGTGTAATGCTAAATCAAAATTTAAAATCTACTGAGAAAACTGACACCACAAAGGAAACGTGTTATCTTTGTAATCTTCAATTAAAGATTGTATTAGATAAAATACAAAGATACCATTTTAATTATGATCCAGTAAGCATGCAATATGAGATGCATGGCATATATGGTATGGTCTCATATAACAGATAGCTGTGTCCCTGACAAACCTTGAGTTAAGGAAATATGTGCTAAAATAAATGGGGTTTACAAAAAAATAGGGTTGGGTAAAACACTCAAAATTTTGTAAGCAACAAACACACACATAGGTTCAACACCTATTACGCTTAATAGTGGGGAGAGATACACTGCAAATAAAGAATGCCAATGAAACGAAGAATAAGCCATGGCAAATGTTCAGTGGCAGGGAAACAAAGCCTCACATATACAAGCTCACATAAACCGGCTACCAAAATCAAGACTACAGCCATCAGCACCCAGCATCGGATCAAGACCAAAGCAGTGTGACCACAAAGGGTGAAGAAAAATCTGCCCCTGACAAGAGGACGTCTACCGCTTTGACAGGGGCAGACGAGTGCTGACTGGACTGGGCACCCCAATCAAAAGACTCCGCCTCACAGCTGTACCCAACTTCCATGATGACCTAAAGACTACAATTAGTGAAACAGCAACACAGGAAAAAAAAAAAACTCAAAGTGGCGGCACCTAACAATAGCAAACAGCTAACAGACAGATACATCCTACAATAAATATGGTACTTTACCATGAAAAAAGACCGGAAGCTGGCCAGTGGAAGTGGGTGCTGGGAGTTTGCTGCTTGTGAATTATTACTGACATCACAGCATTTAAAGATGTTCCAGCAATAGAAGTTTTTGTGGCACTGTCTACAGGCTACACAAAACTGATTTCTTTATGCCTCTTACGATGTGTCCTATCATTCCATTCAAAAAGCTTTACATTTCAAGCTTCTCCTGAATAATGAATGCATTCACTGGTTGGCTCTTCTAACTAAGACATGTTAAGGGGACCATTTTTTAATTGTAAAAGTTATCAAAACAAACACTTGTAGGTTTACGCACATGGTGAACCGATGCAGTAACTGGCTGTTTCAGGTCTTGTGCTCCATATATGTTGCTACGCACATCGGTTCAGCTGGATGCTAAAAACTCAAATGGCCTAATTGTTGGTGTTATAGAGCACCTAATGTAGCTGCAGAGGAAAGCAGAATGTTATATGACGATATCAGGATTATGAGTAATAAAAA
>JAODLD010000016.1:6956447-6973960 GCA_026781065.1 Mormyrops boulengeri
CGTGACCAGTCCCTGTCCGCCCAATGATTGGAGGGCCAGACCCTGTCCATCCCATAACCCGTGACCAGTCCCTGTCCATCCCATAACCCGTGGCCAGTCCCTGTCCATCCCATAACCCGTGACCAGTCCCTGTCCGCCCAATGATTGGTGGGCCAGTCCCTGTCCATCCCATAACCCGTGACCAGTCCCTGTCCGCCCAATGATTGGAGGGCCAGACCCTGTCCATCCCATAACCCGTGACCAGTCCCTGTCCGCCCAATGATTGGAGGGCCAGACCTTGTCCATCCCATAACCTGTGACCAGTCCATCCCATAATCATTGTGTTGCATATCCGTATTTCCTATACTTTTCAGCACTTTCATGCAGTACTGCCAATTTGCACATCCGGTAGCGCCGGGTCAGAGCCATATCACACTTATCACCTATCTACCCACCCAAAACTGTTTTCCGAATACGATACAAAGGCCTGAATGCGCTTTCCTGAATACACATTCCATTTCCAATGCTACTACTCTGGGTAAGATTCATGCTGAGGTTGACGCCTCTGCGCTACATCCATAGGTGGAAAAATGTGCCACGGCTAAAATGACCAGTAGAGGTTAAAGCACCTGCAAGTGACAAACAGGTTCAATAGCACCTACAAAGCTTACAGAGGTCTTTATAACAAGACTAGGAATGGCCACAAACGAGACTGGGGGCAGAAACAGGGTAATAAAAGCAGACACTGAAAAGGAGAGACCTGCTGCTTGTCTTCCTCCCTGGATACAGGGGTTACTGCATGGCATTCCTGCACACAGAAGTGGTTCCCGCAGGCCAGGAGGCGCCCACAAGGCCTTCCACAGGAAAAGGGTCCCCGGCGGTAGCAAGGCACCAGGCTCACCTGAAACAGACAAGACATGCTTTGGACTCTGAACAGAAGTGCACACTTACCTACAGTCCCAAAGAAGCACTCGTATCACTTTCCATGCACTGGAAACCCACCCAAGCCTATAACCAAGGCTGAAACATGCCTGGTGTAACCAGCACTATTAACTACAGCCTGAGCAAAGGTACAGTGCAATGATTACTCTGCTGGATACAAGATTCAATCCCACAACCTTCCAAATACTGGTAAAGATTCCTGACCTGTTGAGCTTACACACTACATTGTGATGTCCAAAAGGAAAAGCAGGGAATCAAAATCAAGGCAGCAGTGTTTAAGCATCAGTATTTTATCTGAACACAAACGCTTAGCTGTAACACACAATAAAGCCGCTCGCAAATGCGCTAGTTTGCCAGTGCTGAGCTGAAGCCTGTCGTAAAGTTCTACTGGAAATCTTTGACCATAAGGAAAGCATAAAAAAATGCATCTGTCTTTGTTTTACTAGGCAGCGAACATGGATAAAACCAAAGGATGAGAAGAGCAACACAACAGGCTTGCCAGAGAAACACATGCCTCTGGAGATGACCTTCAAAACAAGCGACCGATGTAGAAAGCAGCCTGCACCGCAGCCCAGTGACCTTTCTCTTATCAGAGGAATATGTAATGCACACTGCCCCCCCCCCCCCCAAGAGGCTCAGGCTGTCAATGGGGGGGGGATGCTGTGGCAGCATTAACAGGCTGTGGAACTTAAGAGCCATCTTATACTATAGAGTCTCTAAGCAAAGTTTGCTAGTGAATCTGACTAATGAAAACCAGCAAGATAACCTCAGTCCCCAGGCCCACGCCACACAGGTGAGGCTGACACGCCCACAGAGCCAGAGACACACATTTGTAAATTCCAGACCTAAACAAACAGCTATAGGATGATGGTAACACATCCTTTTACACTTTTCTACATTGTTTATTAAGGCAGCTTACATATACAAAATGGAGAGAATGGGGACAGTCTTCCAGGTCACTCATTCCCTGGGAACATGCATGAAAATATCACTTTGAAGGCAGCACTGTGCAGTGAGCTGAGAGAGACATGGCTACACTGCAGACACAGTCACCAAATCTGGTGACAGGAAGGACACACTCACTACCACTAGTATGCAGCATCTCCTCCCCAGCAACCGCATCTCACCTCAGACCAAAGACATTCACACACACCCACACTGGCCCCACATATGTCTCTGCTTTCTGCCTCTTTAAATGAGAAAGAGAACATTCCTGAGCAAGGAGGCACATGTGTGGAACTCGACCCACCTCATGATCCCCCAGGCAGGCCCTGTAAAGAGCAAACAAATGCAGGTTTTAGTTCCCAGAGGTCCGTTTGGACAGAACATAAACAGAGTGCAAATGCAGAACAGTGGAAACGTGTGCTGCTAGAAGCGATGCTATCCAAGGAACAGGAGCTGCCTGCTGCAGGTTGGACTGGATGATCAAGCAAGCAGCAATAGAAACACAGTCCCCATTTGTCAGGGATTCAGGAATTCTGCACTGCGTTAGGGCTGCACACAGCCAAACAAAGCATGCAGAGCTAACCAGGGATCTGGGAATTCTGCACTGCGTTAGGGCTGCACATGGCCAAACAAAGCATGCGGAGCCAACAGGGGATCCGGGAATTCTGCACTGCGTTAGGGCTGCACACAGCCAAACAAAGCATGCAGAGCTAACCGGGGATCTGGGAATTCTGCACAGCGTTAGGGCTGCACACAGCCAAACAAAGCATGCAGAACTAACCGGGGATCTGGGAATTCTGCACTGCGTTAAGGCTGCACACGGCCAAACAAAGCATGAAGAGCTAACCGGGGATCCGGGAATTCTGCACTGTGTTAGGGGTAAACATGGCCAATGCAGCTCTCAACCAAACAGAGATTGAGGAATTTTGGGGGTTTGTATGTGTCCAAACAAAGCCAGAATGTCATGATGTGCAGCTTTCAACCGAACAGTAATTCTAAGAAAGCATTAATAATTGGGCTGATTCTTTTCTTCCTCCCAACACAATCACAATTACTGAAGCCATCAAAACAGTGTCCTGTTTTTCTAACTCTCAAATTAATCATCGCTCTACTGAGCAGGACTTGAAATGGGCATCTTGGCAGACAAAGGTCTAAAAAGGCCCAGGTTTCTAGGAATGTCTTAACTTTGTTCTTCCCATGACGTTAATGGTCTAAAATTTCTTACTGCGAGAGCAATTGCTGTGACCAAAAGCGGGAGATGAGAGCCAAAGTGCAGACAGGCCGCCAGTGAGGGGTTTTATGGTGCTCAACGGGCCTTTGCACGCAAAGGTAAGCAGGAACGGCGCAGACAGGAGACACGTACGTGGGGATGGGAACCTGGCATGGTGGGCAAGGCAGCGCACGGCTCACAAAGGCTGGTCCTGACTGCTGCTCCCACGGACCGGCCAGCTGGACCTGAAACGCACCAAGCGTCACCTCAGACAGCCAGTGAGGATACTCAGGAGGGGAACCCAAAATCAGTGGGAGCTCCAAACACACTCCATGGTCCAAAAGGATTCCCAGTGCACTTTACCTCACAGCAGGATTAGCAATGTTCTATCTGATCAGCTATTTAACAACCTGGAACACGAGAAGAAATAAACAACTAATAACTAATTAGTACCCGCCAGATACGAGTTTGGGGTCTCCCTTACCCGGTCAGTGTTCCTAACCAGGACTTCATCATGGCACGGGGCAGGACAGGCATGCCCGCACTGGCCCAGGACACGCTGGCAGACCTGGCGGCAGGGCGGGCATGCACTGAAGTGACAGCGATGCTTCTCACGGCTGGTATGGTGGCATGTGGGTGCAGTCCTGCACAGATAAGAGGCATGAGCACCCACAAAACACTAACACGTTATTCACTCCTACTTTCAAATGCTGAGTATGGAAATTTTCTGCTTGCCAGTTTTACAAGCAACTGCTTCTCACACCTTGAAAAAAAATCTCCATTATGCTGGGAGCAACACTTTCGGAATCTTAAAGAGCTCATCAGCTGGTCATGTACTGCGACATTGGAGGTCAGATTTAAGTAGGTCACTCACTGTTTGTCCAAAAGTGCTTCAACAAAACCCCAATCTTGTGATGCCTCCAATTACCCATCAAACAGAGATATCAAGGGCATGTCAACCTTCTGCATTTATTACACTGCCAGCCCACTGATGAGCAGAGAAGTCAAGAGCACAGGGATGCCTTGCAAATCAATCAACTTCATCACACACAATTGTATTTTCATGCAACTAGGACTGCAGGCACAATTGCAATATAAATCAATTGAATTAGTCCCACAAGCTTATCCACTCTAAGAGCTTTGGTTCTTTGGTATTCTCCTCTACCTTCCGGCCACAGGGAGCATAGCTGATAAGGAACAGGGCTCTGCTGCTCTAGCTTAGGGTTATTTTACGGCACGCAGTGCCCAATGCATGCTGGACGGAGAGTCGAGGTCTCACCTACACAGCTCCTGACACTTGGGCGGTCTGGTGTTCCTCTCCCGGCCACAGGGCACCATGAGCACCGTGGAGCTGCAGGCACAGGCCACTGGCACTGTCTCCGGGCACGGGTAGCAGCTGCCTGCGACACACAGCCTGAACATCACCATTTTTCGATCCTCGATAGGATTGGAGCATTTCGGTCGGTACCACAGAAGTACCGAAGTTCGGTACCCAACCCTAGCTTCCTATCACACATAGCGTGAGCATAACCGTGAGACACGGCACTCCACCTGCCTGCAATGAGGCATCCACCACACCCACCTGCTTAGACAGTACTGTGCAAAGCTCTTAGGCAGTCACAGACCATCTTCAGAGCCACTCATCTGGGAAGTAAGTGTATATTTGCACAAAGTTTAACCTTAGAATTCATATGAATGACAAGTAATACAATTTGATGAATTTCTGGAGCCCACTTGTATCTATTAGGAAAGACCACTAAGAGCCCCCCCTGCCTGGAGCCCTGAACACACAGACCACTCGGCCCCCATGTGACATTTGAGGAAGCAGCGACAGTTTACCTCTTTGCAATAACACTCTAACAGACCTGACAGAAAAAGAAACAGGCCTGCTGATAACCTATTATCTCCTCCTTGATGATTGTTCTGTTTAAAAGGTCAGTAAAAAAGAAGCACGACAAAACAAGCTGAATTCCATTCAGTTATTCTATATCAAGAATCTGCAATTAATTCATTAGCTGTATCTGAAACATGAATCCAAATACAAAAGTTTAGGAGTAACTATAATGAAACACAATTTTGGAAAAAACTAAATGTCAGTTGGAATTTTACAGCACCAAATTTGAATGAAGTCATGTAAAAGCAAGAAAAAAAGAATTGCATTTGCATATATTACACCGGGTGGGCCCCAGGGGTGGGGGCCCCCTCAGACAGGAGCCAAGCCCCACGCGGGAGGGCCCCCTCAGGCAGGAGCCAAGCCCCACACAGGAGGGGCCCCTCAGGCAGGAGCCAAGCCCCACACAGGAGGGGCCCCTCAGGCAGGAGCCAAGCCCCACACAGGAGGGCCCCCTCAGGCAGGAGCCAAGCCCCACACTGGAGGGCCCCCTCAGACAGGAGCCAAGCCCCACACTGGAGGGCCCCCTCAGGCAGGAGCCAAGCCCAACACCCACAATTAGCAGGCAGAAACCTTTAGCATCTGCCATGAGAGACATAAGAACATAAGAAATTTACAAACGAGAGGAGGCCATTCGGCCCATCAAGCTCGTTTGGGGAGAACCTAACTAATAGCTCAAAGAGACCATGTGATTTGCAGCAGACGTGATTCAGGTGGTTGGACAATCAGAGACTGAGAAGCAGAGGCTCAGTGACGTACGGCAACATTTCATCTCTAAACTCTCTGGCAATCTTTCATCTGCCATATTAGGCTAAAGGCACAAAGACGCCCATGCAGGCAAAGCATGTGATAGCAACACTTACCCTGGTGGCACACTGAAGCACACTTATGATTCCTGCAGCCCAGCGTACGACTGCAGTGCTGGTCACATGGTGGGCAGTTTCCTGGGCAGCACTGCAAAGGGAATATTTTGCATGCCTTTGTGAGGACAGACACTTCACATGGGAACCGTCTGGCTGCTGGATGCTTGTGGAAAGACAAGCGAAGATGGACAGGAGACAACAGCGAGCCGACAGATGTACATTCCTCTCTCTCTGCAGGTTGTGGCACAGCATGTAGAACAGATCAGTTATTATCAACAGCTTGCACCATCTCCACAGTAATGCCAGCTAAAACAATTCAGCAGGACTACAGAAATTACATGAAGCGGTGACCAAACTAATTCAAAGCAGACAATTTAGACAGCTTGTTCAAACTGAGGTGATGCCTTCTCCCTCTAGTGGCAGGCAGTGTAACTTCATGTTCTTTCACCTTTGCCAAGAGTACATCCAGATGGCAGACTGCAGACACCCTACTTGTTTACTAGAAAGAAACCAGTCACCTTCCGCCGGCACTGGTGCCGCTGGCAGCTGCGGGTTCGAGGGCACTTGGACTCGCAGAGGAAGACCTTGTGGCAGGGCATCCTTCGTGAGTACTTCCCACAACGGCACTGCTTCTCCACCTCCTGCAGCATGCAGAAGGGCAGGCGGGTCAGGGACGCACCGCACTGCTCAGAGCCATTTAAGTGTGCAGAACCAGCCACTGTGCCAAGGTTAGTGCACACAGTGTAACTGGGAAGGTCTGATCGTTACAGCAGCAGCAGTGATGGCAAGGGCCTGGCCAGAGCAAGAAAAACCGACCCGTTTGCTGTGAGTTAAGGACAGCAAACAAATGACTAAGGCAGGGGTGGGGAACCCGTTCCATAGAGGGCCAATGTGGGTGCAGGTTTTTGGGATGGCCTCTCAGCCAATAACAGCGGGTCCCCGTACTGGAGTTGAGAACCACCGTTTCAGTATTGGCTGACTGAGAGGTCATCTCAAAAACCTACACCATCACTAGCCCTCCATGGAACAGGTTCCCCACCTCTGGAGGCAAAAACAGTTATCAGCCAATAGCTGTTGCTAGCATGACAGTCGCACACTAATATCTGTAATAAACGACAGAAAAGAGGGAACCATGCACAGCAAAAGTTCTGGTTGGATATGATACACATTTTACCATATGCGAGTCATATGTAATTCGTACAAGGTGTATAATTGCATTTTCACACAACTTGTATTTACTTCGCCATGGAAGAATGGGCACCATCTAGTGGTTGTCAGTGAGACACACAGGCTATCCAACTCCCGGCCTAAGCACATAGCTGCCGAAGGGCCCCTGACCTGCCGGCATGTCTCACAGGGCCCCCGGTGGCAGCGCATGGAGCAGCGGTGCAGGCCGCAGTCCAGATGCTTGCCGCAGGTGTCTCCACACGTGGGCACGTCCTTGGTGCAGGGCAGCAAGAACTCTGAAAGCAGACACAGAGCCCTAGGAACGGCACACGCATCACAGCAAGTGAGAGGAATGGCATTACATACGCGATGCGGGTTGTCACGGGGACGCCCCGCACCAGCTTGGCACTCACTGGATTTCCCACAAGGGCAGAGCCTGTTTCCTGAGCGAGGACACTGGCCACAGGGTCCCGAGTGACACACCCGCTCACACGTGTGATTCCTACAGGGTAGAGGTCTCCCACACACCTGGATGGGGCCATCAGGCAGCATTTAGCATCACATCCGGCACATGGTCACGGGGATCATGAAAACTGAAAACAATGCCTGCCGGGGGTGCAGCAAACAGCAAAAAACAATGTAGCACATCACCTGCTGACAGTGCCAGAGCGGACTGGCACAGAGCCTCTGGGAGAGCTCTCTGCCACAAACACAGGGCTGTTGGCTCACCCGAGGGCATGGCTCACAGTCACCTGTGGAGGGCCAGAACAGGAGGACACAGGCAGATCAAAGCACTAGATCTAAGCACAGCTCACTGTTAACCCTTTCACAGCAAGGCTGGTGCCCATGCGGAGCCAAAATTCCAACCCAGGCGTTGCATTCACACCAAGAACAACAGCGGTGCAGAGTCAACATATCTGAGCCAGAGCTCATTTTTCCCTCCCCAAAAGACTGAGGGCCAGAGTTAGGAGCGCGTGACGTCATGAGGGGTTATCGGAATAACTGAGCAAGCTGTGAACAAGATTTTTTTTAAATGAAAAAGAAAACAGGAAGTCAAAAAGATTAGCCAAATAAAAACGGTGCTGGAAACAGGCTAAACATTTGCTAAACGGGAAAGTGGAGCATTGTGGCGACTCCTTTGGAGGAATCGGGTAAGTTGCTATTGTTGTTTACCTGTAATGTGACCCTGAACTTGGCTAACTAATAAGTTACCATTAGAATCTAACGTCAGTGTAGCAGCCTTTGATAGCTGTACATTATGTATCTGCTTTGCTATAGCAAAGAAAATAACACCCTATCTTGCTTTAAATGTCAGCAAATTAAGTGAAATGTATCTCTTGTCTATCGTGTGCTTGTTTTAACATAGGTGAACAGAATGCAGATGAACAGGAGCATCACCTCATATTTATTCCATGTGAAAGACACATATTTCTTGATATTTGTAAAATAAATGTTTACCAAAATGTTTCTTTTCTTGTCTTCACTCTCCCTATTAAAAGTAGTCCATTAATGCATATTGCACAGTAGTTCCTTCAGCATCCCGTACTTATGTGCATTTATGCTGATTTGACAAGACATGACTATGCATTTTAACCTTTATAAGCTAATTTGTACTTCATTTGTGGTATAAAGGTTGAAATGCACGGTCATTTCTTGTCATAGCAGTGCAAAGGCACATAAGTAGGCATTTGCGCTCTTACAATAATTACCACACACTTCACTTTTAAAGGTTAATGCATACATGCATTACAGTTATGTGTATCACCAGGTATTAGCATGCATGACTTGCAGTTCATCCATGAATGTATCTCCAATTGCGACCTGCTTTTTAACTGGAACACAAATGGTAGTTCATGTGGGACCACTGAAGCTGGTGGCAGATGAACCCAAATGACTCGCGGGACACTCAGATCGTGAATGAACTGTGCCAGGTTAAACCAGGAACAATAACAAAGCTAAAAATAATGTATCTGCAGTAAATTAAAAAAAAAGTCTTGTGTTCATTGCATCTCGCATGGTCCTCCATGTTTCTCTTCACTTCCGGGTCATTCCATGTAAAATCATCAGCTTATCCGAGGTCAGGTCACGGGGGCAGCAGTCTCAGCAGGGAAACCCAGACTTCCCTCTCCCCGGCCACTTCACCGAGCTCCTCCGGGGGAATCCCGAGGCGTTCCCAGGCCAGCCGAGAAACATAGTCCCTCCAGCGTGTCCTGGGTCTTCCCCGGGGTCTCCTCCCAGTGGGCCTGGCCGGAACACCTCTCCAGGGAGGCGTCCAGGAGGCATCCTTCACAGATGCCCGAGCCACCTCATCTGGCTCCTCTCAATGCGGAGAAGAGTTCCTTATATTGTTTTAAAGCTATTCTTCAGCTCTAAAGACTCAACAACATGCCATCCGCATATGAATAATTGCTATGTAATAACTGATTAAAATATAAAAAATTCGATAACAAAAAAACCTATATTTCAAAATTGATAAATTTTTTACTAAAGCTAGATCATAATGTCATGAACATCTCCAGAAAATTTGGTCTTTGGTTTTTAAGGTGTTGCTGAGAGATCTTAACGTAAAGGCAGCGTCACATGGTTTCATATCACTAATGGGCCTTTTTAATGGCAGCCACACTGACACAAGAGTATAAGAAGCACAGGTGTAAGTAAAAACATTAATTAAGGTTACAAATATGCTGCAGTGAAATTTAAGGAAAGCTTCATTAATGTCATTGCAGACACATGTACTTGCCATACTATTGAAAAGGCCCACATGGCTAGTAAATATGGCAAATAAATGCCCTGCAGTCATCAGAGGTGAGTGAGGTGTGCAAATCGGTCCAGCGTAAGTGTACACTGAGGGAATCACTCGACTCTGCAGGCATCAGAGGTGAGTGAGGTGTGCAAATCAGTCCAGCGTAAGTGCACACTGAGGGAATCACTCGACTCTGCGAGCATCAAATGTTATGTTGTGGCAGCCTATGATGATAATTGGTGGCTAGGATGTGTTGAAGAAACTATTGCCCAGCAGTTACAGTCCATTAATGCTCACCAGAGTGTAGAAGAGTGAGAATGGGCTACAAACTGGCTGTCAATGAGCGCAGCACCTACCTGCGTGACACAAGCTCTCACAGGGGTGCTGGCCACAGCGCAGCAGACGGCCGCAGGGCTGAAGACAGGACCAGGCCTTGGAGCTGCAGCGTCTGGCCACAGGCTTGGCCTTCTTGCAAAAACACGTCACCTGCACCATTTTTGGGCAGGGGGGGCAGGGACCTGGGCAAGCACAAGCAAGAGCTTCAGAGCCTCAGACCCTGGCCTACAGAGTAGCTGCATCACACTCCATGAAAAACAAGAAATGAGTAAAAATCCCTAGAGAAAATGTAAATATGTTATACCACACATCCTCAACTGGTTCAAATAAAGCAACAGCTGAAAAGTATGCAAAGCATGCAAATAAACAGACGAGTGTCCCCACCGCCGCTGTGCTGACAGTCGTAAAACTAATTGTAATTTGGTTCCATTTTTTATTACCATTGGCTGGCATCACAGTGCTTCATTTTCAATATATTCCATCGGTTTTTGATAACATTAAGTTATATTTAATATCGTTTACATCTGAGAATGCAATTTTTTTTAAAAATTTGATTACGGGTTGTTTCCTTTAAGTATTTTGGCTATATTTTAACTTTCATACGTGCCTGTTGTGTGTCATTTCCTGTATGCCGGAGGAAGAGTGATAAGTTGGTGCGAGTTTTTGGACTGCACAGGCGTTTAAAAGAGACCATCTAAGCAGTGGACCTTCCCCTCTTAGCTCACAAGCAGGCAAAAGTGGTATGTTGTACTTTGAGTTTTATCGTTGTATGTATCTTATTGTTAGCGAATACGTAATTGATGTATTTTCTTTGTATTTGTCCTGTATCTTTAGTTCTACGGTGTTTACGTCGGTGTTTAGTGTGCTGTAATAAACATCTGTGCTCAAGACACTTGGATCTTCGCATCGTGACTAAGAGCGGCATAGCCGTGTTTCAGGAAGCACTGTTAGACCCAAGATGAAACGCTCACCGCCACCAAGAAAAAGCCACAGTACCTGGGTGACAGAGCAGCAAACAGTGATGTCCACAGGCTGGCCTGAACTCTCCGTCACACACCTGACCGCACGAGTGAGGGAGCAGCCAGGGGTCCAGCTGCGGGTCCTCCACCTTCCCACAGTAGCAGTAATACCTGCAGGGCGTGTCCTGGTGCTGATATTCGCGTCGGCACTTTGGGCTGGAAAAAATGAGGATCCAGACTTAAGGCGAGCTTGACCAGCGTGCCATCAAATTTGGAGTCCAGGAGATGCTGCTACCATGGCCAGGGTTGCTCCTTCTTCCCAAAGTCCTCATCTGTCACAGAGGACACAAGGAAAATACTGTCCTTGGCCCATTTCTGAATGCAGGGCAGATGGAACAGACAATAGCAACCCGAACAGCTCCATACCTAGGAAGGATGACAGATACCAGTGTTACGTGCCATGCTGGGCTCAGAGGAACTGACACCGCAGCTTAGTTTGCCTGATTCTTTTCTTAGGAGCCAAACAGGCCAAAATAAATATGCTGTAAACTAGGGAGTTTGCTTCTTAACTGAACCAAACAAAAGGTACAAATAAAACACGAACAATTTCTCACCCACCCTATCTAGTCAAAACAGCAAGACAAAACACAAATCAAAACAAACTGCCTACCAGCTACTCTTAATGTAATCAACATTTGCAAATTTTATACACATAAACACACACACAGCCATGGCCAAATGTTTTGAGAATGATTGAAGTATTGGTTTTCACGAAGTTTGCTGCTTCAGTGTGTGTAGGTCTTTTTGTGAGATCTTTTTATGGTACTGAAGTATAATTACAAGCATCTCATGTGTCAAAAGCTTTTATTGACAATTACATTAAATGTATGAAAAGAGTCAATATTTGCAGTGTTGTCCCTTCTTTTTCAAAACCTCTGTAATTCACCCTGGCTTACTGTCAATCAACTTCTGGGCCAAATCCTGACTGATGGCAGCTCATTCTTGCATAATCAATGCTTGGAGTTTGTCAGAATTCGCGAGTTTTTGTTTGTCCACCTGCCTCTTTAGGATTGACCACAAGTTCTCAATGGGATTAAGGTCTGGGCAGTTTCCTGGCCATGGACCCAAAATGTCAATGTTTTGTTCCCTGAGCCACTTAGTTATCACTTTTGCCTTATGGCACGGTGCTCCATCATGCTGGAAAAGGCATCGTTCATCACCAAACTGTTCTTGGATGGTTGGGAGTAGTTGCTCTTGGAAGTTGTTTTGGTACCATTCTTTATTCTTGGCTATGCTGTTAGGCAAAACAGTGAGTGAGTCCACTCCCTTGGCTGAGAAGAAACCCCACACATGAATGGTCTCATGATGCTTTACTGTTGGCATGACACAGGGCTAATGGTAGCACTCACGTTTTCTTCTCTGGACAATCTTTTCCGGGTGCCCCAAACAATCGGAAAGGGGATTCATCAGAGAAAATGACTTCACCCCAGTCCTCAGCAGGCCAATCCCTGTACCTTTTACAGAATATCAGTCTGTCCCTGATGTTTTTCTTGGAGAGAAGTGGCTTCTTTGCTGCTCTTCTTGACACCAGGCCATCCTCCAAAAGTCTTCGCCTCACTGTGTGCAGATGCACTCACAGCTGCCTGCTGCCATTCCTGAGCAAACTCTGCACTGGTGGTGCCCCGATCCTGCAGCTGAATCAACTTTAGGAGACGGTCCTGGCACTTGCTGGACTTTGTTGTGCACCCTGAAGCCTTCTTCACAATTGAACCTCTCTCCTTGAGATTCTTGTTGATCCAATAAATGGTTGATACAGGTGCAATCTTACTAGCAGCAATATCCTTGCCTGTGAAGCCCTTTTTGTGCAAAGCAACAATGACTGCACCTGTTTCCTTGCAGGTAACCATGGTTACCAGAGGAAGAACAATGATTTCAAGCACCACCCTCCTTTTAAAGCATCCAGTCTGATATTCTAACTCAATCGGCATGACAGTGTGATCTCCAGCCTTGTCCTCATCAACTCTGTCAGCTGTGGTAATGGGAGAATCACTGAAATGATGTCAGCAGGTCCTTTTGTGGCAGAGCTGAAATGTGGTGGAAATGGGGTTTTTGGGATTAAGTTCATTTTCATGGCAAAGAGGGACTTTGTAATTAATTGAAATTCATCTGATCACTCTTCATAACATTCTGGAGTATATGCAAAGTGCCCTCATAAAAACTGAGGCAGCAGACTTTGTGAAAATTAATATTTTTGTCATTCTCAAAACTTTTGGCCACGGCTGTGTGTGTATTATTTATATATATATATATAAAAATAAAACAATTATTATTACAGGCTATTTGTAGTGTGATCCAAAACAACCAAATCCAAGAAGGCTTGGTATAATTAAGCACATTTTCACTTCATCCAAAATGACATACGAAGCACACTAACGAATACACTGGTGAAGGTGAAGTTGATGCTACTGCACAATTTGCCACCTTCAGCATTTCACAAAAGCAGGTGAACAGAGCAATGTACTGGCCAGGCAAAGAAGCAGTGGACAGGAAAACACTCGGGAAGAAATTGGGCCAAGAGCTTCAAATACCGCCTGACTTCTTTTCACGGATGCGATACAGATGAGGCAGGTAATGGCACCAGACTGAAAAGCATCATTCAGATATCGCCTAGTGCGTTCCAGATCTTTGGCATCTCCACCTGAGGAACAGGACAGAAACTCATACAGAACACTGTCATCATGTTAACATGTGATACAGTGAAATTATTAAAATATTATTTACAATAAACACAAAGACCTTTTTAGAGCAACCTTTACATCTTAAACACTTCACCTGTCTGATCTGTATATGATGTGAATGTCGAATCCAAAATCTTCCCACGTTTGCCATTCAGCTCCACGTCACCATCATCTTCCTCATCCGATGAGGAGCTGTAGTGGCTCTCTGTAAACCTCTGCGCCGCTGCCTGATTGGACCTTTGTATTTCCTCAAACTTGGACTGACATGACAGCTCTGGAAATGAAAAAATTCACATGTGAGTGGCTGACATAAAACATGTTGGAAAGTTGGAGATTTGTTTCAAAGGGTGCTTTCGCACTGAAGTCCCTGTTCCTGGTTCCAAGATCCTGGGCTGTCTCAACCAGGAACTATTGTAGCTTTTGGCCACTTTCAGGTGCCACTTTCGCATCACACAACATGAACTTATTTATGCTAAATAAGCATGGGAGAGAAAAAAGCTCGTAGGTTAATCTTCACACGTGGGCAGTGGTGACTTAATGGTTAGGGAAGCGCACTTGTGATTGAAAGATTGCAGGTTCGAATCCCCGACCAGCAAGGTACCGCCCCCAAGCACTGCTCCCCAGGGACTGAATAAGCTGTTGTGCACTGTGTGCTGTGTTGTGTCAACAATAACCACTCATCACCAAATTCTAAAATTCAAATTTCATATGAAAAACGCCGCCACCCCAAAACAAAAGAGGATGAACAAGTCGTTTAGTTAATTATCGTGATCAAAACGGGACACACCCTTTTATTTATATTTTATACAACCATTCATTTATACAATTCATTATTAAATTTGACCAGCAGACTGATCTTTCATTTTCCACACGGTAAAAAAACGATGTAGTGTTATTCTGATAGAGCACTCGCAAATTTCACCACTGGCATCGGCAATATACACTGACCGGCCAAAAAAAGTCGCCATTTGGATTCATATCAGCAAATACTCAAGAGCCAATGGCTGGATCATTATTGCAGCTCAGCAACGTTATGCAGCAATAAAGTAAAGTCAGCTGAGTACCAGAATCTACTGAATGGCCAGGTTACACCTCCATCCATCATCAATGGATTGTGTTCTTCCCTGTTGGCATGGGCATATTCCAGGACAAGAATGCCAAGACTCACTGGGTTCGAACTGTCAAAGAGTGGTTCAGGGAGCATGAGGAATCATTTTCACGCATGACTTGGTCACCACAGAGCTGTGACCTTAACCTCATTGAAGGTCTTTGGGATGTGCTGAAGGAGGCTTTATGGAGAGGTTCAACTCACTTGTCAATACAGGATCTCGGTGAGAAATTACTGCAAATCTGGATGAAAATAAAGGGTGAGATGTTGCATAAGCTTGTGGAAACAATGTCATGAGAAATGCGAGCCATAATCAAAGCTAAAGGTCCAGCGAAAAATTCAAATGGCGACGTTTTTTTTAGCCGGGCAGTGTAGATAAAGTATTTATGTCATCGACCATGTTTTCCGATGCAGAAGTGTGGAGACAAAAGCAAAAAGGTATTTTTTTCTCTTCTTTTTTTCCTCTAAAGGTAATCATTAATGCATTTCATATAGTGAATGTACAAAAATGATTAAATCAGCTAATTTTTTGCTTCTCTCATTTCCTAGCAGCTCTGTGCACCTTCCAAGTTGGCACCGATGTTTGCGGTATCACTGTAAGCTCCAGCCCAGTAATTTGTGGGCGAACGAGAAGTACGTAGTCTGGAGCAGGGACCCAACAAGGTAGGAACTACAAGCTTCCACTGTGGGAACACAATAAAATTAGTACCGGAAAATTGTTCTGGTTACTGAAAAAAGTTCATGAGGTGTTAAAGTGGCCAGAGTCGCACCATCAGAGGGTTAGGGTTAGGGTCAGGGCAGGCTTACCTCTGCTAGGGAGCGGTCCAGATGCTGCACTTGGTACGCCTCTTCTGCTTCTTTTTGTTCCATCCAGCCTGGTTTCAGAGTGCAAGCTGCCCCTTTGCTGGCTGAGAGGGAGATCAGGCAGGGCCTGGCCCCTCCCTTGGCCCCTGCCTCTCCCCCGGCCCTGCTGTCGCCAAGCAGGCTCCATAGGTATCGCTCCTCCCTGATTAACATCAAAAAAATTCAGACATTTATTGTCCTCAATGTCATATCAATAAGCTGTTCAGCCACACGCACAAACATCACCATTAACATAGGTAAGCTTTTGTGCCCATTTGGTCTATCACAGAAACACTTCACACACATACACAAACGGGAATAAATTGAAGAAAAAAAAATTACAGTTTTAAAAATAATTAAATGTATAATCATCAAAATTTATTCATTGAATCCCCATATTTGTGTACATTCTACAATTCTAACACAAAGGGGGTGCATAGGTCACTGTCAAAAACCCTTTACCGTAACTTATTCATTAATCCAATTTTTTTAATTAGTGCAAGATAATTGATCAGGTATTTCCAGTAGGCGGCAATGCCGACTTCCACAGAGGTCAACGTTGAAAAAGTAGAGGAAGAATAGCTGTTGTTGCTGTTGTAGTGAT
This sequence comes from Mormyrops boulengeri, assembly GCA_026781065.1. Taxonomy (NCBI): domain Eukaryota; kingdom Metazoa; phylum Chordata; class Actinopteri; order Osteoglossiformes; family Mormyridae; genus Mormyrops; species Mormyrops boulengeri. Next base: position 6,972,776 of record JAODLD010000016.1, read on the forward strand.
GGTGAGCAGCTGTATGAGGAGTGTCGGAGTAGTGATGGTGAGCAGCTGTATGAGGAGTGTCGGAGTAGTGATGGTGAGCAGCTGTATGAGGAGTGTCGGAGATACCAGCATGTTTAATTTTTTCCATACTGTACAGACATTATACCAATGTGTACAGTTTTTTAAAAAGCAACACTATTCCGGCATTTTGAAATAGATGCTCCTCTACTTAGGAATGAGTCACTAGGCAGAATTGGCTCGCAGAAAAAAAAAATTGATGCTGCAGACAGGAAACGGGAGCCCAACGAACAAAATTTGGACTTACAGTCCTCTTCGTTCGTATGTCTGAAAGTTTGTAAGTTGAAAATTCATAAGTAGAGGAACGTCTGTAATGGTGGTAAAATCTGCCAGGGTGGGGCGGGGGGTCCTGGATAATTTTGACGTAAGGATTTCAAATTAGCATTGACTAATAACTTTAGAAGTGTTCATAAAAGTTTACTCATTTCACTACACTGCTTGAATTTGTGCTTGTCGCAATACATCTGCCCACTCCTGTTCTGGGGGAATATCACTGCTGTATATATGCACCAACTATGACCGTCCGCATCAGCAGCCAAGTATTGTATGAAGACAAGCTGCCACACGGACGACTGTCCCCAGCCCGAAAGTATATGACGAAAAGCGAAGTATGAACTAGGCTTCACATACACTCAACTACCGCCTATCCTATGCCATGCAAAAAAATTCTTCTATGCTAGAACCTTCCCAGTTCCACCACTGCAGCAAGTACACATTTGTACTGTTACACTTTACTGTTAGCATTATACTGTGCATCCATTCTACTTGCAGTTTGCTTGTGTATATATATGTTTTTAATTATCACTAGTATATCTGTGTTGACATCTGCACCAAGAGAAATTCATTGTACGCTTGGTACTTGGTGGATAAAAAAAGATTCTGAAAAACAGACATCTGGCAACCAGTGATGACACACTTTAGAACGTGAAAGATCTTAAGATGTCTAGGTATTAACCTTCAATAAAATAAATTTTGCAAATTATGATATTTTTATCCTATGTTTGCCCCAGTCCGTTTAAAAAAAAAAAAAACCAGGCAACATCAGCTTCCCCTGGGAGAACATTTTAAAATGAACTTGAGGAAGCACTTCTTCACACAGCGTGTAGTTGGAGTATGGAATAGTCTTCC
>JAODLD010000016.1:7005549-7019103 GCA_026781065.1 Mormyrops boulengeri
CTCAGAAAATTCTTCTGAGAACACCTCGGAGAGTACGGTAACGTAACACAAAGCCATACCTTGCCATTTCAAAGGTAGTGGCCTGACAGCAAGGGCATCTAAAGGGTGGGGGAGCTGAACACAGCACTTAATAAATCTGTTCATTTGAGAATCAAAAAGAAAAGCTCACAGTCTTTCTACTCACAGGCCTCACAAGAGGACACTACACCTGAAAACATGGTAAATTCATTATTATGCATTTTTTTTCACAAGACAAGATAATTGAAGTCTGTAACCATACACATCTTTGTATGTCTAAATCACTGCTTACTTATTATTTATGGTCTTGAACAGAGTGACCATACTCAAGCTGGAAACAAAAGAGATGACAGGGAAGAACAGACTCTGAATGTGAGGACGCTGTTATCTTAACTTAAAGCATACTGTGTTCTGTTGGAGGCTGCAGATACAAATATTGATATCCTTTATGTTCTTGATTTATTGAAACCAGAGCTGGATGCGGGTGTTCAAGGCTAGTGTGAAGAGTGTGGATGCCAGCACAGAGAACAAAGACAAAGGGGAAGAACGGATCCCTAATGAAGACACTCTGGTGGTAAACCATACTGAAACAAAACACTCTACTAACCAGATCAGGGATAATACAGAGAGCAATGAAACCACAATGAACTTGTTTGTAGGCAAATGCCAGGACAGCATAAATCAAGATGACTGTGAGAACAAACAATACACCTTCCAAACATCAGATGATCTGTTTGATCCAAACCATGGCTTATTAAGGCCTGACAATGAACAGATGGATCCGTAATTGTGGTAATTATGCCACAAAACATTGTATCCTAGTGTTTTTCTAAAAAAAATTTTATGTTTTATTTTTTCAATTGTTGTGCTAAATCAATTGCATTCCAATTCAATATGCCAGCCTCACTCAAACATTCAATCATTTACACAGCAAATGTAATATTTTTTTACATTTACTGTGTAAATGATTGAATGTTTGTTTTTTGTCACATCTGAAGGGGTAATTGCTCTGCAGTTGCATTGTAAATGGTATAATGATAATTGTAATTTTCTTCTGAGTTTTAACTTAAAAGTTAAAACTAATTTGGCTAACTTTACACCATGTAATCGTGAGTGAATCTGATAAATCAAAGGACTCACTCCAAAAAACATCTATAGAGGATTATGTTACAGTGTGGTTTATATGACGTGCTATATCATATTTCATATTGCATTGTATTGTATGAAATATCCAATATGCCATCAAATGTAATAGTAATAGACCACCATATACAACATTTTTTAGTCATATTATCTATATAACTATTGTATACAGTCTTTATTAACCATTGAATACATTTTACATTATATATACTTCACTATTCAGAAATTGAAAATATATAGTTGTACAATACTGTACTTTTTATGTGTAACATATACTAACATATACTAGATATTTTCTGTTGCTTTACATATGTTTAACATTTTACAAAATACAACTGTCAAAATCTGAATTTTTCTTACTTGTCTATAAAAGGCACACCATTGTATCTTTCTGTACAAGTCCTGTTCAAAAACTGAGAAAAAAAGATCTGGGGTGTATTTCCTGAAAGCAATTATTTCCTGAAACTAGTTAATTATCTCACGCTTAAGATCAATCGTCAAATTGCAAATCCATTTGTAGCTTAGGTGATTTGGAACCTCACTTGTAAATTGAAGAGTTTCGACCCACTTGTTATTTTCTACATCGTTCTTTTGTGGAAGGATTTCTGAGGGAAATAAGTATGGGGTAGCCTGGACGGGGGCTTAGTGGCATTCACTTGTGTTTTAGGCCTTAGGCAGGAATATCAGTGTCTGAACATTCTGTCCTTGTGTTGTGCTTAAGCTGTTGGTACAGAGGTTGTTTGCCTGTGGCTGCAGCCTTGCCATGAGAGAGACGCCTCCTCAGCAGTCTTGCCAGATAACAAGAAAACATCCACATGAGGCAAACTGAGCTGCAAGAATAACTTTAAATTTAGAGGCTACTTTAATACGTGTTACTGCAATTCCACCTCTTTTGGTGATAACGAGAAATGTAACCAATTACCTTTTCAAATTAAATAAAATTAAAATTTAAATGTGCTCATTCTTCATTACTGTTGTCTTGCGTGAAAATATTAATGCAGTCTATTCCACTAAATGTCCGTGTGGTGTGGGGGCAGAACAAACACGGTGCACAAAACAGGTATGATAAACCCAGTGTGTATTTACAAGTTTGCTCACCACAGTGTAGGTACAGACTTCAAGAGTGACCCAGGCCAACATAACAAACAAAACAATCTACTGCACCGAGTCCCAAACTAACTCACCTACAAAGGAAAAGTGATACAAAAGCCAGTCACTCTTACTATCTCCCTACTATCTTCCCATACAAATAAACTAGTGGTCAGTACACAGGAATGGCAAATACAGAGAACAGGCGATCAAAAATCAGAGGGCGAAGAAAAAAGTAATAAACTAGAAAACAGACCAGAGTCGTACACAAGCGATCAAAAGAGAATATAGTACAAAGCACAAGGCAAGGACCTGGGGCTCCGGCGTCGTCGGTCCTCTTCTACGAATAACCCAGAAGTGACGACATCTGACCAGAACATAACAGACGCAAATTGCGGAATACATAAAAAAGGCAAACCCTTGCAGCACGAACCCAAAACCTTACGGCACGTAACAAGGCTCCCAAACTGAGTTAACAGCTAAGGAATAAAAATACACTTTGAGATAAGATTTAAAAGATGACAATGTAATGGCCTGCCTTACATAGAGGGGTAATTCATTCCCAAGCTTGGGTCAGTGACTGCAAATGCCTGATCACCTCTTTGCTTCAATCTAGATTTTGGAACTATTAGAAGAATGTAGTCTGCTGCTCTCGATAGTTTACGTGGACAAGGTCAGGAATGTAAGAAGGAGCTTGACCATGCTGTGACTTAAAACAATTTTTATTGAAACAATATTTATTAATTGCAATATTTATTTAATGTTTAAAATAATGTACCCACAAAGAATTTAACTGATTAAAAGTTATATACAGTGATCCCCCGCTATATCACGGTTCTTTCCTCAATACATCACAGTTCTCTGCGATGTGTGTATATATATATACATATACATTACATAGTATTATGTTACTCATATCCTTAGCCCAACACCCACATATCATATGTGTTTACAAAGTGTGTTTTAATAAGTTTACGTGTGTTTGAAGCATGTGGGGGGGTATTTTAAGGCTTAAACTATAAAAAAAAGAGAACATTAGAAACAACACCGCATCTATTGTCACCTTAGCTAATTGCTTTAACGAAGTCAAAACCTGGATGCCGGAAAACTACTTATCACTAAATGCTCAGAAAATTGAGGTTCTGCTGTTTGGAGGCAGGTCTGCAGATAGGAAGCTTATAATCCACACTTCACTCCAAAGGGCTGAACTTTTCCCTCAGCAGCTCAGCCTGTAACCTAAGTGTCATCTTAGATACAAGCCTCTCATTTAAATCACATGTAAATGCAGTATCGAAGGCCTGCTTCTTACAGCTACGCCACATCGCCAAACTGCCACGATTTCTTACTATTCAAGACACAGGGAAATTGATACAGGAATTACAATTTACAAATTACTATTACAGTAGGTTAGACTTCTGTAATGCTCGGTTACCTGGGAACACACATTGCACACTAAATACCTTGCAGCTTGTTCAAAATGCAGCAGCTCGAATTGTCACCAGGAGCAGGAAGTTTGAACACATAACCCCTGCTCTTAGTTCCCTGCATTGGTTTCCTGTTAGATTTAGAGCTGACTTCAAAGTTCTCCTACTTACATATAAGGCATTTAAAGGTCTAGCTGCTGCCTACCTGACAGAGTTACTTCAAGTTTACAAGCCGCATTGTCCAATCAGATCACAGAAGGCAGGTTTCCTTGTTGTTCCACATATTAATAAAGTGACAGTGGGCATTAAAGCATTCTGTACTGGGCCCCTGTATTGTGGAATGGTTTACCAGTCTATGTTTGAGATGCCGATTTGGTCTCAGTCTTTAAATCTCAAATAAAGACCCATTACTTCATTTTAGCTTACCTGCAACCTAACATACAATAACTCTGGCTGCTGGTGCTGCTGTACATGCCATTTTGATCTACTATCCTTGTCCATTTATGTATCAACACATGTTCTGACCATCTATGCTCTCTGCCTTCCCACATGTCCCGGGGTGGGCACCATCTGAGCTGAAGTCCTGGTTCAGTCCCATGGAGGGGTGACTGGGAAAATGAGTATTGGGACTTTGACTTTCCCTGCCAGCCCCAGGAGGATGGGCTCCCCCTCTGGGTCTGGATAGGGTTAGGGCTTCCTCTGCTGCCCCCTGGGGGATGGGCTCCCCTTCTGGGTCTGGTTAGGGTTAGGGCTTCCTCCTCTGCCCCCTGGGGGATGGGCTCCCCCTTTGGGTCTGGTTAGGGTTAGGGCTTCCTCTGCTGCCTCCTGGGGGATGGGCTCCCCATCTGGGTCTGGTTAGGGTTAGGGCTTCCTCTGCTGCCCCCTGGGGGATGGGCTCCCCCTCTTGGTCTGGTTAGGGCTTCCTCTGCTGCCCCCTGAGGGATGGGCTCCCCCTCTGGGTCTGGTTAGGTTTAGGGCTTCCTCTGCTGCCCCCTGGGGGACGGGCTTCCCCTTTGGGTCTGGTTTCTCCCAAGGTTTCTTCCTTCTAGGCAGTTTTTCCTGCCACTGCTGCCCCTAGCTTTCTCACGCTTTGAGACAATATAATGTTGCGTGAACGTGCTATACAGATAAATTGAACTGAATTCCTTAATCACAGCTTACACCTTCCTTTTAGCAAGCAAATCCACTCTTTTCAGTAATGTTAGTCTGCCCAGGGCGGGTTGGGCAGCCAGTTGACCTTTGACTCTCAGAAGTTTTTTTTTCCTTACTTGTCAGTTTTTGGTTCCTCTCCTCCGTCTGGCTGGCTTTCTTTATTTTGTTTCTTTCCTTCCATTTTCACATTCTGTATCACTCTCTCTAATGATGTTTAATGTATCACAACACATCCATGTAGAGCGCTTTGGGATGACTCTGTCGTGAAAGGCGTTATATAAAAATACACATTAGTATATATTATAATTTAAATATTGTTAATACACCTACATGGAACGTGATCATTTGACGACATTCTGAGCTTAAATCAATGTCTTATGTGTGCAGTCTGGGTATGTATTCATTAATGAGAAAATTAAAGTAACGCAAAAGTTATTTTCCCTAATGACTAATTGCCTCTCTGCAAAATAAATGGATCTGCTCGTGAACAGAGTGAATGCGCACAAACAACCCGTCTATGGCAATGCCCAAGGGCCATGTGTGTTCAGTTTCAAAGACCCAGACTACACTGATATTCACTGCAAGTGCCAGCAAAATTTGATTATTCCAGATTTAACAAACAAACTAAAGTAGTTCTTTGTTGGCTCCAAGCCCAGTCTCTGTGTGAGAAAAGCACAGATAACAGGAACATTGATCCTCTGCATTTCAAGGGTGACATTTATTTTATATGACTGTAACAAGAGACATCAAATGTAAACAAACAAATTAGAAAATCATTAAAGACACATGAAAGCAAATAGAAATAAGACCAAAAATAAATTAATCTATTAGTCAAAAATATATAAATGGGCTCAAAATTTTTTCCCACCCTCAGTATGCGGCGCTGTGTTATTTAATGGGTTTGAATCTTTAACAGAAGGATAAATTTGACTGCTGAATTCTGCTGAATGCAGTGTTGATGTCTTCTGGAAAATATAAGCTGTTTCCTTGTGAATCCTTAGTCATTGTATTTATTGAGTTTTCTTTATCTCTTTTAAGCTGATTTGCTAAAATTTTTGAGAGCCCTGATTTCACTCTGACTGTATTCCAAACTAGGGCAACTTGTTGCAGTTCTCGATGTATCGCCAGTTTATTGATTTTCAATTTATTGATTCGAGGACACTCTTCTCAATGTCGGCAGTGAGGAGATTGTCTGAGTCCTTTTTTCTATTCTTCAGGTTGTAATAGCATTCCTCCACGAGTACGGAGTACTTTTCTATAAATTCTTTGATTTGCTCCATGCTTAAAAGAGTCTATTAAATCCTGAGGAAATGAAATGAGAAACTAGGACTGCTAGATTGCTTGTGAAGAATTAACTCCAACCCAGATAAAGAAAATGACTGAATCAGCATAAGATGTAATACTGAACATGCATCTTGGAAAATGACTCCTAGCATGAGTGAAATTTATGCATCTGAAGGGAGCTGAATAAATACAAGCTTTCCTTTTTCTTCCGGGAGTAATTGTATATATTTAGAAGGCAAAGCATATATCTGCAATAAAACTCACAATTATGTTGTGGGCAGCCTTATCATTAACAATCCTCAGGTGTATTTTAAAGTAAGTATCTGTTCAAGACAAAGGGGAGTACAATGCTGTTACCCCCTTTAAAGAACGCTAATTAGGCCTTGTGACGTCATTTCATTCTGTCTGCATTTTTTTGTTGTTGCTCTAGAGAATGTTTAAATAGACACGTCAGAATGCAATCACTTCACCTCAGAAGCCTCTCTGCTATCACTCAATTGCATAGGTGCATATAAACCTGCAGAACAAGGAGGTAGGTACAATGTCCCAGCATCCTATATATAAAATACATTAAAATTAAAATTAAATAAAGATCTTTAGAATTGTTTTGAACTGAATTAAAGACTAAACTGCGCTGTGTTTTTTATTGCTTATATGAAACTTTGAAAAAAATTGTATCTATTTTAGAATGTTTGATGCCATTTTAGTATGTATTGATTTTTCATGAAGTTCTATAAAGATGATCAAATTCTGCATATGTCATTTATTATAGAAAATAGCCACCATGGTACTTGCACTACTATTCTTCTGTCTGTTCGGGACACTGAGTGCCATTCCTGTAAGTGCAATACATTATTTAAATTTGACTCATGTGAGGTTTTTGGAAGAATTTGTTGACTTTTTTTCATGATATGTTGCAGATTTCACATGATGAAAGTGTGCATGCTGTAAGTATATACTCAACTACTATTATGATGTCACTGATTGAATTTGAGTCATGCTTATATTTTTTATTAAACTGTGTTTATTTCCAGATCACAGATGGAAATGTATTCAATGGGAGTATTCTCCCAATGCATAATATGAAGATACATGTAGCTTTATCAATATTTGTCGCTATTAACGTACTGAATACATTTTTATTCTGATCATTTTTATTTGATACAGAATGAGCACAAGTATAGCCATCATCAAAATAGCAGTATTTACACAAACAAACAAGACAGATACAATAGTGGCCATCAAGTGGAAAAAAGAGAAGCTAATGATCAAACCCAGGAAAATGGCCTTGAGATGCAGCATGGAAAAAGACTCGAAGAGCAGGTGCCAAACCAAGCAGAAGTCTTATCATCTGAACAACAGTCAGATTCATATCATTTTGATGACCACAGTGTGCAGGGGGATGATCCATTTGCTGGAACTTCAAGTTTTTCCACAACTACCAATGACTCATGTGATTCAGCTGATTCCAGTTCATGTAATCATGATGAATCAATTGATTCTGACAACAAAAGTGCTGCTGGCAACCATAAAGATTCTACCAGTTCCAGTGAGTCTAGTGACTCCAGTGACTCTAATGACTCAAGCAGTTCCAATGACTCCAGTAGTTCCAGAGACTCCAGTGACTCAGACGATTCTAGTGATTCTAATGATTCCAGTAGTTCCAGCAACTCAGAGAGTTCTAGTGATTCTAATGACTCCAGTAGTTCCAGTGACTCCAGTGACTCAGACAATTCTAGTGATTCTGTTAACTCCAGTAGTTCCAGTACTTCCAGCGACTCAGACAGTTCTAGTGATTCTAATGATTCCAGTAGTTCCAGCGACTCAGACAGTTCTAGTGATTCCAATGACTCCAGTAGTTCCAGCGACTCAGACAGTTCTAGTGATTCTAATGACTCCAGTACTTCCAGCGACTCAGACAGTTCTAGTGATTCTAATGACTCCAGTAGTTCCAGGGACTCAGACAGTTCTAGTGATTCTAATGACTCCAGTAGTTCTAGTGACTCAGACAGTTCTAGTGATTCTAATGATTCCAGTAGTTCCAGTGACTCAGACAGTTCTAGTAATTCTAATGACTCCAGCAGTTCCAGCGACTCAAACAGTTCTAGTGATTCTAATGACTCCAGTAGTTCTAGTGACTCAGACAGTTCTAGTGATTCTAATGACTCCAGTAGTTCCAGTGACTCAGACAGTTCTAGTAATTCTAATGACTCCAGCAGTTCCAGTGACTCAAACAGTTCTAGTGACTCTAATGACTCCAGTACTTCCAGCGACTCAGACAGTTCTAGTGATTCTAATGATTCCAGTAGTTCCAGCGACTCAGACAGTTCTAGTGATTCTAATGATTCCAGTAGTTCCAGCGACTCAGACAGTTTTAGTAATTCTAATGACTAGCAGTGCTAATAATTCTAGTGATTCATGTGATTCTACTGACTCTAGCAGTTCTAGTGACTGGTGATTTAGGTGAATCTAGTAGTTCCAGTGACTAGTAATTCTGCTAACTTCAGTGATTTCAGTGATTGATGCAATTCTAATGACCATTGGGCCTGGCTACTATGCTCGCATCATATATAGAGACAATAACTGTACCCAACCCGCAATTTCTCAAACTGTAATGAAAGAATCAGCCCCGCAACCTGATACAGAAGCTCAGAACAGAGGAGGAGAAAATGAAGAAATAAAAAATACATAAAAAACAACACAAAATGTCATAAGTATCTCAAAATTATTGCCACCAAATCTAAATGATGTTATTTCTTTTTCTTGTATATTGGCAACTTATGGATACAAACATAGAAGTAAAGGTGCAAAATATGTTCTGACTTTGCATTTTGTAAATTGTGTTCACTTATATATTATTTAATGTTAAAAATGAACAAACAAAATAAAAGTTAACATTCATTTCAATGAAACAATTCATCCATGAATGAAACAAGGACATATTTTTTAAGTGTACAGAGAGGTAGATGGACTGTATAGTAAATGAAAAGGGAAAATATATATTTTTTTGTGTTCTCAGAAATGTTGTTATTTAAATTGAGATTGCATTTAATGTTTCTCCACATACGCTTCTAATTAAATTTCCAATGCATGCAAGCCCACTAAACGCACTGCACTCTGCCACTGCACTATACACTGGTTCGTTTTTCTTTCCTTCTTCTAAGAGGAGACCACTTTGCTGGGAGTTATTTTTGTAACATGACAAAAATTCCCCCTTAGGCAAAGAAGTTGTTAAACGTTAGATAGTTAAAGAACTAAAAAACAAAAGCAAAAAGATATTAATTGTAGTATACTGAGTGCAAGACTGCTAAAGTTAGTAATGTTAGCCTGGAAGTTTACTTGGCTTTAGGTTATTGGAAAGATGCCAAATGTCATAAACACAACCACTGTGTAGGCATTCGACCTTCAGCTGCATCGCAGCTGTGCGCAAGTGTGTAGGTGTGACTGTCACACAAACATGCTTTTCCCTTTTTGACTGTCTGGGAAAGGCCTGTAAAAAGATTATTTCATGGTTTCAGCTTAGGTACTTAATATTACAGCACTGAGCCTCTCATTTCAGGAGCTGACAAATAATACATTAACTTTATTAAAAAATATTAGTTGGCAAATATTAATTATTATGAAATTGTTGCAGGTGGAAGTGAGAATGAAGTAAATACATTGCATGTTCAGTTAGAAACTGGAATTAAAACCTTATGGTTCACTTAACAATCTAATCTCTCTGAAAAATGCTATTTAAAAGAGATGTTGGTCTCCATTTTAGCCCATTAAAACTCTGACTGTTAAACTGTGAAATTTGAGTCTATTCAATTAAAGGTCCTTTCTCTGGCTGCTGCTTGACCACAGCAGCTGTATGGTGTAGCTCTGTTTGCACTTCGCACTCTGGAGCTTGGTGACTTTCCCGATTAGAGCAAAGCTCTGTCTCTCTGCCTCGCTTCTTATTGGTGGAATCAAACACGGGCCCTGTTTATATTAAATTGTGCCGTGGGGTTAGGGTTCCACTGAGTTCTGAGCTTGAAAAGGAATTCTTTGGTTGATGCTTTCTCTATACATTAAGGTAAGTCCAAGGTTAAGATATTTACATAAGCTTTCATATTTGGCATTGAGAAATAAAATATACATTCTAAATCCATTATGGTTTAGTTTTATAGTTGGAACACTGCTAAATGAAATAATGACACCATGTATCCATTTCAATAGGCAGCGAAGGACCAGCATGACCTGATTTATTTATTCTATTGTGTTCAGTTTTTGGTACTGATTGATATGTATGATTGTGAAATATACAAAACCGTTTGTTAATTAATCTCCAGGCCGACTGCTACAAAATGAAGGTTGCTTTGCTCTGCATCAGCCTTTTGGCAGCAGCTTACGCCTCACCAGTACGTATGTTTGTCATTTTTAGCACTCAGTGATGACATGTACAGTAGAAGTACTTGCAAATTAATTCAATGTTTAATTGTTTTATGATGCTTGTAGGTGCAACGGCAACGGATAGCCAGATCAGATAGTTTGGAAGGCAGACAGGTAAATATATATACACAAAAAATTCTTCCTGTTATATACATATTTCTACAGACAGATCAATATAAAATGAGGGGGTTTTATGGGGGGCTGGAATGACATAAATTGTATGTAAGCTTACATGAGAACATAAGTTTTTATATTTCACCTGAAATATTAAATTTCCCTTTTAATTACACTGAAAAGAGAGCTTTCTGTATATATTTGATTTAGAATTTAGTGGTTCTGTTTCTTCTACAATGTTTAATATGGTTTTACGGCATGTATATAGTGTATATTTTCCAGTTACTTTTGGAAAGTAAAATGTTTTAGGGTATACCCAGTTAACAGTCGTCTTCCTGTCACTTATGCAGGAAAACAGTGACTCATCTGAGAGGGAGAAGAATATTACAGAAGATGTAACTTTTCCTTATGTCCCTTAAGTTGTTGTAATTAATAGCTTTGAAAGCTGTCAATACTAAAAGTATCGTAAGTCTGGTTTGATTAAGAAGGGACACTAACCCTAACCCTAACCCTAACCTTTACTTCTGTAGAATGATTCCCACAAATTGAAGAATGGCAGTGAAGATGAATCTGAAAGAGCCAATGACGAACAGGAAAAAAGTGAAGGGAAAGAGGATGAGGAAATAAAAGATGAATACAGTAAAACTGGGGAAGAAGAGGGAGGTAAGCAAGAGGGAGACGGGAAAGAGGAAGAAGGAGGTGAAGGTGAACATGGTGAAATGGAAGAAGAGGGAGATAAAGAAGATGAAGAGGAAAATAAAGAGGAGGAAGATGTAGGGGCAGAAACATATGGTGAAAAAGAGGAAGAGGATGAAGAAGGAAATAAAGAAGACAATAATGAAGAAAAAGAAAACACAGGCAGAGGAGACAAGGATAAAGATGGTGATGGGGAAAAAGATAGTGAAGGCCAAAATGAGGAAGGTGAGGATAAGACCAATGAAGAAGAGGATGAAGATGATGAGGAAGACAGTGAGGAGGAGGCTGATGAAGAAGATGGACAAGAAGATGAAGATGGAGGAAGAGTAGAAGATAATCAACAAGAAGAGGAAGACAACAGAGAGGAGAATGAAGAAAAGAACAAGGAAGAGGATAAAGGCAAGTGAAGCTGAAGGAAATGGGAGAGGAAGGTGAATAGTTTTGCAAACTCAAACCGATTCAAACATGATATTTCAGGATGGGTGAAGTACTCATTCTCTCCATACAGTATAACACCAGTAACTACCAACAATACCACCATATAGCACAATACCAGTAACTACCAACAATACCACCATATAGCACAATACCAGTAACTACCAACAATACCACCAAACAGTATAACACCAGTGACTATTTTCACATTAAAGTACTACGAGCCCCCTTCCTATCTCCTGCCTCATCATACCCATATGCATTTTATACTGTAAAACTGTTTTCAATTATTTATAAAAACTGATTTTACATGTTGGTATGTAATTTGATTCCCAGGTAGCAGCAAAAAAGAATGGTGACCAAGAAATGAATGAAGACACATGGGACAACAATGGCTGCAATATGAACAAAAATAGCAACATTGGTCTTCTGGTCAGGTGTAGGACAGCATAACTCTGGAATCAATACTATCTATCTATCTATCTATCTATCTATCTATCTATCTAAACTCAGACTCAAGTAACAGAGTGCATGGGCATCAGTCCAATCCCTGTCTGCTATAATTTGGTGTTAATTATTAGACAACAAACCCATATTTTATATTTCTTTACATTTCATTTAAAATATGACATTTTGTTATACAACTAGACAATAAAGTATTTCTACATTGCTCTCCTGAATGCTGCTTTAAACAAAAGATCAACTCTCAGAAACTTCAGGACTACTGCACTCTATGACCTACTATAAAGGATTGGCTCTACACGTTTTATCACTATATTAGGCCTCTATAAATTGTATTAGTAAGGCCCTTTAGGAACACATCTGGAGACTTTACTGCTTATATAAATCACTGGGGTTATTCCAATTAATTGTAATGCCTTCTGAGTTGCATGGGACATACTATGCCTCATGGATGAGGTGCTACATGGCCATTAGAACATTGCAACCCCTATGTCCTGTCATATTTTACCTAGGTAAAAGTGCAGCTAGGCTGAGCTTCCAATTACTGTGCAGTTACAAGTGTGAGCAGTATTGGAGCAGGACCTACACAACATTTACTTATAAAGCAAGAATCAAATAAAACTATCCAATGATCAGAAGTACAACATTAACAGCATTCAGGGAACAAATAGAGGTATCAGTAGAGGGATCCCTGGAACAGATGGGTCTCAAGGCATTTCTTGAAGGTTGAGTGGGACTCTGATGATCAGATGTGGTTTGTCAGCTCATTCCACTACCGGGGAATCAGAAATATGAAAGAACTGCTTGAAAATAGCACATTTGGTAAGGAAGATAGTGGAAGATAGAAAATTATTTAAGATTATACACTACTGTATACATCATATCAAAAGCAAGGTTTAGGAGCCAGCTAGCTGGGTCTAATGAAGCCTCTGTAGTTTTATCCAGATGCCCTGCTCAGGCCTTAGAATCAGGTCTCCTAATGGTCGCAGGTCTTCTCGCTTCTGACAGGACTCCACGTGGAATTGCCGCAGTACCCATGCCAGAATGACTTTCTCCTCCATTATGGCAAAGCGTTGACCTGCCCAATGCACAAGTACAGATTATTGCTATTTGCTTTTTCATACACTATATTGCCAAAAGTATTGGGACACCCATCCAAATCATTGAATTCCACTGTTCCAATCACTTCCATAGCCACAGGTGTATAAAATCAAGCACCTATGCATGCAGTCTGCTTTTACAAACATATAAGAACATAAGAACATAAGAAATTTACAAACGAGAGGAGGCCATTCGGCCCATCAGGCTCGTTTGGGGAGAACCT
>JAODLD010000016.1:7062056-7090129 GCA_026781065.1 Mormyrops boulengeri
TGGATACCCTGGCAGATTCAGGGGCCCAGCACTTTACAGGGGCCACAGTAGGGGCATGGATACCCTGGCAGATTCAGCGGGCCCAGCACTTTACAGGGGCCACAGTAGGGGCATGGATACCCTGGCAGATTCAGCAGGCCCAGCACTTTACAGGGGCCACAGTAGGGGCATGGATACCCTGACAGCACTTTACAGGGGCCCTTGAATACATTAAATTATAAAACTATATAATGTATGGGGGGCAGGGGGGCCCAAGGTGACACTTTCTCAGGGGGGCCCAGAATGTCTACCTTCACCCCTGCACCGTCATATTTGTCCAAGTGCAGGACTTAGGGAACCCAGGGGTGATATGAGCCAAGCATTACAAGGCTCCTAGTCAAGCAAGCCAGCTCCACAGAGTCTGCTGAAGGTATCCATCCACTGGGAAATTGACAAAGTAGGACCTGACACTCATGTGCATGAATATGCATATACTCTGCACAGTATCACCAGCAAAACCACCTCATCCAAGACCACCACAGAGCCCTTGCTGGCCATTTGAGCCACTGTACAGCATTCAGCATCCTCCTGCCTTCCTGAGTCCACTCCCCAGCTCTGCAGATTCTGGGATGGGGGGAGAGTTTGCACACCTAGTACAAGAGCATGACGCAATGGCTGTGGGGAGATTTTCGTAGCCTGCAGCACGTGTTGCCCCAGACCCTAACATGGAGTCTCTTCTGTGCAACTTGCTCTCTCGTTGGCCGTGTTTTTCCTAGTGTTTATAAGGAGTCTCACGGACACGATAGGAAGGTACACCTTAATGGCTCCCTGCTGTTTTTGCTGGAGGGTTTTCAGAGCCGTAATGTGCGTTGGCAAACAGCGCTAACTTTGTATTCATTTTCTCTTTTTTCTGTCTTTTTCTTTCTTCTTTTTGCTGCCTTCGTAGTGGTTACCATAGCATCGCAGGCCCAAAATCTCCCCTTTCTTCCTCTGGTCCAAACTGGATGTTTTGCTCATCTGCAGCTAAACGGAGCCAGGTTGCCTCAAAATCCCTATTTATGGATGTGTATCCTTGTGTATGGTAACAGAGGACATTATCCCCCCCCCCAATTTTAGGCCTCCCATGCATCGGCCAAATAACATTTTAAGCATAAACAGAGCTCCCTAAAAAAATACTTTGAATGAGAAAACTTTATGCAGTAATTGCTATGTCCTTTGCATGAGTTATCCGATTAGAGAGACCAGGTGCAGAGTGCAGTATTGCATCACATGGTCTGTGAATGCTTAGTTAATGTTTTGGACTAACACCACATTAGTGGACTTTGATTAAAATATGCAATATAGGTCTTATCTGGCTTTCATAATGTATTTATGCTGGATATGACTGTTTTGGCACTAATAAGTATATGGTACGAGTTGATAAATATTCTTTTGCTTCTAGTATACCAGAATAATAGATTCTGTGAATATTTTGACCTAAGAGTTTGTGATTATTTTAGTTGTGGCTGTCAAAAATGCTTGATTCGATAGGAATTTGGGAGTTAAAAATGGTATGTATAAAATTGTCGTTCTCCATAAAACAGTTGGAGAGCCTCACTCTATGTCACATGACCCAGCCTAGATGTGACAACCGATCAGTGGTTTGTTTGTCACTGGAAGTCAGCTGATCAGCGCTATGGTCAGACTGGGGCTAGCAGAGTTGTATTAGTCGCAGTTGGCTGGCTTGCTAGCGCCTCCTTCAGTGCCGATAAGGACTGTGCATCTGGGGGTGGGGTGGGGTGGGGAGGGGAGGTTCCCCCATGGCATCTCTCTCTCGTCTCCGTCATCCAGTGCAGCTGGAGATGCGAGTGAGGTATTCATAGAAATTCTTTGTCCGGACACTGTGGACAACACAAGGGGTCCTGCTCTGTTCCCTTTTCAGCTGGGACCCCTCCAGGACTGCCCATGAAAGGGCCGGGAGACCACAGGCCGGACGGGGGCTCAGAGGCGCCACAAAGGTACAGCCTTGAAAAGCCCTTCAATGGGATGCCAAAATATTCTGGGCCTTTTCCCACAGGAAGAACAAATATTCTTTGGATGCAGAAGGCGGTGGAGAAAAACTCCCATCATTGACTGAGACTGACCTTGTCATTAAAGCTAGACATTTGGCATGAGTAGATATAGCAAAAACGTATCAAGTGCCCTGTTCTTTTTTTTTAAAGAGATTTATTGCATAGGTTTAAACTGCCAAATTAAGCGGCCTAATGTATCATTGTGTCAGTGTATCATTTCACAGAGCCACGATTATATCATTTGTAGTATTTTGTTTGCCTTAGATAAGAAAACAGCAGAAACAGGCTATGACTTGGAGTTATGCTGAGATGCAACCCGAATCATGTTTACTTCCATGGAAGTGACCTCATGATCAAAGCAAGGTTAGACTACGTGTTTTGGTTCTCAGCCAATCACCTAAGACCTTTGTCAAGTCTAACCTGGGAGGGTTCATGTCCGGCCTACTCTGGGGACCCAGGGGGATTGTGGGTCTGCAGTAGTACCAGTCTGTAGCCTTGACAACTGCCAATCTTCATTGAATGAGCTAGCTTAGCAAGGAATGCTGTATCATCAATGAGCCTCCGATATAGCATCTTTATAATGTATATAAATTATATTATATTCCCTATCAGGACAACACAATGTGACTCTTTTGGGCTTTGAGAAAGTAGCAGCTTTCGTTGTGTGACCTCATTTTATTGTGCACGTCCACAATGCCAATAAAGTTGGCTTTGACTTTGGACGATTCCCTTCTTGAAAGCTCAAGTGGCAACATGAGAGGAACAGGAAAGGTCTGTGATGGAATAGTCAGTCTCATTTTGCATCAGTAAAAATTGCACCTTGAAGATTTTATGTGAACTGGGTTGAATTTATGAATTTATTTTTTTTTGCTTTCCCTCCAAATTTTTATTACCTGTATATTACTTGCTGCTTCAACCTAGCCAGCTTTTAAATTCCTTTATAGAGGTTACTGTATAGCCGCTGTCATTTTGTATATTCCATGACCGACGCAAGTTTATTAGATAGCAGTATTGATGACCTGATATCTCAATGGTCAAATCTGTCCTGTCTTTCTTACTTATGAGATGTTTTCCTCAAACACTGAGTCTTTATTTAATTTGTTCCATTTACTGCAGCGGTCTAGCGGCCTTTTTCTGTGTCTCACGCCTGGATCTGGCTCTGCTGGGGAGTTATCTGCAGTGTTCATTAAACATTCTCTGTGAGGAGGGAGTTTTCTTTTCGCGCCCACGCAGCTATAGTGATAGCTGGAATCAAACTGTATGAAGCTTGGATATGCTAAGATAACAGAGCAGCATTCACAGTCCTCGATGCTACTATCATCTGATAGTTAAAACGGCAAGAATTAGCTTTGGTCGCACATAAAACCGGGAGCTGCTGCAGTTACATACATGTTGTAAATCCATGTAATGTATGGCTAAATTGTGACTGGAAGTAGGAAGTTTAGTTTGGCTCCAGAAACATGGATGTCTATAGGTAACCTGTCTAGTCCTGAGGTAGATATTCAACTATGTTCCTTTAAATCAGAGCTAGATAAGATTTTAACAACTCTGAGCTATTAGTTAGGTTCTCCCCAAACGAGCTTGATGGGCCGAATGGCCTCCTCTTGTTTGTAAATTTCTTAATGTAAATATTAGCTGCTGTGTATTATATTCTTAGACAAAACCATTTTGAGGCGGGTCCCCCAGCACCCCGATGAGGCTTGTGGTTCCTGATTTGTCAATCTGCTCACACTCGTGTCTGCATGTTTTTTTTTACCTTTGTCCATTGTAGGCCATATCTGCTGCTGTGTGGCGGGAAACACCCTGAAACGGTTAAAGCTGGAGTTATCGGATGGCGTGCGGGCCCAGCTGACCGGAGATAAAATCAGCACCTTCCGGAACAGTCTATTACAGGGAAACCCGCGTTCGCGTTCTTTTGCTGGGCAAACCTTAACTACAGTAGGATCTAAACGCCACCCACCTCCCCCCCCCAACAAATAAGCAGGTCTCCCATCTTTGGCAAATGGTGCGCCTGTTCAGCAAAGTTGCAGCCATGCGGGGAAATTCAGCACAGGGGGCCAGCTGACGTGCCCTGTACTGTTTTCGTTTCCCTATTTCACACCTCAAACCTTTACAAATAATATAATGGAAAATAATTTTCATGGGTTTATTGTTGCCACTTTGAAATTGGAGAATGCTCTGGAGGAATAGTGTAAAGGAGACTGTATTTAGTAACTGGACACCTCATGTATTTGAGATGGTAAAGAATATCAGTGGAAAATGGTTTGGAGCGAGTATTACCGGATTAAATACATAGTGCTGGCAGGTACCACTGAGTGTTTTATGTGCTGTCGTTTGTCCCCAGCTCCCGCTAATCGCTGACATAGTTTCCGTCGCTTTGAAAGTGAAATCGTGAAAGCGGCCGTGTGAGAACGGAAGCTTCGGGAACACAGATGTCTGTAGGGAGTCTGTCCAGTTCTGAGGTAGATATCCAACTATTTGTCATGTAGCACTCTTTATAACTTGGAGATGGAGGACGGGGGTCTGGGTGATGGGGGGAATCGAGGTGAAATAAGCCCCACGAGGAGATGAAACCTTAATCCTGCCACCACCACAAAAAGCAAAAAAAAAATAAAATAAAAAAAATAAATAAATAAATAAAAAAAACCGGCCTTAATAGCTCGCAAATGCCGCACTTCCCAAGCCCCCATCTGAGTGTAATTTTCAGCCAAGGGGGACATGATGGATGTGAGTCTTTCAGGTGTAATTATTTTAAGAGAGATTGAGCAGCTAAGTACTGAAAACATCACGCACCTCTAATGAATGTTTATGCTCCTTTCCTGTCGCCGGGGCCATGTGGAACAGGCTTTCTAGCCGAGATTTTATCCATAGGACAATTTTAATGTGTAATTTATGTATCTGCAAATGTCTGCTATTCTCCAGTTTTAAGTGTGACAGAGGAGGTTGTCTCGCTGGAGCCTGGGTAGTGGCGATGGGCGCGGTGTCTTCCGCGAGCGGATGCGGCTCGGCGGACGGTGCTGGTGTGGGCGTGACGTCACAGCTTAATGTGAGCCTGGAGCGGCTTGCGGTTTACCGGTCGCCACGGGCCTGTTGCACGAAAGGGATGTGCCTGGATTTACTGCCACCAGGCCAGTTCGGAAGCCTCCCGCTGTCTCATATCTGCATCTCTGTCTCCCACAGACTAAGTGACATAATGAGTGCCCTGTGAAATCCACACAGGCCACTTCAAGGAAATCTTCCCCCACGCCGGCTTCAGCGCACATCCGGGCTCTCCTCAGCCAGCCGACCGTTCTGACCATACGCCCACGTGACCGTATCCGCTGGTGGCTCTGGCATCTTCTGGATCGGATGAGATACGTGGTTTGGGGTGGAGGGCGCGCACCTAGACATTCATCTGCACCACATCAGGCACCATTAGTGAAAAGGCTTCTCACAAGTGCAAGAGGCCCCGGGGTCTGTATGGATGTTGTTTGGGGGAGGGGGGCTGGAGGCGTCACTCAAATGGACTCAAATTACATTTTGCAGATGGCCACTGTTTCCGGCTCAGAGACTTCCGTCATCTGGATGCGTCCAACTTTATCTGCTGCATTTAAGCTGAGTGTTAGAGACAGAGGAAGTGCATTTATTTATTTATGCACAGTAAACAACGGGAAATGGGTGTGTGCGATGGAATTATTTTTATACCCAGTGGATCACTTGATCTTTTTTTTTTTTCTGTCTGTGATGAATGTGTGTGTATGTGGGGGGGTTGGTGAAGTCTATAAACCTGTCACCTGTAGCGGTTATTCCGCATGTACCCTCGATCCACCTTACTGCAAGCAGCCTTTCCCAGAGTGGAAAATAGCCCTTTCGTTGCCTCTGGTGTCATCTCCCTGTGTTGCCATAGCAACCCCTGAGTGTCCTCTCAGCCTGGAAACGGGGCCTCTGGTCGGAAATCCACCCACGATGCCCTGCTATTTTTATTGAACCTGACATAATGCAATCTCGAAAGGCTTTCTCTTGTGGATGTTATCTAACGGAAAGGAAATTGAGTTTGATGACTCCCAAAACCGAGAGAGGATGTCAGATTAATCTCTTTTTTTCCCCTGCTTTGTTTCGTCTTTGGTGCTGGCGTAGCAACAGGCATAACAGAGGACATGGGAAGAGGTGCGTGGCAATGGGGTAATGGAGCCACCGCGCTTGGGAAATGTTTGATATCGGTGGCTGAGTCAGAGATATTAAGCAGGCCTCTATGCTCTGTACTTATGTGCTGTAGGGTTTTACATGCGGGGTTTGTGGGCAAAGCCATTCTGAATGCGTGACATCAACCTATTTAATTTTAAACTTAACTATAGCCCTCATCTGTGACTCACAGGGACATCAGTCTAGTGATTTTTGTTCCTTAGATTTGTTTTATGTACTCTACAGACATCTAATTGTTCTGGGAATCAGGAAAACAAATTGGACCTTTAAGATACTGATGGATACCAGTGTATCTCCTCCAGCCATATAAAGGTGAACACGGACACTATCTAGCTGCTGTTGTAGTCGGGATAGATTGTGATGGAGGTACACAAGATCTCCCGCAGTGGCAAGCTCGTGGCGAAGCTGGGCATTTTGCAATTCTAAATCACATATTTCTGAAGGGCATGCTGTTGTACTATCCATATGGAAACAATGTTTGTACAACCCACAACAAGGCTGCCAGATGCTGGAGGAATTTGGCTGGGGAATTTGAGCCATCATTACACATTCTGAGAGAGACTTTGTATGAAAGGTGTTGCACTTATCAACATTCAGTCACAATGCGAGTGATCAGGGATGGTGAGTTTCTCTCTGATAATACCATACTTCTTTCCTGTCTGTTTTTGTCTGAATGGGGTTATGTTGCCACAGAACATTTGTATTCTACGCCTTCTGTCTGGTTTTATGAAGGAGATAATGGAAGCCCATGCACCACCTTCTTTGGGTTCCATTTCTGGATCAGAAGCTTACAATCAGATGTCTGCGGTCAGCTCTTATCAGCCATTTCTGAGCGCCGTGTGGTGAGTGAGCTTAGCTTGGTCCAAGTCCGATCAGAGTCAATTATTCGTTATTGAAAAGGCGTTTTACAGGTAGTTATGTTTCAAGAGATTCTCTTAGCAGTGATCCAGACATTGATGCTTGAGTTATATGCTTTAAATGAAAGCAGCTTGCTTCTGGTGAGAGGAATCGGTTGACTGGCCAGGCTACCCATGCATCTGAGCAGAGGCGATTCTAGGGACTCTGGGGGCCGCAGATGAAAAACTCCATGGTGCCCTCCCCGGCCATGGTAAAATGTACAGACGCTCCTCTACTCACCAACGAGTTACATTCCGAACGGCCGTTCGTGACTTGAAATGTTCGTAAATCGTTATTCAACATCATTTTAAGGGTATACGCAAGTACAAAGAACTAGGATGCTGGGAGTACGCAAGCTACGCTGCTGCGCGGCGGGAGTAGCGGCCAGAAGTCGTACTAGGTGGAACTGGAGCGTAGAAAAAAAAATTGATGTTGCAGACAGGAAATGGGAGCCCAGTGAACACAATTTGGACTCTTCATTCGTATGTCTGAAAGTTCATAAGCTGAATGTTCATAAGTATTGAGTGTCTGTATTACCTTTATGTTATTGTGAAGTGTAAATTAATAATGTTAACAAAGACAATATAATAAACCTTTATATGAGACCTTTATTTTCACTTTCGTGAAAAACAGAATACACTAATAAAGCAGATTTGTCGTTGCAATGTGCTATGTAATCGGCCGCCCTCAGGAGCCCCCTCCCGGCTCGGGGCCCCACGCCATTGCCTGCACTGTCCTGTCGCTGTGCCTCTGCATCTGAGGACCATGCACAGCTAGTCACCAGCAAAGTCTTCATGGTGAAACGTTTCCTAGATGACCTGATCCATGCGAGTTTGTGTTTTTTTTTTTTTGTAAGCGGGGATCACATAAAACACGTCATACCGACTGTCTGTTAGCCTCCCTCGCATTCTGGGCTACAGTCCAATTATACATCGAACACATGAAGTCATCTGTGCATTGGCTGAACTTCGACTCGATGAAATCGAGATCCGCTGTTATCCCTGTTGTCCTCTTCACGGGACCGGAATTTCCACAAGTTCAGACGGGAACTCACCAGAGAGCCCTTTTGGCTGAGATTAGGCCCGAATTACAAATAAAGCACTTCGGGGTGGGGGGTTAAAAGAAGCTCAGAGGCGAAGTCATCTGCTATCCCCCAACTTCGATGTGTTGCTGAAAGTCAATGGGCTGAGGAAAACAAGCGCTTTCCTCTGCAGAGAAGGGAAAATAAAAGGAGGTAGGAGTGTTGTGCAGCAGTCCCGCAAAATAAAAGCACAAACCCTACTATTAGATAGACGTGTCTGAACTGGAGGGATCGGAATGCTCCGGATTGAAAGAGGTCTCCTGTTATGGGCTCCGCGCAACTTAAAGTGATCCGGGCTCCTGGGCTGACAGTAACTTCAGACAATCGCTTTTTAATTTTAATTTATTAAAGAAACTGGATAAGTGTTTGAAAAATGGATGGATCTTTTTTTTAAGAGAATTTGCTGTACTGCTCGTAATCAAACCGTTTGACCCGGGTTCGTCGGGGTACACAGTGCCTGATCGAACCTATAAGGGGGCGGGTGATATCGGTGGAATGTTATTAATCTGGTTCTGTCAGATAAGCAGAGTGTGAAAAATGCCGAAAGTCAAAGTCAAGTGAGTCGATATAGTGAGTTGGAGGCCCCTAGGAGTCTTTGGCAGTCAGATTATAACCAGCATTTTCATTTGGTAACTTCAGGAGTAGCAGCATGACACCTGAAGCCCAGGCAGGATCCTGGTCCTGAAAATATTGTCTTGGACAGAATCTGGAAAAAAACACCCCCATTGGGTTTAATTTAATTCCTTAACACAAATTCAGAATGAAACCCAACACTTCAGCACACTGACTAATTTTAGCATTTCTGCCCTAGTACTGAACTGTTTCAGAGATTACACTATTTCCTCTCTGAAATGTCAGACAGCCACTGGCAGTGTCATAGCTCTCACTGGTGATTAGTGATGTGATCACTGCTTCCTGTTTTCTGACTCCTGTGATACTCATATTCGTTAAATTGCCTCGCCTTTCAGTATAAATGCATACAAAATGCTAATTTTCCCTCTGTTGTTTCCGTCAACAGAGATCCTAGTATGTCACAGGGCATCAATGCTGGACAGAGGTCAGATGCTGTCCTTCAGATGACCCCTGGAAAATTAAAGCCAGACTCCCCCCAGAGAAGGTCCCTCCTTAACCCAGAGCAGACCTGCAACTCGTTGCATCTGTAAGAGCCTGACAGGCCTGTTAGCATAAACATAGCTAGGCTGCCTAAGCAGTCAAAACTGCAAACAGGTTCAATACATCTGTTTACTTGACAGGTAACCACTCTTGTCCTCACTTCCTCTGTCCTCTTTTCACTCTGCCAATCAACAAACATCTAGGAGGGCTATTAACGAATAGGAGGAGCAACATGACCCTCCACCCCAGCAACCAGAAACTAAACGGATTCCAAAGCTGCATGATGTTGGCTAATGTAAAATGAATGTCAGAGTAAACCAAGCCCTCCCTTGGCTAAACGAAGTTGATTTGTTCCACCACTCGAAGCTCCCGAAAGCAACTAGCAGAAGACAATTCAGATACTTTGAGAAGTTTACAGTATCTTAACTTACTGTGTCCCTCAGAAGGTTACTTTATTTGTACCTGCAGGTAATTTTAGTTCGCAGGAAGAAGAGTCAGCATCCACATAACCAGCAAACAACCCCACTCATACACCCACACAGACAAGTAAATCAATAGATAGATAGATAGATAGATAGATAGATAAATAAAACCACACAAGCCATAAGCATAACTATCTAATCACATGTGTAAAATAATATTTGATTTTATAGACACGCACACACACAAAGCCCCCGATATATAGTTTTGGATTCTAATCTATGTCAACCCTATTTCTATCTTCGTCCTTTCACACATGTATGGTAAACATATCCTTATGGGGACCGCTCATTTATTTCTATGGGAAAAATACTAACGCTAACTATGACAACCTTAACCCCCACCCAGCCCTAACCATAACCGCAAGTAACCAAACAAAATACTAGAGTTTTTGCATTTTTAGTTTTTTCATAGCAGTCACCGATTTTTATAAAATAGAGTTTTCCCTTATTTGGACTAGGAAACCGGTCCCCATAAGGGAAAAAAACGGATATTTATCACGTTATGGGGACATCGTGTCCCCATAAGGATAGGTACTGTATACCAGGTCGCCTCCTCATCCTTATCGTGGTTGACTGGATTTTACCTCAGAGAGAGGGTTTTAGCATGTACCAGACTGGCAGGATTGCTCGAAAGATGATTGCAGGTCTGCTGGGTAAAAACACTGCCAGTGTGTCTAATCAAAATAAAGGTGCAGAATCATGCAGCTGTAGGCAGACTGAGAAGTTTATTGGGATTACAACCCATAGTATGGCAAACGAGTCAAGGCTTTACCCAGGCGATGCCAAGAACAGTTAACAAATGCCTTTGGATGTTCCTGTAAGATAATAGTATGCGATAAGTAATGTGTGTCAGCTCACAAATTTGGGATCCTGCGGCGTTTGGAGAAATATTAGTAGTTTAATAGTTTGGTTCAGAATGAATGGAATGCCCGTGAAAAGCTATTTGAAGGGTCTTTGTTTTTACTACGGTAGGTTGCAGTATGTTAGGGTAGGGAGACTCTGATTCACTAGAGACTCTAGGGAGCTGATTCACTAAAACGGCGCCGGAATCGTTAACCGATGTTTACAGTAGCTTTGTTACATAATCATTCATGCGGCAGGAAAACGCTCGCAGAGCGGTGTGGTGTGGCGTGGCGTGGTGTGGCATGAGCCGTCTGAGCTTTACCAGAATCATTGCGGGTAGAGAGTGTGTGTGTTTTTCAAAGCACGACAGTTTTCTGTCTCCATTGGCGTAAATGGGTGTAAATCCGCCACCCCCAAAGCCCCCCCACCCGTCAAGAGAGAAGTGCCAGCGAGGCCGAGGAAGTGCAAACCTCAGCCTTGGAATCTTGCAGAGCCGCGTCCCGTCGGATGCTAAGCCAGGCAGGAAGTGTGGGCTCCTTTAAAATACTTCCCAGGTTCCCTCTGGGCGGACAGGGGTAATAAATAGTAGGGTATCTTATGGCAGCTATCCAGCTACCGGTTCTGGCCAGGAAGTGACTCATTTCGTTGGAGGGAGCAGGATACAAAGATTTCTGTCTGTTATTATCAGTCAGCCGAATGAGACCATGGTACCACAGGACCAGGTCGTCGGTGGGTTGGGTATGGGGCAGCACAGGGGAATGCCCCTCAAAGTCTGCCTCACTGCCTAAAGTGAAACTGGCATTGTTTCACCATTCATGCTGTCTGTAGTACTCTCTTGAAGATGCAGCAACCCAGACCCTTTAAGGAACTGGGGGGGGTTACAATTACTGAATATTATGTGCCTTGTACCTGGGCTGACCACTGACCAATCTGCTCTTTCTTTAGAATCAGCACTATACCCCGTGGGGGGAGCGTAGGGGTTACCTGCATGACCTTGGCTTAGCTTCATTTGGGCTATTGTAGTTAATCTGTAATGCTACGTGCGCAAGTCAAAGCGTGTGTGTGTGTGTGTGTGTGAGGAGAATATGGGCAGCCTTAGATGTATGAAATACAGTACCGACACACAAAAAGTTTTTGTTTCTCCCAGACAGTCCGCATTGCAGTGTCACTTTTGTTCAGAGCTGCCACTGACCTGATGAGTGACATGGCTTCATGAGAATCTTTGGCTGTCGTTTCAGACTTTCTCGTAACAGACAAGGATGTGGAATGATGTATAAACACAAAACGCTAAGGTGACACGGTCCAAACAGGCGTCAGGGTTAGCAGGTACATTCTTTTGAAAATTAACGCGCGGTAAACTGTAAAATTGAGCCAGAGGTGCGTGGGCTGTTTACCAGATGTTCTGTTTTAGCAGATGTGATTACATGCGGACGGCCATCTTTGGGAAAAATGGAGCAGGATGTCGTCTGTCCCTCCAACAGAAAATTCAAGCTAGTGTCCAAGACTTTATCTCGATAACGTGGCCAAGTCGTGCCAAGTAGTCTTGCTGGCTTTGCTCAAGCTGGGAGACAAACAGACATTATGTCAGCCCATTTCCAAGGCGCCTGACTGTGTCATCAATGCCATGCAGTGCGCACCAAAGTCAAAGGTCACTTGGTGCACCGATATTTTGAAGAGTGCACTGAATTTTTCACATTTTTCTGACTGGTGACACGCACCTTTGACATCGCCCCGAAAGACACATTGCTTGTCTTACAAAGTGAAGACTTTAACACTTTTTTAAAGTAATGAATCTCAAGAGTAGCCTAAGAAAATAAACAAGGAGTCATTTTAGTGAATACATATTTGTACATCATATTCGATTGTATCATCCATCTTATAACACTGCAGTGACATTCGTACAAGACAGTCTTTTTACAAGCAACATATTATCTATAAATTTCTTTGTATGTTCAAGCAAAAGAATTATGTTGTGTGGGACTGCGCAGTTGCTGGTATGATAATAAACAGCTTAGATTATTGTACATTGTGTTTACAGTATGGGTGGTTAAACCTGTTTGTATTATTTGAGCTGCGTATTCTCCTTAAACATACAGCTATCTGCTCGAATATCCCTCCTGATTGTTCATGTGCTGTCGGAGCGCATTGGCAGGATGCGTCCATATCCTGTGATCGACCCCCCCCATAGCGACATGAGGCTCTGCAGATGTGGAGTCGCCTCCAATCGGCCTGGCGGTAAGCGTCTGGTGGGCGTGCCGCATTGCGGACCTTTGTCCGCTCCGTGTGGAAAATCACACACTGTCAACATCACAGGAGGAAAGCTAATATTTACCACATTCAAACTGGCTTTAATATTAGCCAGGAGAGACCGGGAACAGTGACTCCTTCTCACCAGGTTTGCCCTGACTGCGAGTCAAGGATGCAGCCTGTGTGTCTGCTGACCACACATGGTCCACTTTGTCTGCAGCAGAGGCGGATATTTCATGTCCAGAAAGTAAAAATCCAAACCAGGATTTTGTTTCAACCAGCCAGTTGAATGCTCTGTGACTCTGACTCTTTATACTCAACTGGTTGTTTGAAACAAAATCCTGGTTTAGATTTTTACTTTCTGGACCTGTAATGTCTGCCTCTGGTCTGCAGATGGGACCGTGCTGCTGAAAACCTGTGGTTGTGTATGGATCCAATTAGCCGTAGCAGCTCAGGACCCTGCCTTTAATTTGGAAACAGTATTGTCTGTAATGCCACCAGTAGTTAATCTCTCACTTTCAGTTAAACTCTTCATTGGTTTAGACTCTGATTCAGATGTTCTGCAAAGCAAATGGGATTTGGATGTAACCAGTTCGGACCTGAGGGCATTAAAAATAATCCGTCGTGAGAAATGAGAAATCCGTGACAAGCGCCCTGGGCTTCCAGTGGAGTTATGCTCTGCACTTTCCCGCAAGGAATTGTGGGAGTCGGGCTATGTGTCAGCGGATGAGCTCCGTCCTCCATTCTGTGATGTGTGTACATCCTCTCGCGGTTCGTATGGGTTACGTACACATGTTGTCTCCATGTTGCTAACCAGTCAGCACCACAGGGATTCCCCACATTGGTGGCTTCAGTCAAGGCCTACGAGGTAAACAAGCGTTTGAATCATTACTGAACCCACTGACATTGAGGACGAGCATGCCACAGATAACACCGACCCTTTAGGGTTTGCAGGTATGACCCAGACACCCTCTTAAAGTGTTCAAAAGCATCTAGCTTACACACGTCAGTCAGTAGGTGGTCAGGTGCATTAGCGGTTGGTTATCCCCAGAGGTGGAGATTTAAGGTCCCGAGAGTACAAATCCAGACCAAGATTTTGTTGCAACCAAACAGTTGAGTATAAAGAGTCACAGTCACAGAGGACTCAATTGGCTGGTTTTAGTCAGACATATGGACGTTTTATTACTGTCAAATTTGCAAATGGTCGCTTACTGAGGCAGTCGGAATTGAGGTGTGATTCTATAGTGTGGCTAATAAAAATATAAAAGAATAGCATTTAAGAGTTTTCATGCTGCTCGTTGCCCATGGGAAGGACTCTTCTCTCAGCGATCCCAGGAGTCCCAGCATGAAATCGCTGTTGGATGGCAGTCGACTTGAGCTCAGAACTTGGCCGGGCCCCAACAGGCTCCCTAGTTGCTGAGGCTGTAATGTCCTTCCTGCAGCAGTGGTTTCGGTCAGGCTGGGCCAGGCCGGGTACGTGTCCAACGGGGGTGTCCGCAGCCCCTATTGCCGTGGGGGTGGGGGTAGTGGCCGTCCCTGGTGTTTGTCCCGCCACGGTCGGCTTTCACGCCGACACCTGCCGTCATGTGACAGCTGCGAGGACGGCACGACGTTGTCAGGCGAGCCTGGGGGGGAGGTGGAGGGAGGAAGGGGCCCGCTCTGCTGCAGGGTTCAGCCCGGGGGCATCCGTACCGTAAGGAACAATGGGAGAGGCACCATGCGGGACCAGAGTACTGACAGAACCAAATGGTCCAAGAGCTCTGTAGGATCATTGGACCTGATTTCTGAAAGCCTCCATTTTTTAGAGTTGATTTTACGTGGTGCAGTTGAAGCAGCGGGAAAGCTAAACAAAGCAACAGGAAAACTAATGAGCGCTCAGACGAGAGATATTTAATGTATCGGACCCGTGGAAGTAACAGCTGGGGAGGAAGTTGGGGGTATATATAGGGTCCTGCTGTGTGTGGGCGACCCCCTCCCCGCACGCGGCAGGCTGAGTCGATTTGTTGCGGCATCAAGATCAGTGACCCCAGGCTGTGCCCTGTGACAAAATGGATCGGGGGGGGGCAGACAGGAAGGAAGCGCGCCGACGCTCTCGTTATTGACGCATCTCGGCCCGTTTCGGTGGCGGGCTGGAAGCAGCCGAATGTTTGCACGAGTAGATAAGGTTGTGTGACAAAGGGGCAGCGACAGAGCCAGTCAGCTGACCTGCTCTTTCAGGAAGGCAAACAAAATTACAAGTACAGTACATCTACATGCCTGCAGCACTCCGGGGGGGGGGCATGCTTCAATGCATACACATTCTGCCTTAGAAACAACAAAAAATGTGTTTAGCTGTTTAAGACGTCCATGTTTTTAATCATTTCCACACATAGCGAATTTTACCGAACGTTTAAGTCATCCTAGTACTGTGATTGTCTTAATATAATTACGATAATTGTGCATAATGAATGATTGTAATAATGAATTCTGAGATGAAGGACTTTAAAAAAATAGAAATTAAGTTGTTGCTGTTTGTGTCACAATTTTAATTGTTGAATTATTGGGCAGTCATTTAGTGGTGGGGGAAACATTCAGCCATTGGGTGTGAACCAAGATGGGACGGGGGTGCTAACGTTACTTAGCACATGCAAACAGCTGAGCTGACCGCAAAAGCACCGTCCAGTTCACCCCACAGTGCAGCTCAGGGGCTAAGTTCACTATCTACACTTTAGGAGGGAAAAACATAGATACATATAATTATAATAATACAATAAGATGAAGAAGAAGTTACATTTATATAGTGCATTTTGCAATCCCAAGTTCTCTTTACAGGAGCAAAAAAAAAAACAGAAACTATTTCACAGTAAATTGTGAGGTCACCTGCAAACACACAGAGATACACCGGAATAACACACAGAGATACACTGGAATAACACACAGAGATACACTGGAATAACACACAGAGATACACTGGAATAACACATAGAGATACACTGGAATAACACACAGAGATACACTGGAATAACACACAGAGATATACCGGGGTAACACACAGAGATACACTGGAATAACACACAGAGATACACCGGAATAACACACAGAGATACACCAGAATAACACACAGAGATACACTGGAATAACACACAGAGATACACTGGAATAACACACAGAGATATACCGGGGTAACACACAGGGATGCACCATACTACCCGCAATATTTCCTGCATAGAAGCTCTGAAAGACACGTGGAGGGCAGTGGAACCAGGAGCAAAGGAACATGCACATTGAATGAATCCAATGTGAAACAGGTGGGATGTTTATGTGAAGAACCCCCCCTCCCCAATGAAATGGGAACAGCATGCTCTTAACATTCTTCGGAGCGTCGGTTCCGGGAACTGTCCAGCAACGCCTGCCAGAAGCAAGTGGAGGAATGTTTGTTGTTGAGAGTTTAGATAACACTTTAAATTAATCAACAAAAAGCCAGGAGGTGTAAGTCGTCCCCAGACAAGGCCCCGCCGTCTCCCTCTCCAGGTTTCTCTCGCTCGTCCACAAACACGCTGTCAGGGTCACAAGGCTGATAACAACTAGCATCCTTTTACTGCAAACAGAGGGGGGAGAATAGGAAAGGGGGGCGGTGGCGAATTCAAGGCCTCACAAAAAAGTTTGCCCGGTTGGCACGGTTACCCAGAGAGCCATTTTGAATCCAAACTACTTTTTTTTCTTATAGAGCTGTCTGTGAATAGGGAGTAACTGATTCATGAACAGTGGGGCCTTTTCTCCCCTGGAAGCCTTCAGCTGTGCAGATGGCTGGCCCGTCTAATCCACCCTGCTCGTGTCGCCGCGTCTCCCTCGCTCGCCTCCTCATTTTATCCCTGAAGAGCCCTCGACATGGGGGGGGGGGGGACCGTTGCGGAGCACCGCGTGCCCCACTGAGCATGTGCAGCAGTGCAGGGGCCGCATGCTAACGAGGGCCGGCTGCGCTCGGCTCAGAACCGGAGGCCCTGAACTGCACGGCGGTCACATGTGCGCAACCAGGAAGTGGGAATGGGGCACCGTGAACACGTTCGTTATGAGCAAATGGGCGTATTTCTTGGTGAGCTTTGTGGATGGAAACTTCAATCATTTTTTTATTGGGGGGGGGTGTTGAGATGATAGAAATTGTCGACTGTTCTTTCTGAGCATCTTTGTGTGATTTATTACTGGTTATGTCTGTGTGTCCCGAGAACGTCAGCAGCTAAAGATGAAAGTGACTACCCAAGCTGGTGGGCTAACCATTAGCTCGGCTGAAGAAATGCTAATGTTAGTTTGGCTAGCAGTTGTGTCGTGGTTGCTAATGGCAGGCTTAGTACCAGTGGTAGTTGGTAGGATGGGATGGCTTGGGGAAAGAAGTATTAAGTCATTTTTGTATGTCCATTTTGAAAAATTTTGGTCTATTTAGCTAGACTGGTTGTGCCCTGTCCACATCGTCGTAGGCACGCACATGAATGCACACCAAGAAAAATCTCGAACCAAACAAAGCTGTGAAGTAAAATTTTCACAATGTTGTTTGTTTGCTTAAGGATGAATTAAATAAATGATGTGTCCTTGGTGAGTAGTGTTTGGGAGGGTTTGGGGGGGCCTCAGCCTGCAAATGCCTCCCCCCAGTGCTGACCCTGCTTTACCTCCAGAAGTACGTGATACCAACAAAAGCCAACAAAAATTTAATCAGAAAACTTTCATTGTCCCAAAGGAACCCATTTGTGAGAGTGCTCATTACACAACCACACAACAAGACGAAAACAGACAGTGCACAGTACTACATACAACAATCTCAGTAGGAAAATAAATAAACAAGCATGGCATATAAGGATGATAAACAGGTGGCCGATTAAGCACGGTAAATATTACACTTGAAAGATAATAACTAGAGACTGTAAAATCTGTTGACTTGGTTGCACTTTCTGTATCCTTCTACCTAGACTTCCAGGGAGACACTGCTGGTGTTTCAAGGTAAATAACCTGTCCTTGGGTGGGTGATACGGGGGGGCTGCATTCCCAGCTCAGGGAGGCCAGCGTTTTTATCTTCACCCAGACGTTCAGGGGCTGTGGTCCCGAGCTCCTGACACCTGCACTGGATTCCGCTGGCTTCCATCCATCCATCCATCTTCTACCGCTTTTCCAGGTTGGGTTGCAGGGGCAGCAGCCTAAGCAGGGAAACCCAGACTTCCCTCTCATTGGCCACTTTGTCCAGCACCTCCGGGGGAATCCCGAGGCGTTCCCAGGCCAGCTGAAAGACATAGTCTCTCCAGCGTGTCCTGGGTCTTCCCTGGGGCCTCCTCCCAGTGAGACATGCCCGGGACACCTCACCAGGGAGTCGTCCTGGAGGCATCCTGACCAGATGCCCGAGCCACCTCATCTGGCTTCTCTCAATGCGGAGGAGAAGCGGCTCTAGTCTGAGTCCCTCCCAAATGACTGAGCTTCTCACCCTATCTCTAAGGAAGATCCCAGCCTTGCCTTTTTAGCTCACCTCCTTCTTCATCATGGCAGACCGACGCAGCACCCGCATCACTGCTGACGCCGCACCGATCCGCCTGTCGATCTCCCGCTCCATTCTTCCCTCACTCATGAAAAAGACCCAGAGATACTTAAACTCCTCCACTTGGGGAAGAACATAAGAACATAAGAAATTTACAAACGAGAAGAGGCCATTCGGCCCGTCAAGCTAATTTGGGGAGAGCTTAACTAATAGCTCAGAGTTGTAAAAATCTTATCTAGCTCAGATTTAAAAGAACCCAGGGTTTTAGCTTGCGCTACCCCCTCCCCGACCCAGAGAGAGCACTCCACCCTTTTCCAGCTGAGAACCATGGTCTTGGATTTGGAGGTGCTGATTTTCATCCCAGCCGCTTCACACTCGGCTGCAAACTGCTCCAGTGAGAGCTGAAGGTCACGTTCCAATGAAGCCAACAGAACCACATCATCTGCAAAAAGCAGAGACCCAATCCTGAGGTCACCAAACCGGACACCCTCAACGCCCTGGCTGCGCCTAGAAATTCTGTCCATAAAAGTTATGAACAGAATCGGTGACAAAGGGCAGCCCTGGCGGAGTCCAACTCTCACTGGAAACGAGTCTGACTTACTGCCGACAATGCGGACCAAGCTCTGACACCAGTCATACAGGGACCGAACAGCCCTCATGAGGAAGCCCGGCACCCCATACTCCCAGAGCACTCCTCACAGGACTCCCCAAGGGACACGGTCGAATACCTTCTCCAAGTCCACAAAGCACATGTAGACTGTTTGGGAAAACTCCCACGCACCCTCCAGAACCCTGCTGAGAGTATAGAGCTGGTCCACTGTTCCACGGCCACACTGCTCCTCCTGAATCTGAGGTTCGACAATCCAACGGACCCTCTTCTCCTGGACCCCTGAATAGACCTTACCAGGGAGGCTGAGGAGTGTGATCCCCCTATAGTTGGAACACACCGTCCAGTCTCCGTTCTTGAAGAGGGGGACCACCACCCAGGTCTGCCAATCCAGAGGCACTGCCCCCAATGTCCATGCAATGCTGCAGATGCGTGTCAACCAGGACAGCCCTGCAACATCCAGAGCCTTGAGGAACTCCGAGCGGATCTCATCCACCCCCGGGGCCTGGCCACCGAGGAGCTTTTTAACCACCTCAGTGACCTCCGCCCCAGACATAAGGGAGTCCACTCCCAAGTCCCCAGACTCTGCTTCCTCATTGGAAGGCGTGTCAGCGGTATTGAGGAGGTCTTCGAAGTATTCCTTCCACCGACCCACAACATCCTGAGCTGAGGTCAGCAGCGCCCCATCCCCGCCATAGACAGTGTTGATGCTGCACTACTTTCCCACTCTGAGCCGCCGGATGGTGGACCAGAATCTCCTCGAAGTCGTCCAGAAGTCGTTCTCCATGGTTTCGCCAAACTCCTCCCATACCCGATTTTTTGCCTCAGCGACTGCCGAAGCCACTTTCCGCTTGCCCCGCAGTTACTCATCAGCTGCCTCTGGAGTCCCACAGGCCAAAAAGGCCCAATAGGACTCCTTATTCAACCTGACGGCATCCCTCACCACCGGTGTCCACCAGTGGGTTTGGGGATTGCCGCCGCAACAGGCACCGACCACCTTACGGCCACAGCTCCGGTCAGCCGCCTTCACATTGGAAGTGCAGAACATGGCCCACTCTGACTCAATGTCCCCCGCTTCCCCCGGGACATGGGCGAAATTCTGCCAGAGGTAGGAGTTGAAGCTCTTTCTGACAAGGGATTCCACCAGACATTCCCAGCAGACTCTCACTATACACTTGGACCTGCCAGGCCTGACCGGCTTCCTCCCCCACCAGCGGAGCCAACCCACCACCAGGTGGTGATCGGTTGACAGCTCCGCCCCTCTCCTTACCCGAGTGTCCAATACATGCGGCCGCAAGTCCGATGACACGACCACAAAGTCGATCATCGAACTGCGGCCTAGGGTGTCCTGATGTCATGTGCACATATGGACATCCTTATGCTTGAACATGGTGTTCATTATGGACAATCCGTGACAAGCACAGAAGACCAATAACAAAACACCACTTGGGCTCAGATCGGGGCGGGGGGCGGGGCATTCCTCCCAATCACGCCCCTCCAGGTCTCACTGTCACGTGAGCATTGAAGTCCCCCAGTAGAACAAGAGAGTCCCCAGGAGGAGCGCTCTCCAACACCCCTTCCAAGGACTCCAAAAAGGGTGGGTGTTCTGAACTGCCATTTGGCACATAAGCACAAACAACAGTCAGGACCCATTCCCCAACCCAAAGGCGAAGGGAGGCTACCCTCTCGTCCACCACGGTAAGCCCCAATGTACAGGTGCCCAGCCAGGGGGCAATAAGTATGCCCAACCCTGCTCGGCGGGGAAGAGGGTCCAACCCCCCTCAAGGAGACTGATTCCAGAGCCCACGCCGTGCATCGCGGTGAGCCCGAATCTATCTAGTCAGAACCTCACAACCTCACGCACCAGCTCAGGCTCCTTCCCCGCCAGAGAGGTGACATTCCATGTCCCTAGAGCTAGCTTCTGCAGCCGAGGATCGGACCGCCAAGGTCCCTGCCTTTGGCCACTGCCAACTCACACTGCACCCGACCCCTTTGGCCCCTCCTACAGGTGGTGAGCCCATTGAAGGGGGGACCCACGTTCTTTCTTTGGGCTGTGCCCAACCAGGCCCCATGGGTGCAGAGCTGGCCACCAGGTGCTCGCCATCAAGCCCCACCCCCAGGCCTGGCTCCAGGGGCGGGCCCTGGTGACCCGTGTCCAGGCGAGGGAAAACGCAAATCTATGTTATTTGTCATCATAAGGGGTCTAATGAGCCGCACTTCATCTGGTTCCTCACCCAGGGCCTGTTTGCCTTGGGTGACCCTACCAGGGGCATAAAGCCCTGGGCAACTTAGCTCCTGGGATCACTGGAACACGCAAACCCCTCCACCACGATAAGGTGTCGGCTCCAGGAGAGGTCCTCTGGCTTCAGTTTTTTGTAACATGAAACAGCTATTTTCCTGTGATACACTGGCATAGCACCCATGGTGTGCAGCAGCTTTGTCCCCCGTGCTGCCTAGCTTAAAATCCAGTGCCCCCCAAGCCCCCACCCCACGCTTGTGACCCTGACGAGGATAAGGGGTCAGAGGATGAATGGATGATGGATGGATGGATGGATGATGGATGGATGGAGCCATCACTTCTGTGTATGATGCTGTTCATCATTTGTTTCCAGTGAACTTATTTGTAAATCTTAAAGCTTTTTCCAGCAGCTCTGGTGTCAATGATACTAAATAAAATTGTCTGGAATTGAACAATATCTTTATACAGTGCAATGACATATATCGCCCTTACGGCACTGTACAGAAGAAGGATGGATGGAGTAATATATATTTGTAGAACCATTTGTTACTTATTAAGCTGGGGGTAGCTTTATATTTTATATGTATATATTGTATTTAAAAATAATCTATTATGTTTTGCATGTTATTTTTTTCTGAATTATAAAAGCATGAATTATTATGAATAAGCTATTAATGAGAAAGCTATTAATGTTTGGTATTTTGACTACTACACTCTTGATACCCCAAGGGCATTTCGCAGTGAGTGTTGTCAACAGGATCCAAGGTGAGAATTTGCTGTCGATTTGTGTTTTGTCTGTGCTGGGATTGTTTACGGGAGTGGAGCTGGCCAGCACAGAGCATGCAGCTGGGAAGTCGGGGTAGTGCTGTGGTTCCCAGTCCGCGAGCGAGTCATGTTAATCTCGCTGTAATACCGCTGATTCTGTAGTATGACAGAGTAAACACATAGGCTGACGGGGAGCACGAATTATCCTGGGAATCTCGCGCGAAGGTGGGGTGAGAGATTTTTGGAGAGTGGGCAGATTCTCATCCAGGAGAACTGTTGGGGGTGGGGGTCCGTCTCCTTTCCAAGTCTTCCACAGAGCCCGCCACCTGTCTCCTGAGGCCACCCTGGGCAGATGCACAACAATAGCCCCGTGGCCCCCCCGGGATCGGGTGACTCTCCGCTGAGGGATTAGCCGCAACCTGAGCCCCCCTGGCATAGACACTGGAATTTTCATTACAATGACCTTGGGTGTGGAGGCCCTGGAATGCATTCGGCGTGGAACGCCAAGGTGAAGGCAGAGGAGTTGAGGCCCCTCGCCAGTCCTGCCTCCACCCCGCTGCCTGGGCAGCCACACGCCTCCACACTTTCACGGTAGGGGGCTGCACCCTGCTCAGGCTCACCTGTTGGATCTGAAGCGTCGAACAGCATGCTTGCTTGACCCCTCAACCCTGAGATGTAGCTTTGTGCAATCGGTTACCATCATCACAGCTAAAGCTACTAAAACTTTTTATACTGTGTGTGTGTGTGTGTGTGTGTGTGTGTGTGTATATATATATATATACGTGTGCGTGTGAATATATATGAGTGGGATCCACTATATAATTTTATAGCTTTATGAAGTAGAAGACTTGCATTTTCTGTCCTGCATTGTCTATGATTTCAATATTATTCGCTACCTATATAAAGTTCCTTGAATGATATGAATAAGCTACTTTGGAGCAGGATCATTCAAAGCGCATTTCACACATTTGCTTTGTTAATTATTGGGGCAGTCTGTATAAACTATGTTGTTACATTTGAGCTGTATGAGCTACTATGTGTTACTCATTCCTTATGTATACACATACCGGTAATCGAAGTAAAAGATTTAAAACAGTAAAACAAGGGTGTCCTTGTTGCCAAGTTACGCTGCTTAGCAATCTTCAATCCGGCAAGGATGGACTGCAGAGTATCCGACTGGCATCTGTGCTGTGCCGTATCTGGTGTGCAGGCGACATAGTGCACTTTAACAGAGAGCTGAGTTTTAAGTTGTGGTTCGAGTCTGACTATTTAAAACGCTTTCATTTTAGGTACCCTTTGAAAGCTGAATTTTCAGGCTTGCGCTCATCTCTTTGAACTAGTTCAGTCAGCATTTTAGTTAAAAGAATCATTTTTTGATATTCAGAAATCGATTTTACAGCTCCGCGTGGAATGCAATATGCTGACAAGATGCTTTGCGAAGCTTGGCAGGTTATTCTTCTGTTGACAGGCTGTAGCTACTTTCGTTAATAGTGTTTTATGAGCCAACTTGATTGGCTGTGACTAGGACTTGATTACAAGATGACTTTAACATGTTGCCATTGTTACTTTCATTTCTTAACTTCTTTAGAGTCCTTTGTAGAGTGCTACAGCAAGACTGGCGATGGCTAATGGGCTAAAAGCGGAGCCTTTACACTTTGATCAGTGAATGCGCTTTGTTAGACCTAAACTGAATAATATGTGTAATTTCTTCAAAGCAGCAGCACAGTTACGACCAGCTTTGACCAGAAGTGATGACTAATGATTGTATAGCGCAGGTTTAAATAATGACTAATAATGTCTACATTAAATCGTGCAAATCGCCAGATGTTTGCAGCTACTAATTATCTAACTGCTCAGCTTGCCGTAACTTTGTCATCACAACTATAGTACAACAAAGAGAACTTTAACATGCTTGAATTTTTACTTCAACTGCTTCACTTGTAGTTTCTTGGCTGAACACAGTTATTAGGCCAAAGCGTCTTTTTGGGGGGATCTTTTTGCCTTTGCATTGACCTTGAAATCTCTGTTCTATTGTTACCGATCTGACCATCAGTCATTGCTGGAGGGAAGCCGCGAGAGAGGATACTACAGCGGTGAGAGGTCCATGATCGTTGGCTGTAATTCCCAGAAAGCCCACGGGCTGAGCTTTGGAGGTGCCTTCACTGTTGTGAATTGAATGCCATTCTTTGGCAACAAAGACTGCACTGTTGAGGCCGTGCCTTTTAGTCCAGGGAAACACAATCTGCCGGCAGTGCTAAAAGGCTGCTTTTGCAGGCTGATTACCCCAAGGAGGCTAGGGACGGCGAGGTGATGGTCCCGAATCCCCTCTGACGGCGTGTCATCGCGCTTCTGCTGTCTCCTCACACAGCATTGCTTCCCTGAGGTCAGTGATGTTCCTGAGGAGGTCAACTGACACTTAAGTGCAGAGATGATGCTGGAAGGTGACGAATGTCATAATCTGCACGCTTTTAGGGATGTAGGGAATGGATACATGGATGGATGGATGTACTTTATTGATCCCAACTGGAGAATTCCTTTGTCACAGCAGGAAACATAAATTATACAATAACATATCACAATACGCATAGCTTAAGTATAAGAAAATTAAGTGTTTAAGATAAAATAAAGTGAAAGACGATGAACAAGAAAAATAAGATCAAACAAATAAAAAAAAGTACTTGAAATGTAATTTTAAAGGCTGTAATTAGAGATCGGTGTGTCCTTCACACCTGCCGTTTGCTAGGACCAGTACTGATTACTGAAAAGAAGTGGATGGATGGCTGAATAGGTATTGCATGCTGAGTGCTCATCTCTTTTATTATTCTGTGTGTTACTGGTACTTAGTAGAGAAAGGGGAAAAATCGTACGGCAGAATAAGAATCACAGATCCTTCACAGGTACTCTCACTTGCTCTGATAAGAGCCCTTCTCATGGTTCTGTACTGCCTTTTACAGTACATAGTTATTGAACAACAAGATTCTGTGTTCCATTTGAACTGGGAAGTCGGAATTTCTGAGCCCCAGTCAGAAATTTCAACTGGAACGCCCTTGAAGTCGGAATTCACCTCTTTACAACCCTGACCTCAGAATTTAAGATCGTTGCGCCCATCATCAACAGAAGTGAAATCCGTAGTTATATACCGTTTATTAGCGCTTATGTCGCTATTTTGGACATGTTGCAACTGTGTTTAAATGCACAAAATACCGTGTAATGCTTTGTTACCAACTAGAATTGCTAACAATGGCTAACAAAAAACCTGGCTAGAACTAGTATTGCTAAATGGCTTTCCCGACTTGTACTGGAGCATGGTTAACTTGGGTGTGACATCACTCCTAGCTCCACCCCCCGACCTCCAAGGTAAATGGAATGCAGCATTATGCGAGTCCCTCTCCCTCAGGTGGTGTCGTTATGCCCACAGCCAGATCAGCTGTTACTGTTTGCAGATCGTAGCTAGAGAGCTACTGCGGCGAGCAGGCAGACTGGGACAGGAGAGGAAAGCCCAAGGTACCAGTGTGACACAGGCTTAAAGAACACCAGCCCCTCCGCGCTAATCCAATTAGTGACCATCCGGCTCACGTTCAAAAACACATGGGAGAAAGTTGCTCCTAATCCCAGCGGAATCCAGAAAGGCCCGGGACCGCATGTTTCTTCTTTTTCCAGCGTGTGGCGATTGTAACGGCCAGGCCAAGGGGACGCCAGGACGGGTGAGGGTCGGGGAGGCCTCAAAGTCTCGTGATTTAAGGTGAAGCGACCCGGCTTGTTTGAGACAGAGGTTACGTGCCGTTTTGAAGCCCTACGTTGAAGTCTTCATGGGGTTATTCACTAGCAAAGATGAAGTCAAGGTTTCTCTGAAAAGCTTAGCTGCTTCGTGCACTTTCAGTCAGCTCCTTGCCCAGAACTGCAAGATTTTAAAAGTGAATGTTTGAAAGGGTTCGTTTGGCTGAAATATACATCAAGAGAAGAATATTTTCTATAAGTTATTTTACAGATGCTTTTATCCAAGATGATGTACAGTTGTGGGTCAGACAGTCCGTGGAACAATTGGTGTTAGGGTCTTGTTCAAGGGTCCAACAGTAACATCACTCTATGTATGGGATTTGAACTTATGACCTTTTCATCACGGGTTTGGTGTCCACCCTTGGTGCACAGTATATACATATGACAGTAAGATCCCGACAAACTGTTCACCTCGCTCTCTCTTGAACACTAGTATAAGCAGGTTCTAGTGACACATGACACCAAACTAAAATGGAGGTCTGGAGCCTATCCTGGAAGCTACAGGCATGAGGCAGGGAACAACCCGTCACACCTATAGGCAATTTGGTAACTCCAGTTAGCCCCAGCATGTGTTTTTGGACTGTGGGGGGAAACTGGAGTAACTGGAAGAAACCCCACAATGAAATGAACATG
Organism: Mormyrops boulengeri; assembly: GCA_026781065.1. Classification (NCBI taxonomy): domain Eukaryota; kingdom Metazoa; phylum Chordata; class Actinopteri; order Osteoglossiformes; family Mormyridae; genus Mormyrops; species Mormyrops boulengeri. Next base: position 7,088,447 of record JAODLD010000016.1, read on the forward strand.
CAAACTCCACAATTATGGAACCCAGGCAGAGACTTGAACCTTGGTCCTATGATACATTAGAAATAAATATTTTCATTCTTATTACTGGTTAGTGCTACAGTCAGCTTAATGTCTTCTTTGCATTTCTTCATCGCAATCGGTTTGAGTAATTTAGGTTCTGGCCCTGGCTTGGGTTTGCATCGGCTGGTTTGATTGCATCTGCTGGTCACCTCCCGTGTGAGATTTACAGGCCCGATAAACTGGTTGTGGGATCGCCTTTTTCCGCCTCGCCTTTCCACACCCGTTTGTTTTATCTCCGCCGTTTTCGCATGAAGCGGTAGAGGCCTTCTGAAGTCAGAGCCGAGATGCCCTGGAAAATATACCGTCTGTCATCCACGCCGTCATTTTGTAGGGTTATGGCTGCAGGCAGCTGTTCATCACAGACCGATACACGCAACCATTTGGGTGGCACGGTGAGAACAATAACCGTAGGGAAGACTTCTTCTAAAGATATTCAAAACGGGTCCAGGAAAGCCTGCTGCAAGTTAAGGATTAATATCTAGGGCTTTTTTTCCACTGTTGATTTGAATATTGTTCCTCTTAATCGGAAACAGGCTTAGAGTTGTATTGTGCTGCTCCTCCCGTTGAACGGGTTTCGTTTTGCTGAAAAACAATTTGCACGCCCCTCGTAACCCTCCGGTCCAAATCCGCGGGTAAATATTGTAAGAATCCTGGCTTGATTTACAGCAAACATGACTTGGCCAAGGCAACATTTTCACACATCTTTAATTATGCGCGATGATATTCCAAATATGAGACACATTATCATAATCCTGCACGTATTTCTTTAATTTGGTTTCTGTTCAACGTTGCTCTAATAATGGATCACAGCAAAATAACTGATGTTCTGTAGCACATGCAACAAATTATAGACGTGCCGCCCCCCCCCCCCCGTTCTACCTATTTATGCAGTCATTTTATCAGAGACCATAATTCATATCTCCCACGGCTAATTCTTTAACAGTTTGCTACATGCTGACGGGGAGATAAAAGAGTTGCTTTTTACTTGGGTCTAGATTAACTCAAGCCCACAACAGTCATGTAAACGTGTGGCAGCCGAATCGTTGAGTTTAAAAGTTTACAACGTCACACCAATAAATACTCTTCTTTATGAGTTCAGTATGCTTCATTAGATGATACTACATTTGTAACATTTAATGTTGTACAGCCAAGTGTGCAATCTCTAAAAAAGAGAAATGGGACACTGATAATGTGTATGTGTCTTAAACACAATGTTAAGGTTAATTGAAATTTGTAACTGTGAAGTTAATTAATGTTGAAATGTTACATTTAAATATCTGCTTGGACATGTTTCTCAGGAAGTTAAAGGCTAGGCAACTGCACCAATACCTTCACCTTTCCAGTATAAAGGCTGTTTTACAGCTTGTTAGCGCAGATCATCTTACTGTAACTAAAACTGAGTGACACGAGAGGGCAAGGAAGAGAGTAAACCGGGTTAAACTTGCCTTTAACACTTTTTACTGTATAATATAAACACAGGGTTCTACAAAGCCCACTTTCTCAGTTTTTTTTTTTTTGGGGGGGGGGGGGGCCCCTTAAAAATGGAAATAAAAAAGAATGATTGAATGAGGTACGTTGAAAAAAAAAAAAGTATAATGTAAAATAAAAACAAGAATTTTGAAG
>JAODLD010000016.1:7098958-7112098 GCA_026781065.1 Mormyrops boulengeri
GGGTGTGTCGGGGGGGGGTGGATGTTGGATCTCAAAAGTGCACCAATAGGGATGGCCTAGGCACGGACTAAGAAGGAAAAACCCACACTGATAAACAAATTGATTAGCTAATCCAGAGACAAGAGGGAAGGTCAATAAATCTTGGACGTTTCAATTAAAAATATGAAAGATATCATGGGCTGTGAATTTAAATAAGAGCATGGCGGCTCAGCGGGTAGCACTGTGAGTTCTATTCTCGGCCCGATTCTGTGTGTGGGTGTGTTTGTAGTTATTACATTGTGGGGACAGAGAAGAGACATTACTTTGCCCCCTCCCCCCCCCACCAAAAAAATCTGCATAAAGGGCGGCCATGAGCGTCCATTTCTTGCGTCAAAATCTCTGGCAAATAAACGCCGCACATTACAACAATGCAGACTTTGTGTGGGGCCGGATAACGCGATAGTTAGTGTGCTGAGTAAATTCCAGGGAACCGCTATCACCTTCATAATGAACAGGCGAATTATGTATACTGTGCGTTTTGTGTTTAATTTAAACCCTGCTTTCTGTTTATAGTTTTGTGAGGCAGTCATTTATTTTGGATGACTCCTATACAAAAGGGCGACGTGCCAGTATAGTAAACACAGTGACAGTATTGTGAAAGACTGATTTTTATCAGTCCTGTAAAAGCAGAAACATTCTCCAGTGAATCTGCAAAAATTATAGCTGTGCATAGTTAATGCTTTCTGATTAACCAGTATAAAAGCCTTGCCAAGCTGTAGTAAATGATTTTGAAAGTGTATATTGTATATTGTATTGTAGTCGTTTGCGGTATTTAGGTAATAGCCTGAATGGGATGCATGTAGAGTTAATAGGTCGTCTGAGCTGAAATGGAACACACCATATTTGGTTTATTAATGCTTCTCGGGCACCTTGCTGCTCGCTCGAACTTGGACCCGTGTTAGTTAGTTACTACTGAGTAACAAGCGAAACGGGCGACAGCACAGGCGCCCTGGCACTCTTGTCTCTGCAATTAAGAGGGTCACAGACCCCCTCCCCCCCACACACACCAACCCAATGGAGCTCATTGTCCCGGCTCCTACGTGCCACGTGGTCCCTGTGCCTGTTACCGCCCATTAGACCCAGGGCTGAGGGTTGGGAGAGATGGGTGAAGTTGGTAAAAGTGCAGAAAAGGAGTAAATGGGTGAGATTTCTGAACACGCCGTGGCCATGCGGGCTTCCGGCAGGCCGTTTTCTTTACCGCTAATTGGATAGCGAGCTGTGCTGCGGGGCAGCGCCTCACACTGCGTTACAATGACGGGGGCGTGCGGGCCGGCGTCTCCTGATAGAATTCCAGCTGTGCCCTGTCCATCTAACTTCTACTCATTGCTTCCCGCCCCCTCCTCCTCCTCCTCCTCCTCCTCCTCCCCCCCCATCCCCAGCAGACACTCTTATTTTAAGAGGGGGAACTGGCTCATTTTTGGTGGCCGGGTTAGGGTGGGGGGAGCCAGCCTGGGGAATTTCAGGCCTGGGGGCAAGCTGTGTTTTTTGGGGGTGCAGTTCATTACTAGGTGAGGAAATCGCAGGACACCTCCAACTGCCATCAATCAGCCACGGAGCCCGACTGGAGCCAGCAGAGGGGCCCAAGGGCGGGGCCCAGGGAAACACAACCAGACGGAGACGACTGCTCCCCAGCGAAGAGCCACGAAAGGCCCCGCCTGGCTGTGGCAGCAGCAAGCACGCACAAATCGGTTTAGTCCACTCAGGCCTCAAGCGACGCCATCTATCTCACGTGACAGCTGACAGTTTTACGTCGCCTCAAACCATGTTATTAAGTTTGCACTCGGCTGCCTGTTACTATTGTTCTTACCTAAATTTACTTGGTATTATAACGCAAGTAGCACCCGTGGGAGTATTACTTATACAAAATGTTCTGAGGGCAGAACTAAAAATGATTGGTTCACAGAGATAACCAATCCAATTGTAGAGGAGGTGGGGTTAAGCAACTAGAGGAGGTGGGACCAACCAATCAGATGTCTTAGTCTGGCCTCCTCTAGATGCTTGGACCCACCTCCTCTACAATTGGTTGTCTCTCTAAACCAATAATTTTTTTTTCTGCCCTCAGAACATTTTTGTGTAAGTAAAACTGCCATGAGTAAGGCGCCATACATCCGTTCATTTTAGTAGCTATGAGATAACTTTGTTGGAAACAAAGGATTTTTTAATTACCTTTTATCTTAGCCCAAATTAGAAAATGCACTAGTGCCATGCTCTGCTGGCTTGATTGCATAGACGTCGTCGATGCTTTTGAGAGCGAAATAATCTGAAGACTCTGCAGGATGGTACTGTTTAAAAAAAATTTTTCCTGCAGGAACCGCCGCACGCGCTCAGTCCGTGCAGCCGTGAGATGGGAGAGAGCCAAAGCCATGGCGCTTCGCCCTGGGAAGCCATTGTATGACGTGACCATAATGTGGGTGAGCAGAGGATGCGGTGCGATGCGAAACAGCAGCCCTGCTCTCCGCCTTGGCCGCGATCGCCCGTGGCTCACACCAAAACGACACGGTTCAGCCGCTGTGCAAACCCCGTGCCACACGCCGGCTCCAAGAGCTCAGCGAATCTTAATATTATCATGTTTGGTGGCAGCAGAGGGCATAAAATACTCAGCGGAATAATTCCCCAGCAAAATTCTGCTTTAACCCGTCTCTCCACATCCAAACGGTTGAATCACGACTTGGAATCCTATACAATGCAATTACCATCTAAAAGCCGAGTTCAGTGGTATGTGTATAATACATCCGTGTGCCAATGTATACTGCGTTTTTTGTATTATTTGGCTAACGTGTTTGTACATGTGGCGGGGAACGGAATATGCTGGAAGTTTCTGGCTCCTGTTACAGCTGCCGCTTGATTAGCTGCTATTTACTTTGTTTCTGAATGATGGAAAATGGTAACATTAAACAAGGGCTTAACTTCTGCAAGCCTTCCGTAGGCCCAACGCATAATCTCATGTCCTGCATCGGTGATGTTACGTCATGCAACTAAATATCAGGAATAAGGAATATGCCATTACAAAAGCATTAAAATTGTATTTCGGTATAATTAAAAAAGAGAAATTCATTTGTCTGTATAAAGACTCTTAATCAAATCTGAGAGATTAACGATTGTCTTGGTTCCCACAAGATGAGATGCAACAGAAAACTGTTTTATGGATTCCAAATTTAAATCGAAAGCTTGTGTCGGGTGCACTACAAAGTCAATTTGTAAATATTGAATAATGTGGCCCTTTCAAGTTACTATAAGGGAAAATCTTTATAGCTGTCAGGGCATCTCAGCCTGACAGCTTTTGGTGTGGTTCACATGAAATACTTTTAATGGCCTCATATGCACCCTCGTTGTATACCTTATGGTTGGGGGGGGGGGGGGTATGGGCTCCATTATCCAACTCTTTATGTGCTCAAGATGCCACAGTGACATTAAAGAGGTATTTTTGAAAATGACTGCTTCATAACCAACATGCCGGCCGATGATTCATCGTGCGAACAATGACGGGATTAATAAGTATCAAATAAATATCAGTTAATACTCCTAGAAGACCCTGAACAGGGACAAAAGCTACTCTCAGCACATGTAATGGGGGAACCTCAATTCATTGTCAGTTTCATTTATCCAGACGTTTCATTTAATTACAGTCCAGTAGTATCTCATTTATTATTCTGATTCATTAAATACATCCTAATTATTTCTGTAGTAACACTGAAGTGGGATATTGTGGACAATGGAACTGACCTGTAATCTTAGAGACTGAGGGTGTGAATGGCACCACGGTAGATATGCACGTGCTCCGTTTGCGATAACTTGAGATAATAAGCTCCACTCTGTCTTGACCTACATCCCCTTGAAATCCAAGCAGCCTCAGCAGGATTATTTTGATTTATAGACCTGAAAATGATAAACAAGGCCGAAACTATCAGCTCTCCGAAAGGTTAAACAGATAACAAACAGGGTCAGACTGGATTTAAGTCCAAAACTGATATGAGTTTCCCCTCCTGTCACTTAGTCTGCTTTTATATCAGTTTGTTTAGTAATTTTGTAATATCGCACATGTTCACAACAGAAGTGGAACTAAAACAAAAAGAAAAAAGATAGCACAAAAACACAAATCCAGCCCTAATCTAGCACTAATCTATCAGGACGTAATTTAAAAAGAAAATTTACTTCTCTGCTGATAAACATTACGATATCTTGCCCAGACTGATTTTATTGCAGTTGATATGTTCTAGTGCAGCCATTTCTGATTCCCATATTTTTTTTTACATCCAGCTGAGCTTTCTGCAAATGTTTAAACATAATTTCTTGCAGTTAATTGAAAATCTGAGAAATTAAAGCAAAAGCAGTATGTCACCTACGAGTTGTGGTCCCCTGATATTTTATCGAAGAGAAACGGTAGAGGAATCCCGGTGATCTCCATGTTTTCCCTGTCTCTGTGGAAAGCAAGGCCGAGGTAGCTCCACTTTCTTATATTACACCTGCATTCTTGTTTTTCTGCTTGGTGGTGCTAGGGGGCGCCACTTCTGACTGTCACTTATGTCGATTTCCTAAATGAGAATAATTTGAATAATACAGGGACCTTGTAATTAGGAATGCATATAATAGTTATGTAATTAGAAAAGGAAGTACTGTATATAAAATATAATATGGTAACATATAACTCATATTGTCTCCTTTATGTTATGTATATATGCGTGTGTGTGGGTATACCTTACCTTATGGGGACACAATGTCCCCACAACGTGATGAATACCCATTTTTTTCCCCTTCCCATAATGGAAAACTCAATTTAATAAAAATCTATGACAGCAATGAAAAAACTAAAAATGCAAAAACTCTCTGTGTTTTGTTTGGTTAGGACTGAGTAGGGGTTAAGGTTGTCATATTTAGCGTTAGCATTTTTCCCATAGAAATGAATGAGCGGTCCCCATAATGCTTCAAGGCTCAAAATATCTAAGTCAGCAGTACAGAAGAATAAGGTGAATCAGGAGACACTGGCAATGACCAAAAACCAGCCAGGTAAAGGGCGGAAGCGACTTTCTAATAACAGAGATGACTGTCAACTTATCCAACAGTTCCTCATGAATTGGGGGATGACATCAAGTGACCTTTAAATGGAATAGGAAACATTAAGTGGTGTGAAGTGCACTGCTAGCACAGTTCGTAACAGGCTCCTAGAAGCAGGAGTGAAGACCCATAAAGCAAGGAAGAAGCGCTTCATCAGTGTGAAGCAGGGAAGAACCAGAATGCAGTTGGCAAAAAAAATCTATATTTTACACAGGCGTATACCCATAAATTGAGAAATGAGTGAAACTGAACATTTTGCTGTGGTTTCTTAAATTTTCCAGAGCTGTATATATCACGCCACACTACCAATAAATATGAAAAGTTACGAACACCAAAATTATTATTTTCTAAGCTGAAGCAGACAAAATTCCTGCTACTGCTGGTGACCATATGCGCAGAATTCCTCCAGAACTTTCCCAATGGCGTGTTCGATGTCGCGATAATCGATTGGATCCACCTTGTTGCCAGTTATCATCTTCCTCTTTCACCATAAACAAAAGAGGTTTACGGTCCAGAGGGTGTGTTCCTATGGATACACTCATGCCTGTTCAGCGTCGTGTCACGCTGGGGGTGAGATCAGCCACACTCTTGAACGTCAGGTAGGCTTGTTTATGCAAAGCAGTCACTGGCCCCATGTATGGTGGATATTATGTAAATAGACAGGCAGTCTCATGAGATACATTTATCCTTTTAATCTTTCTGTTAAACTGTAACTTTACCCAAGAAAGGAAGGATAGAGCATAAACCTACATGAAAAGTTCACTGCCTGCATGAAAGCTGTGTTATTTTCCTTTGTTCGCATTGTTGTATAGAATTACCTTTTCCTTTGGCTTAAATCTCTCAGAAATATAAAATCCTGCCAGATACTAATAAACCCTTTTGTCACATCTGAACTATAACCATACACCTGAGTGATGTCACCTCTCGTGAATGTATTAGCACTTGAGACACTCAGAGATCATGGACTTGTGTACAGCTTCAGCGATACAGTCTGGCTAAAAACAACTGATTTTTCCATAAGGGTCCAAAACCCCACCAGTAAAATGGCTAACTGGTTAAGGCATACTGGTTCAAAAAGCTTACGAGAGCGTCGTAACTCATCAATCACTTAGATGGTGGAGTGTCTCACCAAGCTGTATATATATGCGAGTGGCTTTAAATTGATTAGATTTTTTTGTACAAGAGGGTGTTTTATTTGAAGCGACACGCCTCAGATGTCCACCAGGTTCATTCAGTTGCATCATATTAGCCAATTAAGGACAAAAGGACTGTTAAGGTCTGTGTGTGTATATTGTGCGTGCATACTTCTGTTTTTCCACTTTTAAGCACAGTAGATCCATCCATCCATCCAGGAAAAAAATATTTTAAGTTGACTACTTAAAAAAAGGTCAAATATAAAAGTTCCAGATTATGAAGTTTCATGATTTGGAGTGTTGCTCAGGTGAAGTAAAGGGTTACATGTAGCGTAACAATGTGCCTGAATGTGATGGCACACAGACACACACACGCACGCAGACGCATATATGGGTAACCCTGTACAAAGAACACAGATGAAAGGGACATCGTCGTCGGCATTTTAATAGCAGACTTAAAAAAATGCATAAACATCATTTGTATAAGGATAAGGATGTTTTTAATATCACCAACCTGCAAGAAAACCATCTAGTGTCACAAGTGGAAATGATGTGCTAAGAAAAATGGCCACGGAATACGAGACTTATATTAAAATTGCAGGGAAGTTTTATTAAATTGTCCATTAGTTCCGGAGCAGCACTTAAGGACTCCTTTCAGGCAAAAACTCCAGCAGAGTGAGGCTGACACGCTGACATTCAGGCCACATTAGCTACCAATGGCAGCTTGCGTAACAAGCCTGTCAATGATTTGCTAAATGTGTGCATTAACTGCCAAGAGTGCTCTCACACAAACAATTGGTTACTCATTACCAAGTCCTGCTCGCTGCGGAGCTACCGTCCTGCGGTTTATGTTAAAGGGCCAGTGAGAGACTCACGCAGCGCTCCTCATGCAAATCGCTACGCGGACTGCGTGTCCGTATGGCGTTCAATGAGAGGATGATCACCGGTCGTACGACAGATCGTAGCGATGCCGGGTCCTGTTTCACGCTCTATGTTCATTCATTCTCGGAATTCTCAGAATTTTAAAAAAAAAAGCTAATGACAACAAAGTGGATCCTGCGGCCCAGCCTAGTTTTGGGAAGGGAGCGGTGATCCTCTGTCGTGGGCCTGCTTTGCACAGCTCACTGAGACCAGAGCAGAATTTTAACATGACCCACTGGCCGTCCCTTTAATAGAGAAGCCGTGACATCAGCTTTATCTAGGCGGGGTGTCATTGAGTCTCCAGTTTTCATAATCCTCACAGCTCATGTTCACTAGCACCGCTTGGGTTACCATGGCAGATAATTCTATTCCAATGTATTGTTCGGTAGTATAGATTTTTTAATAGTGCATTAGACTATTACACAAAATGAGTCTGCATTCACTTTTTTTTTAAATTGTGAATTATGTATAAGAAATCCTTCTTAGAGAGAATTACACTTCCAATATCTTTTACCGTTAATATCCTACTTCCTTTGGTAAAATTAAAAGAAACCACATTCTCTTGTTCTAATTTAAAACCGCGCAGTGATGTGTCATACCTGACTACAGTAATAATACACTTACAATTTTAGATTCTTTTTCCCTTGATTTAAAAACATCATTTGCTCAGCTTTTTAATTTCACGATGGCGATATTTTGTATATGGTGCAGCGCTGGGGCCTCCCAGGGTTGCAGGTTTGAATCCTGCCTCCACTCTGTGTTTGGAGCCGTTAATCTAACTGGCATCTCCCGTAGTATGTAGCTGTGTGTTTGTGCCCTGGGGTGGACTGGTGTCCCATCTAGGGAGAACCTCAGACTTGGTGTCAGACTCCCTGGTCATGAGTGGCGAGAAACGGATGGTTACACCACCTATGCATGAGACTGATATTAAATCTACTTATATAGTCTTCCCTGATGGGAGATCTGTCTTTCATAAAGAGCTTAAACACAGTGGCAGTGGTTTAATGACAGACCGATGTGCACCCCCCCCCCACCCCCAGCTCTATTGTGGCATCCATATACACAGAGGTGGAAAGTTCAGGTCCAAAAAGTAAAAATCCAGACTAAGGTTTTATTTCAACCAACTGGTTTAGTATCAAGAGTCACAGTCACAGAGTACTCCACTGGTTGGTTGAAACAAAATTTTGGTATGGATTTTTACTTTCTGGACCTGAACTATCCACCTTAGCATATAGATTGGGTGTTTCCCAATCCGGTCCTCAGGGACCTGCAGACAGTCCAAAAGTTCTCAGTTTGTGTTCTCCTTGGGTTTATTGAGCTCTAGGATTTTCTCTGTTTCTCCTTGGAAGAACATCAGCAGGGCTTCTTGTTGTTCCTCTGGGCAAACATCTGCATGGTGCATGGTGGGTGTGGAGATGCCACACGCCGCATGTGCCTTCAGGTTCATATCTGCAAATCCTTTTGAACCTCATGATGCAAGGCACCAGTGCCTTTGAACGCGCCTGGCTAAACATGCAGGACCATTTCGTGTGAGTGTGCCCAGTGATGGGTTGGTGCCCCATCCTGGATTGTTCCGTGCCTTTTCCCCTGTGATTGGTTGGCGCCCCATCCTGGATTGTTCCGTGCCTTTTGCCCTGTGATTGGTTGGCGCCCCATCCTGGGTTGTTCCCTGCCTTGTGCCCATAGGCTCCAGACCCCCCATGACCCTGAATATCACAAGCGGTTATAGAAGATGGATGGATGGGTTTGGATCATATAAATATTTGTGCTCGTTAATATTTGTTGTGCATACTATATCTTTAATATTATTTTGTAATGTATTTTAATTTATCTAAGAAAAAACTGAGGGATTTTTCTCTCAGTAACGAGCCTCCCTCACATGTTAGCTGTCTTTGTGACCGTGGAATTCCACATTTCTCACAGTAAATTAACTTTAGCTTTTGCATTTTTAATAACAGATCTCAGTATTATTCATGAATTTTCACATTCTCGGGGATCTTCTGCCCCTGACAATGTGATGGGGTGACTGCAATAAAGTTATTTCCTTAATTAAGAATCATGAATGATAGGCCTATATCCCTAAGGGAAGACAAGTTCTAAAATGCCATCTTATTCCCGGTTCTTCTTCAGTATCCTGCTAATAAGATTAATATGTACTTTACTGATCCTGGGAGAAATTCTGGTGCATACAGCAGTGAGAATGCAGTGCGCATACGGATAGTGGCAAACAGACAAAGTGCAAAGACAGTCCTCATAGTGCAAACAAGTAAAAAGTACACAAATTGGATATCCTGAAAAACAGAACATTGGGTAACGCTTTACATTAACTCTACCTTCAAAATGCCTTTATAATGCATTTACCGAGCATTCAGTGCACCTTCATAACGTGTTCAGCATAATAATAATAATAAATTAACAGATGGAATAACTACTGACATGTAAGCGGTTAATGTTATCAGGAGATGCACCTTGCAGTTGAGAGATCTGCATCAAAGTACCTGTAGATATCTATGAAAGCATCAGTCCATTCGTCTTCCATGGCTACGGTCATTGAGAGTCTGCGCCCCATCTCAGTAGACAACAGGACACCTCTACACTCCTTTGAAAGCAGTCACGTCAAGAATTTATACAAATTCTCCTCACTTGTATTATTCTGAGCCTTTTTCTGCAGTAGATAAAAGTTACAGAGTCTGGGAAATTAATTACTTTTAATATGGAAAAGTAGTATTTCTTCTGTACTGCTTTTATATTAAATCAATATCCTCTTAGGCCAGCAGGCTGTCAGTTACATTATATTTCAGAGAATCAACAAGCTTTTAGAGAAGAAAAATGAGAGCAGTCTTTTTTGTGTGTGTGTGTGCGGCTGGAGGGCGGGTGTGTCGCAATCAGGTTACATACAGATAAGGTCACTGAGTACCAGGGGTTCGGAAGTAAACCTGAAAACCGGTGTAACGAGTAAACAGCAGGAAGGAAATAATCAATTTGAAGCTTTTAATGAACAACCCCTTATCGTGTCTTCTCGGCAGTATTACCACTCAGAGTTAAATATTACTGAACCGGCGGGGAGGTTTTACGTGGTCAGAAGCCAGCATTCGTGCATTTAAGGTGGGTTGCAGTGTTGGAGATTGAAGCGTTTCTCAAAGAAACGAGCTCTTCTAAAAATCCGTTCCCCTCATTTGGCAGGTACCAGAACCAGAACCCTGCTTCTGCAAAGCTGGTAGAGAAGCTGCAGCACATGCAGCGAATGTGAGCATGTGTGTTTATGTCAGTGTAGGGCTACCTATTGCATGCAGAGTCCTAGGTAAATGAAAGCAGTGCCTTAAAATTATATGCAACATGCCATTATTTATTTGCAAGGCTGGTACTTTTTTTTTAAAGCAAATTGAAACGTCTAAGATTAATATTTATAAAGGAGAATTTCTGGGTAAGGAATTTTGAAGGGTACTGCAGAAGGGCCCCTCGTGTGACCTGATTCGGAAAAATATGTGTGTGTGTTTAGGCGTCGTTCTAGTCGAAAGATCACAGCACCATTGCTACATAGAGGGCATGTCAGTGAGTTGACTGTTCTCATTCACTTGGACTGTGTTTAAACTCCAAACGGCATTCGGGATCCGCTCGCACATCCTCTCACAAACTTCACAGGGCGAGCAGCATAAACACGGGCCCGAGAGAGATGGAAGTGTCGCAGCAAGCTACCGTTAAAAACTTTTGCACAAATAATGCTGCGTTCCATTTACATTTAGTATTTTGCGCATATAAACACCGTAGCGACATGTCCACAGAGAGCGGTTGGACAGCACTGTGCGTATGACCAATTTAATGAGACACAAATAAGACATAAATGCTAATAAACAGTATAAAATGACAGCTTTAACTTGTGTTGATACACGGAGAAGCCATCTTGAATTCTGAAGTAGGGGTTGCAGAGGTTCCGCGTCGGAATTCTGACTTCAGGCAATGTTCCGGTTGAAATTTTCGACTAGGGACTTGGAAATTCCGACTTAGCAGTTGAAATGGAACGCAGCATAACACTTGGGTGTCGCCACCTCGCCATATCTCTGGTGTTCTCACACCACAAAGACCTCCGTAGCTGGAACCCTCATCCAGGACCTCATAGTAGCCGCCCCTGGGATCTCATAGAGATGCATTAAGGTGAAAAAGCACTTTCATTGTTGAGGTGGGCATCTGGTCAAAATTCGCTCCTTTGGGGAGTTTGCTATAATGCTGCTGGTTAAACGGGCCAAGCTGTCAAAGGATCTTCGGTTAGCCACGCTGAGCTGTGTCTCCTACTGTTGATGTGAGTGTGTGGATGCGTGCATCTATGTATTGTGGGGGGGGGTTGGGGTTAAGAGGGTATTACTGAAATAACAACCATGGGAAAGGTAAAAGGTGCTCACGCTGGCAGCTAAAATGCACCCCCCCCTTCTCCAGGTCACAAATCCTCCTTCTTTTAAGGTGACAAGGCATGAACGTTAGGCAGACACTGCTTTTGATGTTGAAGCTGAACTGATGAAGTTATTAAAGGACTTGAGCCACAATTTGCCCCATTAATTAACTCCCCCTGAAAGTATTTTAGTCAGTCATATCACAGAGGTTACTCAAATATCTCATAGTAACCTGGGTATGATGAGGAAGTCTGTCATTTACCTTTTATCCAAGTTATCAATCGCTTTTAATGTCTTATTATCACTTTAAACTGTAATAAATCCAAAACATAGTAAAAAATAGATGTGAAATTTGACACTTACCATCCTCTTCCCATATTCACGGTAAATTGAACAAGGTTTGTACTAGAATTTCCTTTAAGAAGAAAACAGCTTCTGCCAGTCTATCTATCTGTATGTCTGTCTGCCTATTTCCGTGCTTTAATTGGCTCTTTCTTCTGTTCAAATATTCCTCTGACTCTGGCTGCCCACTGAGTCCTGGAAATCAGTTCAAGCAGACTAAGGGAGCGTTGCTCATTTCTGCATACCAGAAAACCTTTACATTTGGGCAATAACACAGGGTTTTCCCCACATCACACGCGACGGGATAGCTAAACGTAAATACTAACGCAAATGAATCCAGTATATTTCTGAGCCATCGTTTACAGTTAGTTGCTCCTCTGCAGAAATCTTCTCAGCAGGGGATGTTCTAGACGGATGTTCCCTTTTCCCTGTCCTGTTCCTGATCCTAGTGACCCGTGAAGCTTTTAAATTGTGGTTCGAAGCAGCTGAATCACCTTAAACCTTCATCCGTCTTCCTGTAGCAACCCCCGGGGGAGTGAAGCGTACTCCACAACATGTCAAGATCACAATGCCAGCAATACAATTCTCATTGCTAAAGACCCCATCACACACAATAAAGCATGTAAAGATATGTACCTTTCCTGGACCGATATATAATGTCTACTTTGGCATTATATTTCAGGCCTCTGTTACGCCTAATTGGATAAGAAATATATGCGTATCCTTTTCCCCAGACATGGTAGGCCTGAAAGGGTCTCCAGCACTCCAGCACATTTATGAACAGCCCGCCTTGTAATTGTCTCCTGCTCTGACTTCTGAAAACTTCCTGACTTGTTTCTTTCTCCATAACACAGCTTTACACGAATTTATAAAAATGAAAATAGTGCGGCACAAGCTGCTCATTACCGTTAGAGCCTGCATTAATGTTCGGAGCCGGTCCCCTCTAAGCGCAATTCTGCACGGCAGTTGAAAGGAAGGCCCTGGGGTTACGAGACGATAAACAACTTCCGAGGAGACGGGCCGGACTCCAGGGCCCCGGCTCCCGACCCGGCATTACGTGACACTGGAGCCAGCTTAGTCGTAAAGGCAACGAACACCAACAGTAAATGGATATAAAAATCTTAGAAACAGTCCTTTTTATGGTCTAGCCTCTTGCTGTGAGGTTTGTTTATGGAGAGCTTACAAATAAATGAAAGGCTAGCTCAAGAGAGAAATGGGGTGGGGTGGAAGGGGGGGGAGAAAAGGCAAAAATCAAACAAGTGTGCAAG
>JAODLD010000016.1:7112198-7128759 GCA_026781065.1 Mormyrops boulengeri
CCCCCCCCCCCCCCCCCCCCCCCCCCCCCCCCCCCCCCCCCCCCCCCCCCCCCCCCCCCCGCGCCCCCCCCCCCCCGGCGCCCGGGGTGGCTATTAAAACCAGTGAAGGGACCAATATCTGCATGTAATGCAAAAATAAATTAAAGATGTCAACGAATGGAAGAGCAACAATAGTAAACAGAATGTGCTTCTACAGACGCAGGGCAATCACAAGCCTGTAAATCTGATTTATATAATGCAAAAGTTTAAAAAAAGCTTCTTCAGAGACAATAAGTTGGAGTTTTATGTGTGGAAGGGAGTTCCTGTGGTATTTTCTCACTCTTACCATCACCACGAGAGAAGAGCTCCTTCCACAGGGTAAGATAGTCAAAGCTACTTTTCCCCTTCGCAGTCTTACCTGTTACTTTGACGTGATATTAACACGTGTTGTCTGTGGGTGACTTGCACTCTTTGTCATAATTTTTTTAAAAATGTATTTCCATATTTATTTCAAGAGTAGATGTTTACGACTGATGTCATCTTAACCAAGAATATGGGAACATATTTTTACAATGCGTATAAAAACGTTCCTTATTACTTAAAATACGTTGCAGTCTTTTTTCTTATTTAGCTATCTCAGTTAATTTCTGAAGAATTTACTTTGCAGTCTTTGTAAAATGCTTAATCTTATGTTGGAACAGAAACCTCTGTATACGATAATGATAATAAGGATGAATTTTGATTGAAAGACCATTGAACACGAGAATAGTTTCATGCTTGGTTTTTTTGCATTTCAGAGTGCAGCCGTCTTCTACATCATCTCCAGTCACAAATCTGTCAGAATGGAGAGCCTAGAAATTGTGTCTCAATATCTGGAGACCTGACATTGAGCAGTGGGATAATGGAGAATCATTTTCAGGGACTGTTGCTGCAACCGCAGAATAATGGCTGCAGTCCTTGTTAACCCCTTTCCTGCAAGGTCAAAGGTTTTATATGACCTGGAGTGAAAATCCTCCACTAAAACGGGAAAAAAGAAAAACATCTTGGATCTTTTGGGAAAGTCATAATTAATGAAAAAATCAGATTGTTTCAGTTAAACGGTAGCTAATCTCTCACGTTTTTGAGAAATCTTTTGGCTGTAAAGTTGACAATCCGTTTTAAAATAGGAATGCTTTTCAAGCAATTTAATTAAAGCATGTTCTTTCCCTGTCAAACCGCTACTTTGAAATAACTTGTCCTAAATAAAGGCATTCGAAACAAAACCTCAATTCAATTGAGGCAATAGCGACAGCGGCACAAAGGCAAAACCTGGTCAGAATTTTGCCATCACCATCTTATTCAGGTCCCACCAAGACGGGTAGCTTTGACCTCCCCGTAAGCAACACCCTCCACCTCTAACACTTACACCACCCACTTGCTCCCAGCGACAAAAAAAAAGGTTGAGAGAAACCTAACACCACCATAATTTCCTTGCCAGGTTTTTAACCCAACCTTCCAAATCTTAAAAAAGTCATACTAACAAAGGGTGTGGGGGGATGCGGGGGGTCAGGTTCACTCACACCTGAAGGTTAATTAAGCGCCATAGGGGAGACAGTGACACAGAGGAATGTTGTGGGGCAAACTGACCGATGTTGTAAATCACCCAGCTTGCACCCTTTCTGGGCGTTAGGTAAATACATTTGGGTGTAAAAGATTAATGCTGTTGTAACTTCCTTGCATAAATCTCACTGGAGTATACTACTAATACAGATGCATATATCGGTTTTATTGTAATTTGAAAAACAAGTTTTTCCACCACGTTTGTTAATTTAATTTGGCAATCGCCACAAGTTTTCCGTGTCATAGGCGAATATTGCGCCAGTGCCCACGAGGCCTGGAATGAGCGATTTACAGAGATGATATGTGGCTACATTTAGTGATCCTGTGAAAGTGTAATATTCAGTTCTGATGGCAAGTACTCACTGAATCATGCAGTTCTTTCTGAGATCTTCTTCACTCAGGTGCCCTTATAGACAGGATGGTGCCGGACAAACTGAGAGATCCACCTCTTTCAAAACCCAGCTATTTTAAGGCAATCATCTTAATGGACTTATCCACTCTGCATTCATTAGCCAACGACAAAACAAGTTAGCATACAAGTTTGTACCTAATTGACCCGTGAGCATGAAACTGGTCATGCAAGATCCACGGACGGGCAGTGAAAACTGACAGCTGTTGCATAGCAACGTGTGCTGTATTTCATAAATAATTTTGTAATTCTATCTGAGTGTCCTTGGAGCCGTGGACTGGGCAGAGTAATATTACTTAAAGCAGTGAGGTACAGCTGCATGTTGGGAAAAAAGCAGTTGTAGTCAAACTTGCTTCAAAAGGCACCCAGCTGTGTAGCTGGATGGAGGTGTTAGCACTTAGCTTTGCTGTGGGTGATGAAGATGATGATGATTATTTGTCGCATGATTTGTCGATGTGTCGCAATTCCATCCGTTAATGTCTGTTAAAGTCATCATTGCTACTGACTGCTGGTCAGACACTCAGCTTTAGCCTAAATGTCGCGTGAGCTGGTAACCGTTTACCTCTCAGTACTGTACAGAAGGCTTAAGTCAATTAACCACAGCAGCGATTGGTTGAAATCAGACAAGCGGGATTTTACCTGCCTTTGTGCAGATCACATATCATTTGTTTCCTGGGTAACAGATCACATATCATTTGTTTCCTGGGTAACAGATCACATATCATTTGTTTCCTGGGTAACAGATCAGTCATTTTAAGCTTCCCTTCAGGACAGATGGGTATATTGAAGGATGAAATTAAATTAGCTGAGCTCTGTAATTACCTTGTTTTACTGGTTTTCCCTAACATTATGGTAAAAAGTGTCACATTTGTGCCAGTCCATTTCCATGACACCTTCCCTAAATGCCCATTATTAGAATACCTAAAAATCATGCAATCTTAGTGGTTATGTAGTCTTTCGTTTTCTCAGATTGCAGTCATTTAAGATGTTTAGCCCTGTTTAGACTTACTGTCCTGTCTATTTATTGTATGGTATAGAATTGAATCTGTTCCTGCACTTAGTTGTGTCGTATGCTGCTGTATGTTGGTGTAAATGCTGCTAACCATCTGGTATTAAGCAATTTCACACTGCTTAATACCAAAACATATGAAAGTTTACATTACCTTCTATCTCTGTACTGTCTATTTATCCAGTTATTTATATTTATCCTACTGCCAGTCTGCACCTTGCGCCTTGTGATGTTCAGTGTTACTACATGTTACTGTAAGTTGCACCGGGACCATAGAGAAACGTCTCATCACACTTTGTATATGTCCCCGTCGAAATGAGGCTACTGTCAGTATCTGTCAGAGCACTAGGAGACTCTGGGAATGTGTTACCAGCAGCCGGGCCTTGGTCCTTCTGCAGCTACAGCATTGGAGAAATAAACCAAAATTTATTACATTTTTCAAACTTTCATTAGGCTTCGTATGGTTGTCAAATTTATCATTCTTTGGACAAACACAGAGATAAAACAGGGAGACTTATAACTTTTTTTAAAAATGTATATATATATTATTTTTTATTTTGCGATAACAGTTTAAGTTTGAGTGATATCCATAGCTGTTGCTTTAGCACAGTGAGGTGACTGCAGTGCCAGGAAACAGGAATAGAGATAGCCTTTCGGCACTCTTTTAGGAGGGCCCACTGGCAGTGCGCTACCTGCAGATTGAGCGTTACTTATTCCCACAGCCCCCGCTCCCGCCTTGGACCCTGCCTCCAAACAGGCCAGCAAGCGGGGCCCGCCAATCACCTTTGTGGCTGTGTGTGTTCGGCAAGCTAAAAAAGAAGCCCATTGTAACACTGCCATCCCTCAGTCA
This sequence comes from Mormyrops boulengeri, assembly GCA_026781065.1. Lineage (NCBI taxonomy): Eukaryota > Metazoa > Chordata > Actinopteri > Osteoglossiformes > Mormyridae > Mormyrops > Mormyrops boulengeri. The sequence continues at coordinate 7,116,045 of JAODLD010000016.1, forward strand.
CTCCGGCCCCCATTTGGGTCGGGCCACACCTGTGGCAGCACATCACTGGGCACCGTTCCTCCCCGCCCTTTCATGCATTGTGCGACGACCTGCATGCTCGCGGGGGCTGCAGATGAGTGTGACTCGCAGGGTCACCCCCGTGCTTTTTGGAGGAGGGGAGCATGGTAAGGGGTTGACATCTGGATCCCAGTGTGTGGCCCCGAGAGGCTCCAGGCGATCCTTTCATATGGACGGCCATCACCGTAAAGGGACTCCCACAATGCCGCATTGTCCTAGCGGGCCGGGTGTGCCGCATGATCAGTACTGCGGTGTGCCTGCAGGTGTCACATGACGAGTGAGAGCTCTGTGGGATCAGCAGGATGCCTCACATTGAGGACCCCAGGCACATGAGGCATATCTGTGAAAGTGCACCATAGCATTTTATGCTTATTATCAATAGGTATGCCTCAGCAAAACTGTCAATAGGTGTGAATGTGTTTGTGAATGGTATGTGTGTGAGTGTGCCCTGTGATGGGTTAGTGCCCCATCCTGGGTTGTTCCCTGCCTTGCACCCATAGCTTCCAGAATATGCTCCAGACCCCCTACATAGGACAAGCAGGTATGGTATATAGATGGATGGATGGATGGATGGAGGTATGCCTCATTCATTCATTCATTCACATTGTCAACATGCCTTTCCCAAGACTGCCCTAAAATTATGACACCGACATGATCAGGCATGGATTGCTGCATGGACTTGTAGGCTGTAGACGAGAACATTTGGGGCCTCATCTCAGGAAGAATAGAACAGCTTGTGAAGCTTATGAAATCTGTCTCTCCGATCGATCCACCGACCCCCATCACCCCCTCCTCCCCAAGCATCGCTACCCCAGGTTATTCACAATGCATTGCTTTTTTCTCTCTAGTTTCCTTTTGGCTCAAAAAATAGCTCGAAGTGGCCCACTTGGGACAAGACCTCCCAGCCGTATCAGACTAGGGCCTTTAGATAAGCTAATACGGCCCTGAACATGATGTGTGATCATTTTTGGCATCCCATCATGGATGTCCCTAGGGCAACAGCAAGCATTAAGTGCCCCTGGGCAACAGCCCACATGACATCACATCAGAAAGAAAACGAAGCTGATTGATGGTTCACGAAATTCGGAAATGCATCTAGTGGAGGAAAAAAACGCTACATAGGCTTTTCTGACTCCTGTATTAAAAGAACAACATGTGATTATATTAAATACATGACAGTAAATCGCACATCAATGAATGGGACCTGGGGGGGGGGGGGCTTATGGGGGAGTGGCTCTACTTGGTGCTCTGGGTCACGTGACCAGATGCCTATATGGTCAGTCTGGGCCCAGCCTGTGCCCTATACTACTGGGGAAACGCTACAGGCCCACTATGGCCCATAACTGGATCTGTGGGTATGGATATTGGGGCGCATGAATGGATGCATGCTTAATTCATAATAATGTCAGTATAATACCTTGCAACAGGACATGCACAGTCACCAGTATCCATAAACATGCATTCCAATGTTTATAACAGGATAGGATTGAGTTCTTGTATCGGGGTATTAAGAGTCATACTGTGTTCTCCTTGCATTAGCACATGTCTGTATGTGTAGAAGAATGTGAATATTTTTACAGAAGAATTTGTTATGGTTTCACTGGAAATTAAATGTACAGGGCTCTGGTATCAGAGATTAATCATAAGCAGAAATCACCAACGCTCAGAGCTCTGCCTGGCCTGATTGAAACAGTGAGAGACTGGTTTATGTACCTGACCACTGATGAATGTTTGACCTGCCAAGCAATAGCAGATCCTTAAACAAAAGAAATTCCCGGAATGTTCTTCCTGAGCCGCATATTCCGTATATTCCCGGCAACGTCTAAGGATTTTGTCACATTTATCAGAATAGCTTGACCCCTTACACCGTCACAGTCAATAGTTCGAGGGGGTAAGTGGTATCTGACAGATTTATGTCAGGCATCCCACGTGATAAAATTAGTCCAATAAAAAGGAAGAATCAGTATGTCTTATGGGTAAAAAAGTACAGGGATGTGTGTCCGGGCTGCTCCTGGAACCATCCGGTCTGTTTCCGATGTAGGTTTCTCTTGCCCTGTATCGCTATGTAGGCGTCTTAAATTACCATTATACAGCAACTTTCGTGGAACGAGGTCAGGCGAAGGTCGACGTGTCTGAAAGTCTTTGTTTTTGAACGTTTCGTGTTTCACTTCAAATGTACGGGTTACTGTACGGATGAAAGGCACCTTGCGTTTGAACTGACGGGGGCTGCGGCGACTTTGGTCCTTGGCGCGAGATTGAGGAAGGGCTGCTTCGATCCGGCAGCACACATCAGACACCAATGGGCCCGAGGTCTTTTTCTTTTTTTTTTTCCTAACATTTTATAGCCAGTCCTTGTCGTGCTTTCATGCTCCACCTCACATGCAATGAGGTTTGGAGGAGTTTATGGCGCACATATTTCTAATGCAATTTGTTTTTTAGCGCAGAGTTAATGTCGCTCCAGCGTTTGTGGGTTATAAGCCACTGTGGTGTTCTCCCATTCTTAATGACCATATGCCCTGCCGGTGGTGACCGCCTGTCTGACCCCCATATCTGCATGCAGCTGGGCCTATGCTCATAATCACGCACACATTGCGCCAGTCACGGACAGGCCGCTCTCCTACGAAGGCTACCACCAGGATATTTACAGAACCCGATATCATGGCACATTCTGCAGAGAGCTTGAGCACGAATACGAATTGAATAATTGATGAAAAAACTGCAACAGCAATTGCTTGCAGGAATATGCTATTAATTGCAAGCACATGTTGTTACATTTTTTCCATAAAATCATATGGAGTCATGAATTTTTATCTTTTATATGGAGACTTTGTAATAGTTAATGTCCCGTGGATAAGTAGAAGATGGATGGATTTATAATAGTTAATATGTTACTGTTTTCAACTAGTATCAGATACGACATGAGCAAAAGAATTTGTAGGATTAAGCACTTTTTAATCTTTCACTGGATATGAGGTTTGGAGAATGGTATGTAAAAAGGAGTATGTAATAGTATGTAAAACATAAATAAATAAATATCCATGGGCAATTTCTGAAATGCTGGTCGTTGTGTGGCTTAGTGGGGGTAAAAGCAGTGGGGGTAAGTTTTATCATATTATCTAATATGTATTTTTAACTTTTAATATACATGTATTTTGATTTTAATATTATTGGTTCTTATTAAACAAGGGGATTTTACTGAATTCTCGGCATACCATAGTAACGGATGTTGCCTTCTGAACAGCAGTTGCCTGGCTAAGGTAACCAGTACGCCTTGTCTGAAAGGGATTTGCATTTGAAATAGCCCCTGAGGAGAGGGAATGAAAGGTATGCCGAGACGAGAGCGGGGATGAGCGGCAGTGGAGTGGCTGAAGGTATGCCAAGCCAGGAAGTGGCCTGTCAGCATCAGGATGTGTGCGAGGAAGGAGGCTCTCCCGTCTGCGGCAGGCGGGGGGGTACTGGGCAGATCCTGATACCCGGAGCCTTCCTGCATAGCTCTCATACTGAACAAAATATTCCTCAGATCCCTCTCTGGATTCCATAACATCCCAGCCAGGACAGTGTGGAAAACACCCACACACAGACCTGTATTCATATCCTTGTGGGGACCGTCCATTTATTTCTATCGAAAAAACTCTAATCTCAACAATGACGACCTAACCAAGCAAAAAAACACTAAATACAAGACTTTTGGCATTTTTTAGTTATTTGATTGCAGTTTTCAGATTTTCATAAAACTGAGTTTCCCCTTGTGGGGACAGAAAAAATGGCCCCCACAATGTCAAGATAACAGGTTTTTATCACATTGTGGGGACATCTGGTTATATGTACATGATCCACATACACACACATGTCTCTGAACTAGCACAGTACTCACTGCTAATGATACACATTTTTTAAAAATGCAAGGGCTTAAAATCGACATATTTACCACCTGCCCCAGCTGTCGTGATGCAGCTGTCCCTTGTCAAACGGTACAGGGCTTTCACAAAGTGAAATCATTTAACTTATATTGACTGGGGTTTAGTTTGAAAATAGCCTGTTTAGTTTTCCATAATGGCAAGTGTGTCAGTGCTACCACAATTTTGGGTAACACCCTGAAGCTGTCGTCTTTTATAATGGTCCGTATAAGAATTAAGAATGCCTTGTACTGTATTGTGAAGGTATCTATGGTGCATTATAGATACCTTCATAATGCATTATAATGGTCAGTATAAGAATTAATAAAGCATTACAGCATCTTCTATTAACAGTCGCAAGGCATTATAGTATTGATTTAAAATACTTCATAAGCTCCAATGAAGCTCTTATCTATAATACACTATAGATACCATCATAATGCATTATAATGGTCTGTATAAGAATTAAGGATGCTTTGTACTGTATTGTGAAAGTATCTATGGTGCATTATAGATACCTTCATAATGCATTATAATGGTCTGTATAAGAATTAAGGATGCTTTGTACCATATTGTCAAAGTATCTGTAGTGCATTATAGGTAGCTATAATGTGTTATGTTTTTTTATAAATATTTATAGCCATGTTTGTAATGCTTAATGAATGCAGCGAATCAGAGGTTGCTGTCATTGGCAGAGCCCCCCCCCGCCCAGTAAAGGTGTTACATTCCTCCTGGCAGGCTGACTTCCCTCATTACGTGTACCTGTGTGTGTAATACCCGCTCAGATGGGCTGACGGTGACAGCTGGCCCTTTTGGTAATGTTTACAAATATCAGGTGATGTTCAAGACAAACAGTGAGATCATTAGGTACAATACAGAGACAAGTAATAATTAAGAAAACAGCACAGCGATTGATTAGCGTTTTTTTAGTCATGGTTCCATCTTGATTGGGAGAAATTGTGTTGACTTGGGGGTGTTCACTTGCTGGGCATGAACTTGGACTTACTTCTTGCAGGCTTTCTGATATGAGGGAACTGGGGGAACCAACACAATATAACAGACATGGTACGTTAGACCCTAACACAGTACTAGACCTACATTTTGCAGTTTTATGCATGTGGTTTTATCTTGTCTATGATGGAGGTACTTGTAGAGTCAGTGGACTCTATCCTGTCCTGTGGTTTAATGGAAATATAAATCCTTCGGTATGCTAGAGGTCACTGGAGACATGTTAGTGAAAAGTGGTGCAGTTCTGTCAAAGTCAAGGTGTTTGAAGGCTTGCTGATTTAGAAGTACGGCACTAAATTTAGTTACCGTAAACAGGAAGAAACTACATGAAACAGAGAGTAGGTAGCAAACCATGAAAACAAACTATATTTCAGTAATTTACACATGCATAGTTTGTAGGAACTTCACAATGAGACTTCTTAAGAATGTAACTCCTTGATTGGTGTCAGTTTTTTTCCATAAATAGACTCCTGACACAACAAAGGTTGGTGTTCATGCTCCTGAATAATAAAAACAAGCACATGTGCACATCTGTTTTATGATGGACCTAAATTTAAGTCATCGTGTCCAAGCACATCTGTCTGTTTGACATGTGACCACGCATGACTAGCCTTCAAGTGGCCATGATACAATGATGTCGTTCTTTTTATTTGGGGGGGGGGGGGGTCTTCAGCTGACAATATTTTTTTTGGGTTGTTGTGGATTTTGAGGCGGGGGCCAAAGTGGACTGATTCTCCTTTGAAGTGTTCCACCAAGTATGTCCTCAGAGCAGTCTGCATTCACCCTGTACTGGTATGATCATCTAAACTAGCCCTGCTAACTCGTTTACTCCTCTGTAACTTTTGTTTGAACCCAAGCATGATTAATGCATACAAGACTGTGGAAAAGTCTTAGGCAGTCAAAAGAAGTGTTTAAAGCTATTTATCTAATCTAGTAAATGTATATTTGCTTAGAACAATATACACGCTTTAATATTAGAGCATTTGCGAATGAACAGTAATGCAACAGAAGCTGGCAGGAATTTCTTCTGTTCTCCAAAAAGTTACTGATATATTGTTGGATGGCTTGATCAACACAGCTTCGCTTCCCAAACCTCTCCTCAGGGGCACCCCAAACATTCCAGAGGTTTGTTAAATTTGTTAAGTTTCACCACCGGCTCACTTAATTTATTAACTGAATTCGTTTGAAAAGGTTAATGGCATATTGATTAGTCATACGAGGTGTGCTAGTGGCTGAGATGAAAAATACATGGGTGTTTTGGTTGGTTGGTGCAAATACTAGGAGATGTTTTGAAGTGGCTAAGTGGGCACAGTTTGACAGATGTAATATCATAGTTTTACACCGACAAGAAGATCATTCAAGTGTCATTTTTTTGCCTGCATAAGACTTTTGCATAGTACTGTAGATCTAGTCAGCTTACATTCATTAGGCTGCAGATGGATAAATATATTGAACTTTGATCTGAAGGGTAACAGTCATGAGTCCTGTCTAGGCCTTCCCTTACTTTGTGTCCTTGGTTTCTTGGGATAGTCTGAAGCCTTACTGCAACCCTACACTGGATAAGGATTTAATGAAGATGGATCAACGACAGCAGTCATCATCGGGCTTACAGGGTATGCCTTCGACTGAAGATCTTCAATTAGTTGGTAGGGTTCCTGGATACTGTACGGCATGGCTGCAATTAACCAGAAACAAGTGACTAGTCAAAATAGTTTTTTGTCAAATGAAGTTATAACAGTGGAAATTTGCTGTCCTGAACACAATCTGGTTGATGCGTCCACCTTTTCAGTGCAGTGCTGTGGCATATTACTTAGAGCCGGCGCAGTTGAACCGATGGCCAGTGATGGGAAGTTAGACAGCCGTTCCACTTAACTGGAAGTGTCAGAACAGGAAACGTGTCCAAGGAGTGCTTCTAATCCTGGCAGTTAAAGTCTAAAAGCCTTTATGCCTGTGGAACAGCTGGGCAACATCACATCAGCGCCAACGAGGGCCAAAGCGGCAGCACAGTTGATCATCAGTTAATGCACCAAATTCAAGGTGTTACCGCGGTTCTTCCACCCCAGTCCCATCGGCCGGTGCCCATCCTCAACATCATCTGTCAGCCATCCAGAAAGTGCGAATGTTTTCTTTCCAGCCTGCAAGGATCAGCAGAGCCCAGCACCCAAGATTTATAACCAGAGACATTTAGAGCAGGTGGTCATATTTAGTTTCTGTGTGCTTCCTCCATGGTGAGTGCGTTAGAATGGGCCAGCTCATTAGAAAAGTCTTCTGGGAAACAAGTTGCTGCCGCAGCTGTGGAATGGCATTTCGTTATGATCTGTCAGCGAGGCCCTGATTGGCCTGACACCCCTAATCCTCCCAGATGTTCCACATTATCTGATGGGTGCATGACTGCACCGCGCCGTCCGCGGCGAGGAGAGATGGCCCGCGAGCTCGCAACGGCCTGCATAAACAAACTCCCAGGAACCACTGTTCACGGGATTTAAGTGCTTCCTGAACAGGATCTGGGAGTCAGGCGGCACTGTGCGTGGACTGTGTCAACAGATGGCACGAGGCCTTTCGCTCAGGATGTTCTAGACAGGCTGACGTTCTGCAGGGCTGCAGTGATGATGAAGCCGCGGTGCTTAAGGCCTGGGTTTCCGTTTCTTTCTGCTGTTCAAACATCAATGATGCTATGTCCCATTGCCACAGTTGACCACATCATTCTGTTACTTTAAGTAGTAGTTCAAGCAGAATTTTCCAGTAGTATTCCAGTACTGGAATTTTCAAATGGGGTATTGCTGAACTGGTTTATTGATTTGGGTAAATAGCTTTATAGGTCTTTGATAGCCTTTTATTTTGTTGGTAGTGGACTCCCATTAAATTTATGGGGGTTTTACACAAACAACTTCATACCAGCTGAGACCATTTTATAATATACAGTACTGTGCAAAAGTCTTATGCGATTAAAGGAAATGTTTAAAGCTACTTATCTGGGTAGTAAATGTATATTTGCTCAAAACGAAAAACACACCTTAACATTTGGACATATGCAAATTAACAGTAACGCAATAGAAACTAACAGGAATCTCTTCTATTCTCAAAACTTCAAAAAGTTACTGATATATTGTAGGATGTCTAGATAAACACAGCTTCAGTTCCCAAACCTCTCCTCAGGGTCACCTCAGCCATTCCATATTTGTTACATTTCACCACCAGCTCACATAATTTATTCACTTTCTTTGACTGCCTAAAGACGGGTTCATACATCTCCACACAAGCGCAAAACTTGTGTTCTCCGGTCAAGCCGCGTACTTTGCACATGCGCACAACATATTGTATTTATTTTTTTTTATTTAGAATTATATAAATTATTATTCTGATATTCCCTGCACATGTACCACAGCAGTGAGGTTTGTGTCCGTTTCGTTGTCCGTTTTACTCAGAGGCAGCTCACAGGGCTGCCAACTTTGGTCAGCTGGCTGGCGTGAGATTTTCAATTCGAGACGAGTCTGCACACACATACACGTGCATTTACATGTATGTAACAGGTTTAGTACCTTGCAATTTTATTACCTTGTCTGTAGGGTTTGCAAAGTACCCCAACGCTCGTCAACAGCATCCATGTTGGTATTTAAAGTGGACGAATCGATCATAAACAGTGTGTCCAGAGATCCGCATACACCACTGCGAACACAAACTTGGAGCGCAGCAGACGTTCGTCCGCGGAGGCGCACAATGACGTCAAACGTGTCATACATGTCTGAGCGGACACGTCCTCTAGTACGCGTTTGGCCAAGTATGAAAGACAGTACGTGCACAGTACGTGTATATTGGCTTTAGCTGTAGATTCCGCAATAGATACTTCCCGATTTCGGATTAGTATAATTTAGAGTATAACAGTATAGTATAGAGTATAGTTTTCCTGTATAGCATCAATTATTATTTTTAAGAAATATATGAAATTGTCCTCTACTTTATCCTTTGGATTTGAAATTGTTTTAGGAAACCAAACTCAAGTTATTACTATTATTTATAAAATCCGTGTGTTGCAGTGGCCCACTGAAAAAACTGGTCTGGACACAAGTAATTGCATCACAAGCCCCATCTTTCATTGGCTATCCTCTGCTTGAAGGTTCCTCCCTCCTTACTGCATCTCTGTCCAATTTCTCTTTTGATACCTGATTCTTAACGTATTAAATTTTCCATAGGTCTAAGGTTCCAGAGATGAGGACTGAGATCCTTTGTGAAAGCTTTGGTGAACAATTAATTAATTGGTATAGGAAGGGTCTGGGACAGTTGAATTGGTCTCCTGATTTGTGTGTTAGTACCTGTAATGTATCCATACTGGTTAACAGAGGCGTCGTTAAGATCTGAGGACACCCGTGGCTTTGCCCAGAGACGGGCTCATTGATTTATGTTACTTGCATCAAAGTATTTCACATGATACGTCTGCTGTTTTTTTTAATGCACTTGGGTCTGTCTATCAGATCTGTGTCCATTGTGGCTCTGAATTTGGTGTTTCATGACAACAAAATCATATAATACTTTTTACATATAATGAACAAAACATGGCTAATAAAGATTCAGGGCTTTGCTAAAAACACTGGAGGCTTAAGCCTCACTAACCTGACCCTGGGGCCGCCACTGCTGGTTAATACCACAGTCCAGTTCATGTTAACTGAGACCAGTTCACAAGGTTTATGGATTTGAACTGGTATTTTTTTTTCCAAGGTAGTAGCTCTCCATGAAACAGATGTGGAAAAAACTCCCCAGTGCAAACAAATCAATGAAAAATACTGATTACCCCAAAGGCAAACAGAAAAAGTATTTCATGCTTTTTGTTAGGCAAAAAAAGAATCATTTTATAAATGGCTGTGGATGTGAAAATGCTGAAAGGTTGAGCCTTTTTGAACATTTGCTTACAGATTAGGTTTTTGACTTTTTTATGTGTTGAGGAAAATCACCTGGCTTGAATGTGTAAGAAAAACATACGAGGCCCGAAGCGGCTAATGGGGAATGCGGTATTTGCATTTTCAAAAGGTTCCTTCTGTGAGTCTTCGTCCAGGCCGAAATCCCTCCACAATAACTCTATTAGCATGCTCTGTTGTGCCACTGTTTTTCTTCATTCAGACAACCTATCACTGCTGACAGGGCACATGGGGGTGTCACAAGTGGCTGCCAGAATGCCATTGTGTCACATTTAACATACAGGCCCCTACAGCCCTCCTCTCCGCACCCGGGTGAAGAGCGACTCCAGTTGAGAGTCTGAAGGAAGTCAGGAGTGGGGGCGGGGCTGGCGTTTGTTTCCCTGTCTTGATTGACGTGGGATATGCAAAGCAAAGGTCTGTTGGTAGAGCTTGGCAGGACTCCACTTGTCAGAGTTAAACTGGCATTTCACCCCCTCCCCACTCCCAGCCCCCAACTTGTTTTGATGCAATAGACCGAAAGAAACTGCTTAACTCTGCTTGGTGTTTCAGTTTCTTGTCTTCATTCAGACATTCTGGAAAGACACAGTACTGTGCAAAAGTCTTAGGCAGTCAAAGGAAATGACATTTGAATGATCTTCACGTCGGTGTAAAACCATGATATTACATCTGTGTCAGCTTAGCCACTTCAGATCCTCTCATAAAGCCACCCCAGTATTTGCAGCAACCGTCCAAAACACCCATGTAGTTTTCATCTCAGCCACTACCACACCTCGTATGACTAATCAATATGCCATTAACGTTTTTGAACATATTAAATTAATTAATTAAGTGAGCTGGTGGTGAAATTCAACAAATATTTGGAATGGCTGAGGTGCCCTGGACTAGAGTATATTCGGACCAGTGTGGTACTGAGGTATCAGTTGCCACATGGCTGCACTCGAGTTCTCATCCCTGAGGTGGTTCGTCGTGGGTGCAGCAACACGCAGTCAGTGCATGGTATTTACCTGAGCTGCCCCTGAAGACAGGTTTGGGAACTGAAGCTGTGTTTATCTAGCTAACCAACAACATATCAGTAACTTTTTGGAGAACAGAAGAAATTCCGGTTAGTTTCTATTGCATTACTGTGAATTTGCATATGCTCTAATGTTCAAGTGCATTTTTTGTTTCGAGCAAATATACATTTACTACCCAGATAAACAGCTTTAAACATTCCCTTTGACTGTCTAAGACTTTTTCACAATACTGTATGGTCCTTTTTATCAGACCAAAATTGTTACACATCTAAAATGTTTTCAGTAGAATCCCACAGAATGTTGTTGTGGTTTCAGGCCCTAGATGCATGGCAGTAGGTCCTTCAAGACGCCAGCTCATAGCTGTTATCTTTATTGTAAAAGACTTCCTTTCCTGGAAAATTAATTAAAGCAGCAAACAGTAAAATATCCAGCCATTAATTTTCAAATTGCTTTTCCTGGTGAGGGCCATTGTGACCAATAAAATATATGCAAAATAATTAAAATGTCAGACGTAAATATCCATTCATGGTTTTGCAGCTTGTATCTCCACTATTGCTATATGAAACTTCTTTTGAACCTTTGCATGCTGGGCCAGTGGTTAATGGTTTGCTGTCTTGAGGAGCGATTTGCAAGTGTGACTTTGGAGAAACAATGTTGTCAAACGCTTGAGGTCACACTCATGGTTAGGTGTAGGGTGTATTTGAATAAATGTTATGTATCTGCACGATTGTTATTAGAACCAAGCACTGCAACCTCATTGTATTTCGGGTAAAACAGTTTTGTTTACTAGTTATACAATTGACTCATTATTCAGCTAAAAAAAAAAATCTGGGTAAATGCGTTACTGCTTGAAGATTGTGAATATTCAAACATTATAAAACCTTTCAAGTAGGGCATTCTGCGCTGAATCAGCCAAAAGCCCCGAAGCACAGGGGTTTGTTACCTTCTAATTACGGGTTAAAAATCTTATCAGCTTTCAGGGGGAGCTCAGGGCCAGTACTTCATTACTTCCTTCCGTTCTTGAGTAAATATTGCCATGACCTATGCAAGCTTATATATTAATGATAGAAAAACAAGCCAAGAGACTTGTTGGTTTTCTTTCCGCTGTGGAACTGTACTATGTTTAGACAGGAACCCAATCCATGGGGTCAATACAACTGGAGAATGTACACTACTGAAATGTGTAATAATAAGGAAACATTCACGGACTCCTCTCCCCTCCCTGTTACCACACACCCATACACTCGGACTCACATATGGCCACTTATTTAACAGTGTAACCCTTTCCACGCAGCTGGGATCTTGGCTTGACCAACTGAGACAAACCATGTCCTTTAACGGGGGCCCGACAGTGACCTTTCGCTGAGATCCTTGACCTCAGGTGCATAGGTCATCGGCCTAAAGACCCCCCTGGCTCTGTTTATCTTGTCACACATGCTCAGCTGTGGCAGAGTCATGAAGCTTGAATTTAAGGGAGAATGGCTCATCCAGAGTCAAGCTATTTGCAGGTTCCAGGTAGCCACTGGTGGACTCTGGGGGGGCACCCCATGTCTTACTGTTGCCGTAGTGCATGAAAATGTGATGAAATGTCTTAATGATTGCCCTTCTAGTGGACAGCCTTATACCTTGTGAACCTAGGGTGACCAGATAATCCATGTCAGAGAGGACACTTTGAGCTACTTCAGGTTTTACACACTACTTTCAAACTGAAAGGCTCCTGTGCTCGGCTAAATAGTTCAGCTCTTCTTGCGCTGTGACTGGTTTGTTTCCTTGACTGAAAGACTCATCCAGCTGTTTCACATTAGCATTAGTGACACATGCATGATTATAG
>JAODLD010000016.1:7128859-7140569 GCA_026781065.1 Mormyrops boulengeri
TTTAATTGAAATGGTAATTTACAATTCCTGTCCTAGCTCAGAGTGTCCTCCCTGACATGGGTTATCTGGTCACCGTATGTGTACTGTATACCGTGCTCTTAAAATGGTCTAAACGGTCCCTACGGGTACTCTTCCAATAGATAAGGGTGCTGATATGAAGTGCCCTCTCTATCACCGATGCCCAAAGGGTGCCCTTTCCTGAAGAGAAAATGGGATACAATGCTGTGAAGACTAAGTGATGGGTAAACATGATGAAGTGCCCAAATAGATGCCCGTCCAGGGGATAAAACATGATGCAGTGCGGTATCGGGTGTCCAATCATAGGTGAGAATTTGGGGAATTGTCCTAATGGATGCTCCTCCAGTGAGATAAATATGATGTAGTGCCATATAAGGTGCCCTTACAGTGAGGTAAACTTGTGTGCTCTGTGAATGCTATTTCTGGTGGAAAAAAACTCATGAAGTGCCCTCCAGGGGGCCCTTCCAAGTGAGTAACCATGATGAAGTGCTCTTTGGAGTGCCCTCCCAAGTGAGCAAACATGATGACACACCCACGTGATGGATTGAACAATATCTTTAATGGGTGCCCAGTGAAGCGAATGAGATACGTTGCCCCACTGCAAATTGCAGTTTTCTGTATATGTGAGAAAAGAGATGAAATAATCTCCTATTTAGGTGTTCCTATGTGTAAGAAATGTGGTATGTAGGCTGCCACTGTAGTTGACAAAACATGAGTTGAATAATCTTAATCAGGATGAAGACTGTTTCACCATACATAGCGTATCCTTCTAGTGGGGGGAGATGCACATGTCATGCAATTGGTGGCCTTTTTATTTTTTTTTATATATATATATCTCGCTGGTACAATAAGAGAACAGTGGATTACATGACTTAATTAGCAGAATGTTAAAAATGTGTCTTTAGAGACTCATTGTCTGTATATTATTGATATATATGCCTTATGAAGATACCACTGTTAGCAATAGCCCCCTGGGGGTAAAGTTCATCAAGCCGCATCCATGATGGGGAGGGTTGTTTCTGAGGGGTGATTACCCACTGGTTGCTAAATGCTTTTGAAATGCTACCGTCACCATGAAGTCCCACTTGCATTAACTGGGTCACATTTCACTGGTGTCACTTACACATGACAAATTTTACATTTTCAGCAAAGACGACAAGGTCAGTTGACCACTGGCATGTGATATTTAATACTCTGTTCCAAGAATAGTACACAATTCAGTATCACAAATGAGATTGTAGCTATCATCATGGTGATATTCAATACTCGTTTTGTGATCAAGACCATATTTTGCACTTTGTAGTTGAGGAATATCAGTAACTTTATTTTTTAGCAATAAAGGTGTGGATAATGGTATTTTATAAATGTAACAACAACATCAAATTTATTTTTGTATAGCGCGTTATCACAACATGACATTGTCTCATGTGATAAAATGCCAAAAGTATTCTCAGAAAAGTCTGTATGAATTTGGCTTGGACAGGCACGGTAGATGCCTTTGAGAGTGTACAGTGAAACTGGGCAGTCTGAAGCTGTGGTATGTCTGGATAGAGCATTATCAACACCTTTCTAAGTACAACCTCCAGCTAAAAAATAAATAACATGGCCATCTTTCCTTTTGCAAGGCTAAACACGCTGTTTTTGGATGCAATTCAGGGTGACTCCGATTGGCCCAAAAAGAAGGAAGTGAAACAGAATCACCGTTTGCAGCCACAACACCTGGCAGGTTTTTATATGTTTTGCCTGCCGTGCCAGTAAGAGGTTCCCATTCGGATCCGTCACGGATCCTCAAAGTGCCGGCGAGTGCCAGGAACGTTGGCCGCACTTCCCGCGATGACATACATTACCTGAAGCAGCATGATGGGCCCATGAACCTGGGCTGGGGAGGAAGCGGAGACTCAGGATATATAGGTTCTGACTCCACAGCTGTCCAGGATTCTCCAACCCCCCCCTTCCCCACACTCACTTCAGATGAGTATTGCGTTGGGTATGTGGAATGAGAGACTAAAGGTTTGAGCTATGGAAAAAAAAAGTGTTCCACAATTTCAAGCAGACACAAGAAAATAGAGTTATATCTGAAAGCCTGAATTTTTCATAAATGGTGGGAAATATGTAGCAAATAAGCTGGGCATTTACACCATGAAATATAAATGGTATGAGAAAATGCCAGCCGGCAGGGCCACTGGGATCCGCTAATCCACCCGTGCTCCAGTAACGAGCATCGCGCCAAGAGGCATGGGAAGATGGGGAGAAGGTTGCTCCCTGGTGGTTTCTAGGGTAACGACATGTGCCAGTAGCGCGGCAAGGCAGCGACAGGGCCGTTGGCTTGGGGCCGCCCCAGAATCTGAATGGAATGACACTGAACAGAGGCTATGTCTGTCCCTCAAAAGGCAACACCTAAAACGGAGGGAATAGGCACTGGATTACGATCAACAAAAAAGGAACGCCCCAATCTCTATGGGAGCTCTAGTTTAACATTCGATGATGCAAAATCCACAGACTGTAAGGTTCTTATGAGGTCATACTCTCAAAATAGTGGCCTGTTATATGAGGTTAAGAAGGTTCTTTTGAGTCCATTGGCAGTGGTTTTGATAACCGGGGTTGGTAGACCCTCTTTAGGAGTCTCAGTGAAAGCAATGGCCTGGGTTGTGTTCTGTAAACAGTGCAGACCCAGTTGTTGGAGCGGGAAACTAGTTCTGAGAGGTGAGAGCGAAGGCTCCAGGATGCTGGAGGGATGCCACAGCTTGATCCGATTAATGGCGGCATTAACGGGGTCCATCCAAGTTGTCCGTGTAGGTGCCAACTTTTCGTGTACGTTGGGAGAAACATACAGGTAGGACTGAACTGGCACCACTGTAATGGTGGGTGAATGTCAGCGGGTGAATGTCACCGCACTTACGTAGTAGATGCAGAAAGGTGGGGACGAAAGAACGGCCATTCCACAACTTAAAATAAAGAGATATCCACCCTCGTTGTCATATGAAATCCAGGATCATCTTGTTTCTGATGGCGGCCCAAATGAACTTTATGTAATCTATATAAAAATAACCCCGTAATAGCTGGATCCCAGAAATGATCATTCTGCTGCCGTTTTGAATGAAGCTGCCCCAGGCACCTCAAGATATGAAATAAATGTCTTCAGCAAGTCACGGGGAGCACGTCCCTTCATTCATAGATCCCTCATGGATCATCTTAGCAGATGCAGTCAGCGATTCGGCATTCAGCATGCCTTGTATATGACTTCCAGAGAAAGGAATTTGCCAACCATTGCAAACCTCCGTAGACAATGTTCTATGAATACCAGAAAGTCTGATTATATACTACTTCTGTATGAAAGAGACATCTTTGGCGCCTTACAAACACTGGCAGAAATCAGTTCGGCCGTCAACCAGACTCACACAAAGTGAAGCACCAGCCATGCCTTTTGGATTCCTTTCCAGGTCCTCCAAGATGTCTTTGCTACTTGTGGGGCATATTTGTGCAATGACAGTAAGAAATAATTGCAATTTAAGAAGCTGTACTACATGGTTCCATCACAAAGAGAGTGAGGGTTCACAGATTGAAAGCTTTTCTGCATTACATAACTACTGCAAATGTGCACCTTTGATGTACAGCTAAACACTGCTGTAAACGAGCAACAATGATATCTCTTCAGTGTTGCGCAAACATTAGTAGTACTGGGCACCGGTGTTGCGTAACCGCCGATAGCTTTAGTTTGGCTGGCTGGCTGGCTGGCAGGAAAGTGGACCTGGCACAGTGACCCTTTGTCTCATGCTGCCATCTAACTGTAGTTCACCCTAGGCAGTTACACTTATGTAGATTGCAGATACACTATCACGTCAGGTCAGCTTGGGAAGTATGCACTGGTACAGCACATTGCCGCACCCATCACATGACAAAAAACCTCAGGATCCATCATCCTGGATCCGACACATGGTCCAGTCCCACTCTTCGGAAATGGCCGTCTATCTGCTGCAGCCAGGTGTTACATGGGCGTCCCCTTGGCCGGGTCCAGCTGCTCGGGTCCTCAGCAGTGAGGATCCTGTGAGCCGGATCACCCTCAGGGAATCACACCAAATAGTCATAGTGCCGTAACTGAGGCTCCCTCACAATGCAGGTGATGTGCCTCATTCAGGACTCCCTGAGCAACCGTTCATTCAACACAACACCAAATCAGCAGTACCCAAGGATTCGCAAAAAGACTCAGTGTCAAAGAAGTCCAGTCTTCTTCTCAGGTCACTGCACGGCATCACTATGCAGACTCGTTAATGAGACAAGCCCTTAGTTATCTTAATTTTTTTTCCTGATTATAGATTCACATTGTAGGTCTTGTAATAAACTATTTTGATAGGCCACAGTGTTTGATTTGTTATAGAACAGGGTTCTGGGATGTGTGAATGGTTAAGGAAGCTGAAAGGCCTTTTTTTGGCAGTTTAGTTTTGTGTTTCTTGCCTTCTTTTGCCGATTTTACAGTCACTCCTGGCAGGTCGTGACGCTTGAGTATTTGGCTGGCTAAGGTAACAGCTGTTACCGCCGTTGTCATCCTACTTCAAAGTCCATCCTGGCTAATGCATGCATGTCAGACTATAGTGATGCATCACGGATGCAGATCACAGAGGCAAGCGCCTCCTTGTTTCCTGTTTGTCACCCTGTGGTGCCTGATTCTGTGGATCTATGTATTATGAAGCGGGATTTCCCTGAGACCTTGGGATCACAGCCAGAGGGATTCCCTTAGCTTCTCACTGTACTCCCAAGACCAGTGCTTCTCAACCTTGTCCTTGGGACCCCCTGACAGTCCACGTTTTTGCCCGGAACCAAGAATGTAGACTGTCTGGGGGTCCCTAAGGACTGGGTTGGGAAACACCTCCCAGGACAGTCAGGTGACTTCTGGACAGATCTACCACTTACTCGTCAGCTAGGGCTTGACATCTTGCCAGCGCATTTTGACTTGCCTGACTGCAGGGTTCTCCATAACAAACCTAACCAGTCATGGCACTTTCTTCTCACTGCTTTTCGACGGGGACATCTGCACTCCTGATCAGATAGGCCATCTGTCTGAAGCGGGCCATCTCGGATGTTTCCCCGCGTTCCTGCTTGTCAACAGCAGGTGTGATGGCTTTGACGGGGCACAAAAAACAGTGGCTGATGGTTGTGAGGCCTCCAGGTGCTTCTTGACAAATGCTATTCATTCTTTAATACTCATGTGGTGCGGTTGATTGTAGCTCACAGGTGGTATTTTGTATATATGTAAGAACACACCAGACCTGCAGGCTGTCCAATGCCCTATGCTGCTTTCCTCACCAGTGTGCAATAAAAACTCTATTGGTGTTTTCATTGTATGCCTCTCATGCCCGTGGGGGGGGGGCGTACCTGGTTGACCTCAGACCCCCTGCTAGTCCCAGCTTAGGGGGTTTTGTTACTCTGTTCCCTTCCTCTGGGTTTGTGGTGTGTGTTTGTGTATGTATATGTATATGTGGAGTGCTCTGGGGCAGGCATGGTGACAAGGGCGCCTTATGAAAATTAAGTGAATGGGAATTGACTTATGGGGCCACCGAACTGCAGCTGTAAGCTCCACTTGCCAACGGCTACAGTGTATATTTTATATAGCAGTGTTTCCCAACCTGGTCCTCAGGGACCCCCAGACAGTCTACAATTTTGCTCCTACTGGGACCTGGGAGGGAGCAAATACGAGGACCGGCTGAGGGTCCTCAAGGACCGGGTTGGGAAACACTGATATACAGTATTATATAGTGTTCAATTGATTCATACTCGTGATTCCTACTAGGACTGTTGATCAAGGAGATGCCATGAGTGGCCTGCATGGACACTGCATGGATAAAAATATGAATAAAAAGTGCAAATGAGAGCCTGTCATTAATGGCAGCCTATAAAACATGGTACCAGCTAGCTAAGTGTTTCTTTCATGGAGACGGCTCGTGACCAAAGTATAATCTGGGGTACCTAAGGGGCCTTCTGAGGTTTCTTGTACATTTTCCACAAATGAAAGGTATTTTCTTTCTTTTCTGTGACCAGTAATGATACAGCTTCAGGGACGAAATCGAAGGTCCGCTCCGCAATGGCGTTAAAGGAGCAGTGTGGCCATATACTGATTCCCGTCAAAACCCAATATGTAAAAATATAAAAAGGCGTCAGAAAAGCAGCCACCAGGAAATTACTAAGGGAGTGGAACGTGTCCGTGGGCAAGTTAATAAAAAAGACAGGAAACCGCTGTTAATTATAAACACAAGCGTATAACCTAATCTGCCACCATGCTTTTATGTAAATAAATAAGATCTCACCTCTGTTTTCATATTAATTCATAATAAAGTCTTTGAAAGATACAGTAGCTGCCCTGGACAATAAGGTATTTTTTTGGTCTGTGAGGATAATACCATTTAGTATTCTTATTGTGTTTTTAAAAAAAAAATGTTTAATTGATTCTATATGGGCTTTATTTGGTCGTCACAGGCCCAATGCGTCGCGTTAACGACCCGGTGAGTATCACTCACTCACACTCATTTTTGACTGAGGTCTTTGGCATCAGGCAAGAAAAGGAAACCAAATGTAGGTGTTTCATTATTCAATAAAATATATGGACTCTTGGTGTTATTTCTGGCTGTGACCACATGCTAGAGTAAATAAATAGAGTCTGAAGCGGAGTTTCCTCTCCACAGAACGTGGCTCACCTTTTTACGGCTTGCGTTTAAAAGGCCCCTGTAACATAAGGAGAAGTTGGCTGCCCCCACCCGCCTGCCTGGCTCTTTTTGGCTCTCCCTGATCGTGCTCCTGTGGATATAGGCTGGAATGTGTGCCCCTTTCTCCGTGGAAAAAACACAAGACTGACGTCTACATGTTGAAGGGTGGCAGGCCACTTTCTTTTCCAAGCTGGCACTTTAATTAAGCACCGTGTTGGTGTGTGGGCCGCAGGGTGGAAGGAATGAAAAAGGTTGGGAAGCGGCAGGCTTGAGTGCCTTTGAAGCCCTGTGCCTGATACCATCCAGTCCCCTTTACTCTGTCCAATGACCTGCTCTCCACTCTCATAGGTAAGAAAGACCCAGTCAAATAGTATAATATCCTCTTCTTCACTCTCATAGGTAAGAAGGAGCCAATCGAACTGGTCAATATCCTCTTCTCCACTTTCATAGGTAAGAAGGAGCCAATAAAACTGCAATATCTTCTTCTCCACTCTCATAGGTACTGTAAGGAGCCAATCAAACTGTCCAATTCCCTGCTCTCCACTCTCATAGGTAAGAAGGAGCCAATCAAATTGTGCAATATCCTTTTCTCCCCTGTCATAGGTAAGAAGGAGCCAATCAAGCTGATCGCCTTGTAGCAGCAACCCCCCCCCCCCTCATATACACACACACACACACACAAATTACCAACCTGGCTCCCCGCCATCCTCAAACTGCTGTCGGCTCATCAGCCGCTTCCCGAGCTGCCAGTGACACGTCAGCCCAAATAAAACAGGACACCAGTATCGGCAGAACCGAAGCCTGACTTTCCTCATGTGTCTGAACCGGGGAGCCTTCCAGCAGTCATTCAAGCTGAAATACACAGACTGCTCTGCATATGAAAAGCAGAAACACGAGATTTCAACACCAATAATGCGCGCTGTCATTAAAAAAGTAAAACACTCAGTTTAACTAAAATTCTGTATGCAAAACAGCATAACAGCTTTCACTGTCGGTATGTCTGGAGATTCATAAACGGAATTGGCTTATATTTAGCTTAATGAAAAATTCTGCGAAAACAGTCTTAGATGGGGATCTGTCTGGTTTTATCCTGAGTGAATTGTCCCTACTAATTATGGCCAACTTAAAGCGTTTACTTAAAAGTCGGGGAATGAGTAAATAGACACAAGGGCGGCTCAGTGATCAAAGGAGCATTGGAAGTGACTTTTTCCTCACCGCCTTTTGTCAGAGCTTTATATAAAGTATCTCCTTCTGTGATAAAAAGGCCCTACATTTTTTCCTAATTAAAGAGTCCGCGGATATTTCTCCTCCCGCTTTTCCAGCTCCCTCTGAAGTAAGCAGAAGACAGGACCGATGTTCCGGGCCCAGCCGAAATCCGTGCGGATAATGGTCATGAAAGGCATCCCGGGGCACCCCCTCTAAGCCCTTGTTTAAGGTTCAGCTTCGCTTCCCACTTTGAACTTGCCGGATTCTTGCGGGGTCTACCCGATTGTCTCCTAGCAGCAGGCCCCCGGGGGCCCTTTATCTGCGTGTAGATGCAGCGGAGCGGCTTATCCCTCTGTGGCTTGGCGCTGCCCACGGCGAGTCCGCGGCCCCCATTCAAGAGGCCTAGGTCGCCGTCTGGGTCCGAGGCACAACCATCATACGCCAGTGACCTGTGATAAGGCCCAGAGCTTCATAGATAAGCAGGGATCATGTTTGTGCTCATCAGAGGTGGATAATTCAGAAAAAATCCATACCAAGATTTTGCTTCAGCCAAACAGTTGAGTATAAAGAGTCACAGTTACAGAGTACTGAACTGGTTGGTTGAAACAAAATATCGGTCTGGATTTTTACTTTCTGGACCTGAACTGTCCACTTCTGATGCTCATAGACCAGGGCTATTTACGAATCACGGTCCTCAAGGTACGAGCCCTGCTGATTTTCCAGCCTTCCTTTACCTGTGAGCCAGGTGTGACGCCTGTGGCCAATCAGAATTATCTTATTAATTATTAAACTAACTACCTGCGAGAACTAAAAACAAGACCTGGATTTTGAATCGAGGTCCAGATTAGAAGAGCCCCATTGTAGACAGTCGACACGGGTCATCGATAATGTGTCAAGGGAGCATATGAATTCAGAAATCAAATGCCCTGTAAGATAAGGCAATAAATGGAGAGAAAGTATTCTGCCGTGAATTTACATACGCTCCCTAACTGTGGTTTACCTGCTGCTGACGTTGCTGAACATTGGGGATTCATACTTAGATGATGTAATGCCTGTCAAGGGGACCATCTGAGAGATGTGGGCCCTGTTTTAGCCGTAGCATGTGTGGGGAAGGTCCAACAGAACATGCTTCATCTCCCGCGTAGAATTACCCTCAGGGAGGCGGGTCCATTCAGCTTCGTCTTTTGCTCAGTTTCCCAGTTTTTGCTTTAAAAAATATGGTTTCAGGGACTTTTTATTTTCCCAGTGGGTATTATATTGGAGAAATTCAGCTTTGCACTTTCTTACAAATCGAAATGTGCTTAGCATATGGAAATATGTTTTATAGCATGAATGTATTCCATTAACAAGAAAAGGGGAAAAACACAGTTATGTTGCTCTAACCGATTATCTGCCAAGGACACAGTCAGGATGCAGTGATGTGCACTGCACTTTGTTTACTGCGATTTCTGATCATGTTGGGCCTAATGAAAAACAGGCCGGGAATAACCAGCGTACTCGGCGCAGAATGGCCATCTCCATTTGGATGGACGGGAAGGATCTGGGGTGCCTTGGGATTGTGGGAACTAAGGTGACTCTCCTTAACTGATTGAAGTGTGGCATGCGATTGAAGATGCTGGTGGAGGAGGTCTGTCGCCGTGCGTGCCACCTCTCATTATCAGCACTGTCAGGAAGGACCCGTTTGCCTTCTCTCGCACCCACTACAAGCCGTCAGCGTCACGGGCCCTTATGCATACTGAGCTAATCATCTCCAGCGTCTCCAGTTTTGGTGCTTAAGAAGAGTTGCATGGCATTCGTTAGGACATTCCAGCAGTTCTCATACTGAGAAGATGCTGCCGTTTAAATCATTATATTTAATTTGGTTTGATTTATTTCTCCTGAATGGGAAAGGATTTGAAAACCCCTGAATTTACTTGTTCATCAGCAGGAGGAGAAAGCACAGTAGGTGGAGCGTCAGGGCGGCGGCGGCCATAGACAGGAGGGTGGAGGTATTAATTAGCAAAAAAGAGGGATTTTAGGGTGGGGGCGTTATCGAGACCCTCTCCGGGTTGTGTAACATGCGCGTGACAGAGCGACCGCGTTTTATGCGGCTGAACTAATGAAACGCAGACCACCAGATGTGAAAACAAATCAGAAAATATCGGGTTCATAATAACATCCCACTGTCGCTCAGCTTAGCCAGTGTTATGCAAAGTGATCCCACATTCTGGCAGAAAATGCCATCGCAAATGAGCCGTGAGCTTTCCGTGGTGCTTTCTTCTTGTCTGACTTGATAATTGTGGTTAGTTCTAAGAAATGATGCTTAATTAAATTGTGTTCAAATGGCCCATATCTTAGTTGCAGCCTTCTGAAACGACGTTGTGCACTTTCAGTACTCTGCAGTTCCCAAACCCAGCTCCAGATTACGATCGAAGACTGACAACACTGTTACAGTTATTTGCACATTGTAATTTTTACTGACATCCATTCATATTCACATTGCAGAAGGTGTTCATGGCTGCAGACCGAAACCAAATGATACTGGAACCAAAATAAGAAAAAGTGAAATCTTCGTTAATAAATCTCCGTTGCCACAACTATAAGCTACAGTATTTCTCATCAATGAAACGCAGGTATTTGTAGTTTACCCGTTAAACCCCATTACAGGTATTTGTAGTTTACCTGTTAAACCCCATTACAGGTATTTGTAGTTTACCTGTTAAACCGCATTACAGGTATTTGTAGTTAACCCGTTAAACCGCATTACAGGTATTTGTAGTTTACCCGTTAAACCCCATTACAGGTATTTGTAGTTTACCCGTTAAACCCCATTACAGGTATTTGTAGTTTACCTGTTAAACCGCATTACAGGTATTTGTAGTTAACCCGTTAAACCCCATTACAGGTATTTGTAGTTTACCTGTTAAACCGCATTACAGGTATTTGTAGTTAACCCGTTAGTTGTCAGTGTAATCAAACAGGAAGCATCTGCTCTTTACTTTTATAGAATGATATTATAGATGGAAAAAACATTCTTTCTGGAGATCAACACTGAAAGATTGGTGCAACTTTTCTTAGCATCTGCCACCTACCTTTCAGTGCTGACCGATTTTAGCTCAGGGATTCACACTCTGTTTTCCCAAAGGCCAGAGTCTTGGTGTTTCCTGAATGTTTTTTTTTGTATTATTTTACAATAGACCTGTAACACCAGACAGATTGACACATTGCTGAACTTACCCACTCTAATGTGTGATTCTAACAAATGCCTGCGGCGTAGCTGAGCGGATGATGTTCGTCCATCTTATCAAGTGGCTGACATTAGACCATAGTACCAAAAAGAGATTCAGGTAACCTCTGCTTTTAATACATTTGCATTGCATCACTTCTTTCAATTTTCCATGTTGAGGAGCACATGCTGTTTGGCTTTGATTGCTCACTGGGTGATCCCTGCTAAGTACGGACTTCTGAAGGCGAAGCAGGTTTTGTGTTTGGAGACACATGGGTGCCTCTTGTGCTGAGAAGAATGCAACTGCCAAATATCTAACCCCCTCCATATCCTGCACCCGTTCTTATGCTGGGATAAGGGGTCAGAATTGGCCAGACTCCTGGGTGGCGCCTTGTGATCCCCATTCCCATGGCGACGTGGCGGATTTTGTGTGATCGCCGCCGTCGGCGCCGCACGCTCCCACCTCTGCAGCGGTTCCGCCTGACACCGCGATGCTATCGCGCCCGCTCCACCATGCTCCACTTCCATATCGCCTTCGCGGGGCAGGTGTTTCTGATTGTGCGTTTATCCCACCCCCGTCCCCCCC
>JAODLD010000016.1:7163625-7200268 GCA_026781065.1 Mormyrops boulengeri
CCTTACATTTATCTATGTTAAATTTCATCTGCCAGGTATCAGCCCAGTCGCTAATTAAGTCAAGATCCTGTTGAAGCAAGAATGTGTCTTTCTGTATCTTGTTTATTATAGCATTACTTTTTCCTCTTTTTATTCTTTTTGATGTCACTTATTGGTGGCATGGTGATGCAGTGGTTAGCACTGTTGCCTCACACCTCTGGGACCAGGATTAGAGTCTCTACCATAACTCCACATGTGTGAAGTCTGCATGTTCTCCCCGTGTCGTCGTGGGGTTTCCTCCAGGTACTCCAGTTTCCCCCCACAGTCCAAAATCATGCTGAGGCTAATTGGAGTTAACACATTTCCCAAAGGTGTATGTGTGAATGAATGGTGTGAGAGTGTGCTCTCCGATAGGTTGGCACCTCAACTTGGGTAGTTCCCTGCCTTGCGCCCATAGGCTCTGGACCTCCTCAAACCCTGAATAGGACAAGCGGTTACAGTATATGGATGGAAAGATATTGATATTGCTATTTTTATTAAGGCAGAGTTCACCACCTTGCATTCCAATGTAGGTTATAGTCTGACATACCTTGCATGTGACACATATAAAATCCTTGAATCCTTAATTGCAAATAAGAGTCAACAGGCCGCTTCTGTCATTCTGACTGTGAACTTTGAGTTGAATGAAGAATGATGAAAGAGTATCATTATTATGCAAAATTTGTGCTTTTTTTTGACAGTGGGTCAAATTTTAAAAGTAGCTACCCCACCAGTCTAAGCCCACCCCCCCTTATGTTCTCAGCAGGAGTCTGAGGAACATCTGGTATTGTGGGGGCCTCCTGCCCCCTCCGTGGTGTCAGAGTCGATGTGGGGCAGAGTCGGGATTTTATGACCACGCTCCTTGCGGGCTGATCAAAGCCACCCCATTTAAGCACCTGAGGTGTCTCTCAGCATCCACGTCACATCACAGGCCCGGCCGCTCTTTGTAGGTTACAGTAAAGTCACGCCCGTTAAAGTGATCCAGGAAAGTTAGGGTGTATGTAAATGTTCACACACACTACACAAACACCGCCTTTATATTTGAGCCTTTTTAGGCTAAACAAACAAAACGGCTATTTGAACTACAATTTCTCCTGTAAGCCAGTTTCTTTCTGTTATGTCTCTTGCATTTGCATTATATGCAAAAAATTTTTGCATTTCATCATGCATGCATTTATTTTAGAACCGTTTGTCCTGGACAGGGACACAGGCGGTCAGAGGGTTTAATAATGCAATGTTGTGAACAAGCGCTATACAAAAATAAATGTTGTTGTTGTTGTTTAAAAAAGATCATGCAAATGCACACATACATGCAAAATCCAGATTTAATTAAGTCTTGTTTGGCATGGTCAAAAATATGGAAACACCTGAACACCGTTGTGTATTCCATCACGCGCCTCAGTCGTGGTGTTCAGGGACAAACAGGCAAAGAAATTGCTTTGTAATTTGTGTTTTTGACACGTTCAGGCAGTTAATGCTGACATTGTATCAGGGGCTTATGTAGGGGCGGGGCCACAGGTCCCATCTGAAAGCTGATTGGTTCTTGGAGTGCTCCCTCACTGTCACTCACCCCCATCTTAAAATGTCCTAGAATTGCCCCAGTACTAATCCATCAAACAACCACATATTCAGTACACGGTCACCTGGAGCTTGAGACAGGCACCCCATGGGCCAAGGCAGAGAAACTCCCCAAACAGGAAGTCAGGCCATCAAAGAACACACATACTCACACAGGGAGAACCACAAACACAGCACAGGATTCAAAGGCCCAACCTTGGTGGTGTCAGGCAACAGCAGAACCCCCTGAGCCATACTGCCTCCCACACTGTGTGAATGTTCCCTGGAAATATTTTCCCACTGCTTTGCGTCTGAATTTCAGAACGGGATGCAATTAGGCAGCTCTATAACACAAAGGGGAACATTGGGGGGGGGGGGGTGGTGGTAGATTGGCTTAGCTGGGAAAATGTCCCCCCTCGATGCCTCGTCCAGCACCCTAGGTCATGGTCCATCCCCAAGCAAGTTGTGCTGAAGCTGCAAAAAACACACAGTGTGACGCCCCCTACTGATTGGCCAGGCATAACATGCTATTAAAGTAAATAATCAGTCGTAATAATAATAATAATAATAATAATAAACACTAAAGAAAAATACAAATAAAAACTAATCTGTATGGTGCTAATAATGTAATAACAAAGAAAAAGCAGCCCGGCTATTTAACGTCGGTGTTCTCCTCTGCCTGCTACAGTTTCATTACTTTTTATGAGGGCAAATAAAATTAGCGTTCAGGCTGTGAGAAAGGCAGCATTTGCGCGATTCAGGCTCTGTCCTTAGGCCTCAGTTAAGGGCCCAGAAACACGACGTGTATCTAAACTTTAATTAGGGAGAGAGGAAAAAAAAGAAAAATACTGCCTTTATTAGCGGAATTATGCTCCTATGGTCTAATAACTGTGGTATGAGCTGTGCTTCTATAAATCATTATTTATTTATAAGAATTCAAATGACGGCAGAGCTGACTCTCGAAAAGAACGCCAACCCACCCTTCAAGTCGCATATAAAAAAAATGCAACATATTTAGCGTGCCACACACGATCAACAGACTCGCCATGCATTCTTCCAGGTTCCAGATATTTCCCTGGGCTCCGGTAGCCATGATGCAGAGAAATGGGATGCGTGATGCCGTCTGTCACTGGACCTGTGAGGAGAAATGGAAACACATCAATCAGATGCTAGTGCCTTCGGTCAGGAGGACTACATCAGGCAAGCTGTGGTCCTACACACTATTAATAGGGTTAGACCATACTGTTGGGGAAGTAATCTATGGCCCGGGCAGGACCCTTGCCCTGACGGTATTCATCATGCTCAGGCCGGGTCAGTCACCCCCTCCTTCCTCCCTCCATCTCCTCCTCCATGGGTCTGAGGATCCAACCATGGTGAGGAAGCTTAGTTGACTCCACAAGCTTGATCAAAGAGAAGTTGAATCGCACAAATACGGGGTTATAGTAAGGGATGGCGATATTGATGCATGGTGGGTTGAGGGCAAGAACTCGTGGGAGTTCTTTACACAAAAATGTTTTGAGGGCAGGAGGAAAAAAATGATTGGTTCAGAGAGATAACCAATGAGATTGTAGTGGAGATAGGCACAAGCAACTAGAGGAGGCAGGACCAAGACATCTGATTGGTTGGTTTCATCTCCTCTGGTTGCTTGGACCCACCTCCAATACAATCTGATTGGCCATCTCTCTGAACCAATCATTTTCCCTCCTGCCCTCAGGACATTTAAAACTCCCATGGGCTGGACAACACTACCCTCTGCGGTGATCCTGTCCACAGGAGTCTCAGCTCAACCTTATGAGAGGTCAGCTTGGTGTTTAATAACCTGTGAATGTAAATGCTGCTTAACCAGCCAGCCTGGGTCCTGCTAATGGCAGTGTGACCTTTCTTCCCCCCTCCCAATTCATGACCCCTCATTAATTCGCATTAATTATTTTAATTTTTTTTACTTGCCCAGCAGAAGCAATTACCCATGGCATCCTTTACTGATGAAAGGGTGTGTCTCATGAGAAATTCAGCTGTGTGTTAAATGGAATGCCAGTTAATCTTAGCGTTGTTCATCATAATGATAGTCTAAGTGCAGTTAATATCACGGTTTAGCCACATAACACTGATGTCAGGGAGTAAATGTCTACAGAGAGATTATAAAGGAAAGAGACTAATCTGGTTTAGCCTTAATGCTGAAGAAAAATACAAGTCAAAAGAAAAGAGGTATTAATTACTGCTTAGTCCAGCTTAGTATAGATATCTAAGAATTATGAGGAAAAAAGTCACATTGATGCATTGCAGCTACAGCTCTTGACAGCATGTGTTTAATAGTCTCATTTTCTATACAAATCTTTAAAGCTCTTGTCAAATTTGATATTTGTCTCTGTGTCCTGTAGCAAAAATACTAATATCACTTGACATTTTGCCATGAATTTATTCAGCAACACCGTATTCTGTACTTGCATTAATATACCAGTTTCCAGTTTTGTGAATGTTATGGGACACCTTTATATTTATTTGCCCCCATATGTAATTGATTTAGAACCATTCATTTGCAAACAGACTGACTTTAATTAGCTTTCACTGAAATTTTTGTAATTGCATGTAAATCTAAATTAAATAAAAGCCCATTTTTATGAAAGCCCCCTGTAATTAAGTTTTACCGTGACCGCAGCGGGGACTCCGATCTGTGGCACAGGTTCTTGTCGTGCTGTAATTTAGTTCGCACGGAAACGTTCAAATCAGACGGGTCGTGGCTGGCGAGGGATGTCGTAGATTAGATCACATGGGTGTGTTGGACCAATCAGCAATCAAGACAAACACACAACGGAATCAGTAGGGCTGCATGACCTTGTCAGGTTAATTGTTGCAGCGTTTACCTCTCAACTGCTTCCAGCTCGTTACAGTATCTGCTGCATAGCATGCTATCTTCCTGCAACCTGCACACGTAACATTCTTAAGATGTTCCACATCCCCCATTTAAGTGTGGTTCCCCTATTGAAGTGTTTTGGTTTTTTTTGGGGGGGGGGGGTTGATCAGATAAAAATTACGAAGTTCGGAAGGCATTCAGGGAGCTGTTGTCCATAAGCTGGTTATTTTAGTTTTCCTGGAATTTCAAGAAGCTTGTAGCTTTATCACAATATTCCTGGAATGTCTGGAAATTGCTACCTGGGTGATGTGAACCTCACCCTGTC
Source organism: Mormyrops boulengeri (assembly GCA_026781065.1). Lineage (NCBI taxonomy): Eukaryota > Metazoa > Chordata > Actinopteri > Osteoglossiformes > Mormyridae > Mormyrops > Mormyrops boulengeri. Next base: position 7,168,377 of record JAODLD010000016.1, read on the forward strand.
ACAGACTCTGCTCCTCCCTGAGGCTTTCCTGGCTGTCATGGACGTCTGCTCCTCTGGCAGGGGTGTGGCGGGGTCCCACAAGCTCATATGTCACCCTAATCCTATTAGAGGCATGTCCGGGGAACTCCCTTTCATCCACCTGGAGTCAAGAAACGCAAACGCTCAATTAGCAGAAATATGAGTGCTCCTACTGCACGAGGCGGCTCCACGGTCAGCCCCCCTGTTAACACTGCCACTCCTTCACTGCAGAGACTGCCACCTTGCTGGCATTACCCATAAGCCATTGTGCTCCTAGTCTGGTCCATTAGCGAGCTAATCTCTCTTTTTAAAACACAATGTGAACATAATCAGTTATGAATGACCCATTTAGTGTTTTCCACCAGATAACCAATCGGTGGCCACTAAAGACACAACGGTATTTGATTAATGCGGCCTTTAATCCATCCAGTACTTTGATAAGTCGTGCCTTACTGACAAGAAATATTCTTTCTTATTCTTTAAATGAAGGCTGATTTCAGAAACCCATTGTGCACAGTCTGAGCCTTTGCACTGCACAGTGTGCTTTGCTAGTTCTTTCACAGTGAGTAGCGTTTCAGTAGCTCTGTAATAACCAGCACTTTAAGAAGGGAATTTCCATGTCCAACATCTCTTAAACAGACCCCCTGAATGGGTGAACATTAACATCTGACGTTGGCTTTTGATGTATGTGCGACGGTGTGCAAATGAAAGACACATGAAGGAACGGCATAAAAATCCTTTTCTCGACACAGTGCGTGACTAATTGTTTTTATGTTATGAGGCTAATACCGCATTTCATTATGTCTCAGCCCACCACGAAATTTCAAGCTGATTTGTGAGGTCAAATGTGAAGAAATGCAGGCACGCCTTGCCAAATTCTGCCCTGCAAACAGTGGTCTGGGGGAGCTTAAACCCCATGAGAATGCACTTCCCAAGTCTGACGCATATGCTTATTCCAAAATATAAAATACTACTGCCAAAAACCAGAAGGGAAACTTTGCTATGTTAAGTATTTAAGAATGAAATCATTAGGGAATCATATTTGGGAATGTACTTAAAATGAAAACACAAAGATTTCGAAAGCCTTGTTATTGGGAGGGTAAAAAAAATACCCCAATAAATATGGAAACTATTTTAAAAGAGAAACTCTTTATGAAGGCAAGAGACTTTCTTTGGATATATGATAACCTATCTCACTTTGCATGTTAAATATAAACTAGTAGAAACTGAACGGTTTGGAAATGCCACAACAATGGCTACCACTTCATGTTTACCGTTACGTAATGGCTGGATAGTTATGCCAGTACTCAAAACTGATTTGAGTTTTATTAACTACTGCATTATCTGTATTTTTGAAGTGTCTCTGGATTTCTACCAAACACGATAAATTAATAATAAAGAGTCGTCAATCAAGTACATAAATATAATACTCAAATAGCTAAAAACAATGAGCCAAACTAGTGGTTGTGTGACAGTTTAACGTTACCAGTGGGTGTTATTTTACCTTTCAGAGAAATATAGTCTACCCTAAAATAGTAAGCTAAACCACTGACGAGTGGCCTAGTCAGCTAGGCTTAGCCAGGCTAGGCACCGCATATGGGTACGTGTGCCTGTGTTTACGTAGCTATTCCTAAGCGTGCTTCTTTGTCTCTCATTCAGCTGCACATCAAAGGTCCCTAATCCACTTTTAACATCTGCCTTCTTGACATTTTACATAGAAAAACCTTTTCTTCTTTTTCCTGCTTCCCCTTGTGCCCAGGCCAGAGGCCCCCTGCTCCAGGCGAATGCCGGGCGGCAGAATGGCCAAGGGGGGGTGGACGGCCCCTAGCTTTGGGGCGGTTACAGATGGCCGGTCCGATGACTGACGGCTCTGTGTCCATCTTGGTGACAGCGGGTTTATTTTAATGGTAATGGCCCGATGACAAGCTGGGAATGCAGGTAACGCCGCTGGTGCGCATGTCAGAAGGGCAGTCGTTGTGTAAACACTCTGCCCTTGGTAAGGTGTCCGTATACTTGGGGGGTGTTTCCTTCAGGGTGGCAAGTGTTACCCATAGGGAAAGGAGCAAACAAAGCAGCCATGTAACTTTGGCTGTCTGTGCCCCGCCATCCCCCACCCCCCGCTGTTGGTGAGGCCCAGTCCCTCGACCAAAGAGCCTTTGTTATCTGTCAACTCAAACTCAACAAACACCAAGACAAAGACACTTAAGAACTCATTATCCCTGAGTGTTTTAGATGTTTTCCGTGGTGAAACAAAGACTCCTTCAAAGTTTTTTTTTCTGCTGCTATGTTTAGAAGTGATCAGCCCTGGGAGGAAGCATTTCTTCTTCACAAAACAAAAGCATTTAGAGGCGCCAAATTCTTTGCTAGATTGATCATTTCCTCCACTCAGGAAACCTTCGCATGTAAAAAGCTTCACATTTAAAATATAAAACATGCTGCGTGTGTGTTAAACGCTCGGATCTGGGTAAAGCTCAGACTGAACAACATAGTAGACCATGATGTCATAGAGAAAAGGGTGTCCAGATTCAGCATGGTACACAGGAATGCATATGCAGAACATGTGTTACATCGTAGCATGAAAGCATTTTTGGCTTTTAATGGTGCAGCCTATTGCCCACTATCTATCTATCTATCTATCTATCTATCTATCTATCTATCAATGCAGGGTGTCTCTATACTCTTATATTCCTATATTATATCTGACAATTCAGGGGGGGGGCATGTTAAGCACTCTATTCCCATACATGTCTTGCAGTTCTCATGCAAATCATACACTCTGTTATTATCCCGAATATTATTCTGTTAACCACAGACCGAAAAAGAAAGATTCCACGATCAAAGACTTTCAATGTATGCCGCAATCTCACGAGAAATCGTCATGCATAAATATTGCGTGTATTTCCCGCCAGGATCTGCATTATGCTTTGTTGTCAGGCTGCCTACATGTGAAATGTGTGATTTATTGTATACTTTCATAGCTGTGATTGCCAAATCTCGGGGCCCATAAGTTCCAGTCACATCGCAAAATCCCCGGATTCCAGAGAAAGCACTTCACAAAAGTGCATTCATGGTAACTGGAAAGAATCAATAAATTACACATTATTCTCCAATAAAGCTATCTCAGCACATGTCTTCTCCAGCAAACTGGAATAATTTTCATACACAGAGATGTATTTCAGAGGCGGAGTGCGTGGTCTTGGAATGTGGCCACGGCATGCAGATGTTGGCCTCGGTTTAATTGCTGGCCTCTCGAGACTTTGCATGAAAATCAGATGCCCTTCTGAGAAATAAAGTAGGCGGTTAACTATCTTAATTTGACTTTAACATTTCAAAATGGCAGGCTATTCCGTCAATAAACTCGAAAATTAGACTAGCTTATAATAACACACAATATTAATCACGATGAAAATTCCAATAAAACCTCAGTTTAAGTATACTAAAGTGTTCTTAAGTTCTGTTCATATATACAGTTGGTGCATGGTCCCGTTACTGTCCAAACACAACGGCTGGGTCTTCCCTCTCTTTGTAAACAGTAAGCAGTACTGGGAATGTTACTTGTCTAAGGTATTGTCACGTATCATTGCATTCATGCTTATGTCTGTGATTTTCTCAATGGCCCGGCACGTATGGCCCCCATTACAGGGTCAGCGCTCCTCTAGACACATACGCCCTGAAATATGTGCTCCTAACAGAGAGCTGACGTGTGCCATATGCAACTGTCTCATATAGATCCCCAGAGTTTGGCTGACGGGGACGCTTGTGTTTCCCTTCTGACCTTTGACATGCTTTCTCAACCAATCAGAACAGACAATGGGAGAAGAGGCTGTGTCCACCATTTTGGTGTAGGTCAGTGGGATATGTTATTAAATATTGTTTTAACATTACCAAATATTACCAAAAGTTTTAATGTTCCTACACAGATCCCCATTACTGAAAACATGTAATATTGCATATTTGATTAAAAAAAGCACAAAATGGACTAATTAGCTTCCCTCATATATAAAAGAACAAGCAATTTCCGATCAAAATGAACAATTCAAACTGACAGACTGTGATGAATTGTTTTGAAATGTAAAAAACAAAAACAAAAGCAAAATGCTAAAATGAATAAGAAAAAAATGCATTGAAATGTACTAATTCCAGCTCAAGCAATATTTCGTATTTGGAATATTGTACTTTCAGTTTCATGGATGGAAAAGAAAGAGTCTTCTGCTTCAGGAGTAACATACGAACATATGTTTTTTCTTATTATTTTCTTGTTTATGGCCTCATAAAAATATCGTTTTCTTTTTAATCATTTTTATGTACTTGGCTAAATCTGCAATGAGTGTTGCTGTGAGTTTTTCTGTGGACGGGGTTATTTCTGCTAACTTAAAATATTTCCTTGTACCGATTACTGTAAAAAAAAAAAAAAGATTTAGCTTGTGGGTTCAGAACCATATGACTTTGAAACTGCAAATTTGCAATGAGATGCGAGACTCTAAAGATCTGAGAGAATTTAAAATGCTATTGTGTAGCAAGTAGTTTAATCCATCACCAAACCCCAACACTTTTTGAAATCACTTTTAAGACTCAACACATTGCAGTAACTTAACCTTCTGTGCCATTTAATTTCTGCAGCTAAAAGCCAGGTTTCTGTGATTAGCTGAGAGCAGACGGCGGTCTATATTCACATATAAGTATGTGGATCTGTTTCTTAGCCCTACCTTCAAACATCTGCCATAAAGCATGCATGGAGTGAAATATGACAGAAAAAAATGTGGGAAATGACAGGATTTGTACCATTCAAGTCACCTGAAAATGTTTTGTATGTATTAGTGAAAAAAGAAAAGACAGCCAACTGTCTTGTTTATAGGATGAGTGAGTTTAGCATATTTTGGTGAGTTTAAGTCCTAGCCAGATCTATACTGATGGTGATTTAAATCATGGAAGTGTATGTCACTTTCTTCTGCTTGCTTCTTAACAGTTTCTCACACTCCACATTTAAGCAAAGAGAAAACTGACCTCTGCCCAGCAACAGAAGTCCACTCACGGGGACTCACAGATAACTATAGCTCAACCTTTGGTGTTGGACTGGAAAATCTGGAGACTTGAGATTTGACTCTGGTTACTGAATGACCGGTTCATGCAAAGTTTATGCAGCGGATGGCATGTATTTGTTTAATCGACGGAACAATCGATGACATTCATCAGGAATACGAAAACACGCACATCTGCTGTTAACGGCTTTGTGGATGCTGAAAGATTTTTATAAGCGATGCTCAGACTGCAACAACAGGGTGCAGCATATGGGTGAGTTTGGCAAAGGCAGAACACAGAGCATTGTGACTAACACGGCTGTGCACTTATAATTCTGGGCCCTCCAGTTCCAGTCTATAAAACAGCCTTTCATCAAAGCGCCATTTACATCCCGATCAGTTATTTCAGCGTGGCTCCCAGTGCGGACAAAGTTTCTGCAAAACATCTTTTCCGTTCTGGTGTTTTCACGTGTCACAAATATGATGTGACACAAACATGAAAAAAACACGGGAGAGAGACAGAGAGAGGAGACACGGATGAGCAAGGTGGTTAATCATCATATCCTCGATGAATTATTTATCTCTGTAAGCACAACTTAGCCTGGCTGTTTTTTTCCGACTGTGTAAACTACAGCACCATTTACAGCACCAATAGAAGGTGCTGAAGATCTGCACCGACGGCTGGTTTGAATTACAGAGGTTTATGTCACTTTCAAAATTAATGGGAGTTTTGGGTGAAAAGAAAAACAACTGCCAGACAAGGATGCTTGATAGCATAGCAGTTAAGGACATGCAGCTTGTGGTAGCGTCGACAACATCTGGTGCGTGTCGGCCATGTGTAACCCCCCCCCCTCGTGATAGTACAGCCGCATCTTATCGTATGGATTAACCCACGTTAGTCTAGATACGGAAACACACACGGGCGTTCGAAGCCGAAAAGATGGCCGAGAAGAAAAGAGAGGAGAAGGAAGACAGAGCCATATGCCCCTGGGGGAGCAGCGAGGCACCCTACTGTGATTCGATAGCTTGGGGGCGAGAATTAATGTGCTGTGAATGCAAACCAGCCAGGCCACTCTCACACGGGACCAGACACCATTTCGGGGGGAGCGAAGTAGTGAAGGAGACCCAGATGTTTGCTGGTTAGAACCCTCCCTCCCCTACCCTACCCCCCGGGAATGTTGGTGCGGACAGGCCGGCGGTGGTAAATTATGCATGAGAGCTGTCGTTTGGTGATGCGGACGGAGACGGGGAGGGACTGTCATGCTGCCCATAGTGCCCCCTACTGGGCTGCACCTGCGGGCCTTTCTACACTGCCATGGCTAATGATGAGGGCCTCACCGCACTGGGATGAAGGTACTTTCCACCAGTTGGGGTAGGGCACTCAGCTGTCTCCTGATGGGGGGAATGGGGGGAATGGGGGGGTCTTTTTCTGTTCCCTCCACATGCTGCGTGTGATGTCTCCTGCCCATATGCCGACACAGAGCGCAAACCTCTCTTAAGGGAAGTCTAACAATGCACAGCGACATGTGAAGTGGATCATTTACGGATTAGCGTTCAACTTCATTCAAGAGAAAGTCAACTTTATACACAAGAGAACGAACCAGGTTTAAATACACACACCAGTCTCGCGTTTATAAGGAAATTCCCCTAGGTTTAGTCTTACAAAGAGCCACCAACATACTCTTGTAAGGAAGAAACAAGAAGTGGCTTCAGTAAAGATTTAAGCAGGCAACACTATATAAGTTTTTATTTCGTTTTAGTGATTACAGCAGAATTCAAATGTGTACAGTTAGCGGTAGCAAAACTGGGATTTCCTACACATATCATGCACCCATTTTGACAATTTCCTCCAAACTCCACATGCTATTCATCTACCATTAAAGTCTAGACGTGCAGTTTTGAACTAGGGTTTGAAAATTGCTCAGATGTAACATGAAAACGCATTACAGAGAAACAGACGTCGCTTCAAAGGAAGAACACAAGGCATCTGTTAGGAATTGGCAGCATTACGGCCTCCTGTTCCCGTCTCATTTCTTTGCCCACAAAGCCACAGTTTCGACCGCGACAGAAAAGTGCGACGTCGGGTGACCGGCACACATGGCCGCCTGTCATGGCACCCTGGGGGGGGCACGTGGACTGGCGCGCTGATGCGGTGCCGATGGCCCGAGAGCTACCGCAACCGAAGCTCACTAATCACTGTGGAATGGTCTGCCTGTGTGATCCTTTGTGGGTGGTGAAGGGACAAGAAGACCGGAGTGGGTGGCTCGGCGTCACGCTGTCATCTCCCACAATGCCTGGGAGGCTGCTCGTTGGAACTGTGCCATGTGCTACAAGTCACCCCGCTAGAAGCAGCCTGTGAAATGGCTTAATGATCGCGACTAACGGAGAGGGCAAGCGGAGAGAGCGCTGAGTGCAGAGCACACGTTATTGTATTAAGCGGCCTCTCTGCCGGACGATAATCCAAGCAGACAGCTGAAGGAGAGGAGGATCCCACACAGGTCGTCCGCTGGGCCGATCGACACGTCGCAGCTGCGGCAGGGAGCTGGGAGCTATTGATTCACTTCACGACGCATTACACACAGAGCAGCGCGCAGCAGCAACGGCAGATGCAGTCGTGGTTGAAAGGGCAACCCGACCTGCAGATAGTCGACCTTGGACCCCCAAAGATTTTTCTTCTCCCTACTTGGGAATTTTTGGCTCCTTTCCTCCAGTTTCTTTCTTTCCTTCTTTCTTTCTTTCTTTCTTTCTTTCTTTCAATTTTCATTGCCACTCAGGATTATCAAGCCCCTTCGGGTGATGAACATTCCAACATTTTATCTTGCACTGTCATGTCTTTTATTACACTGCTATTTTCCCCCTTATTTCCACTGTTGTCAGAAGTATGCCCCCCCCCGCTCTCCCCGGCAGCCAGCTGTGGAAGGAGAAATTCACTGTGTTCCTGGCAATATGTGAAGATAAAACTTGAAACATGAAAACCTGGAACTTCTGAAAACATCCGGAGAAGGGGTCTACTACAGCATTGCTTCTTATCCAGGTCCTTGGGGACCCGCAGACAGTCCATGTCTTTGCTTCCTCCGGTAGGGAGCAAAAACATGGATTGTGTGAGTCCATGAGGACCAGGTTGGGAAACACTGTATTACAGCATGCCCAGGAAAGGCAGCACTACACAGTAGACTGCTATACAGATAAATATCTATAAACGTCTATAAAGACATGTTGTAAAACTGATTATAAGAACTTACGTGTGTATGTGCAAATTTTAAAGTAGATTTGGTTTTAGAGGTCAGTTCATTCATTCCATAACTAAAATTAAAACTAGCAGTTTTAACCAAATTTTGCAAACACCTAACATAAGTGGCTTACTTGGCTTAAAATTAGCAATGTATTCATATTTTTCTCCCCCTACCTGTAAAATGGCTGCTTCCTTATAGACATGACAAATGAGGTCCTTTAAGAGAGTAAAGTACCTACCTAAACCCTACAGCACAGGTATATTGTACCATAATGCTGTTAAACATTTGAGTTATTTGATAAACCTGCCTAAATTTCCATTTGCATTAACAAAAATAAGATGGCGACCCCAAGAGGACCCCTGAATGCTTTAAGGATTCGGTGAATGCTGAAATGACGGCAATTTTAAATAATTTCCTAAGCTACCCTGTAGATTACATGAATATTTTACTGCTTTTTGAAGGCAGTTCTATGTTTGTAATGTTGTTTTCAACCCATCTCTGTCATCTTCCTATTTTCTGAGTAACGATGACCTGCAGTACTTGTGTTTAGGAAGCACATACTTTGTAATTTGATTATTCTTTTTTTGTTGTTGCGTGATTGGCTGCTTGCACTTTTTGTTCAGAAAAAGCAAATGTTAGGTAATAGCAAGATATGAAGATTTTGTTAAAGGTCAGCCTCGATTTAAATAGAGATTGCGGCCTCTATGGAGACCTTCTTGTTGACTAACATCTGCACTGCAGGGATAAGTTTTAATCCTGCAGTTCTTCCCTCCCAGAGTAAGATTGGCCTGTGATATGTCGTGCCTCCTGGCTCATCCAATAATAATCAAGGGTTGAGGCTGTTGTTGATAGGATTGCTTGTTTTATAGTCTGTTATCTGCACTGCAGTGTGATGGCCTGGCATGGCCTTCAGGGATTTGTCCAGATGTAATAGCTTATCGTGGTTACCTTCAGTCAGCTGGTCATGTCCAGGGCCTGCTTATGAGAATCATGAAAGTCAGAAGAATGAACATACATCTGCAGCCTAGGGGAATACAGTGTCTCGCATTGTTTGTCTGAACGGCAGCACGGAATGAGACATCCATTACACTACAGTTTCTCTTGTGAGTTTCAAGGGTTTTCTGCTAAAAAATGCTCAGTTTCCTTGACGGCAGTACAGAGACTGGTTGACTTCACTATTGTATGTTTCTGTTCTCTCATTACATGCCTTCTGCGGGGAGTCCATGGGACAGCCTGAGACATCTCTGTCTAAGAAACATCCTTTTGAAATGTCATTTTCATGAATACATACGTTTGACATGCTGGGTCGATTCGTATTCATGGATTTCGGTGAAAGGAATGAATGCTTCGCTGACGAGTGCGGTTAGCTGCTCTGCTCACCTGCCAGTGCAGGCCACATGTTTTGAGCGTGAGGAAGCTGTACAGAGTGCCTTTAACTCACATTTTTAAGGACACTGATGTTTTTTAACTATACTCTACCCCCATGAGACTTTCTGACACACACACACACACACACACACACACTCAGACATACACACACGCACACTCATATACTTATGTATGTATATATGTATGGTTTATATATAAACTGCAGGATAATGGTTGTTAGGCCATTAATGTTTTTTTTCCATCAAAAATATAATAATAAATTAAACCACCCCTTTCGTCAGGATTTTATGCATATGCATTGATTGTTTCCACTAAACTAGGCTGACATTGCAGATGATCTCCAACAAACACAAGGAAATGTTTTTTCCACTGACAGATATCCAAGACGGTGTCTCCAAGCTGTGGTTATTTGAATCCGGCCATTTGCACATGGTCTGCTTACAGCTGCTGTAGGGAGTCATGGTGGCAGATTACAACATCAGTTCAATGGCTTTTTATGAAGATATTTCAGCTTCAGTTCTAGAGTAAGTCCATCTGGATATGACAGTTATATTTGTCCATCTGAAATTTAGATGTCACTGCTAAGCATTCTGTAAGCCAGAAGCAGAAGTTTCAGATCCAGACAGTAAAAAATCCAGACCAAAGTTTTGTTTCAACCAGTCAGTTGTTGTGTACAAAAAGTCAGTCACAGAATACTTCACGTCATGGTTATTTGGACTTTTTCTTTCTGGACCTGAAATTCACCTCTGCTGTAAGCTAACAATGCAAATGATTAGTAAAACAATGCAGCCTGTACTCTTTCTGCCTGGTGTCTGTGCGTGCTGTAGCACTTTGGCCCGACTGGTGTGCCAGCTACGTGTGAGACCTTCCTGTTGGTAGGCCTGTGGCAGTAAGGAAATAATAACCAAGCAATGTGGCGGGGGGCTCAAAATTGAGCAAGGAAGTGTGAGTAAACCTAAGAACGACGCTGGAGTATCGTAAGGCATCATCTTGTAGGCATGTAGGCCTCACGCCCAGTTTAAATTGTTCCATTAACATGCTATTTGTTAGTAATAGGATGAATGAGGCTTCAAAGATGGAAGCGGATGGGATGCCTATAAATGGGAACCAATGAAATTAGTTTTCGCAGGTATGTTGAATCAATCAGCGATTGACACCTCATGGTGATCCCGCCCTCTGTGGTGTTTCTGAATTGTGCCGCTATGACGGTTATAGAAATCAGAGCAACGGTTCACTTTCATTTTGGGGAAAGCCAATTGTGCTATTCTGAGAGTTCCGGAAAAGGAAACGGAACAACAGTTAAAAAGGGGAAGCCATTTTCATTTATTTTCCTTCCTACTCGTAGCTAATTTACCCCAGGTTCATTAAAATTTCCTCATTCCTTTCTACGGTTGCCTGAGCAGTAAATCTGTCTTCGGTTCAGTGGCTTGAAAGAAACACATGTTACGCTGGGATGTGTGTGGAAAGCCTACAGCCAAGGCTGCACAATAGGTTTGCCCACACTTAAAATAGCCAGTAGGGGTCTGATTTGACAGGAACATGTATGCCTAGAAAATGGGGCTATGGTGGAGGTGAACCTTCAGTAAATATCTCCCTGATAAAAAACCAGCATAGACCAATATAGCTGGTTCTCAGCATGACCAGTATAATGCATGCGGGTTATTCCAGCATATGTTGCGTTTTGGTGTTGGTGGGCCAGCATCATTAATGGCTCATGGGAGTTTTACTTACACAAAAATGTTCCGAGGGCAGTACGAAGAATGATTGGTTCAGAGAGGTAACCAATCAGATTGTAGAGGAAGCGGGTCCAAGCAACTACAGTAGAGGAGACAGGACCTTGACATCTAATTGGATGTTCCAGTCTCCTCTAGTTACTTGGACCCACCTCCTCTTCAATCTGATTGGTTATCTCTCTGAAGCAATAATAATCGTTCTGCCCTCCGAACATTTTTGTGTAAGTAAAACTCCCATGAGCTCATTAATGGAATTTTGCTGGTGGACCAACTTCATGCACAGGTAGACCAGCACAGCTATGCTGGTCCACCAGCTACACCACCAACAAACTCAACTATCACTAATCAGCATAGGCCAGCATGGAAATCATTGATGGGCCGAATGGCCTCCTCTCGTTTGTAAATTTCTTATGTTCTTATGTTCTTCTTGTTTTTTTTTTTTTAGCAGGGCTCACTTAAACTCTGGAAGGGTCTTGAGCATTTCGACGGTATTGTTTTACAAGTCAGTTATGCTGATGGAGGCTTCAAACATGTGATACTTGCTTCATTGTGTGCACAGCCGGAAAGCTGGGAGCTCTTTTTTTTTCGTGTAAAATGTACAGTTGCCAGACTGGCCCGCAGGGTCCCATCTTTGGGTGTTGGCTACTGAAGTGTCATATGTTAGCAACGGTGCCATGGCAACCTGGGCCAGTCCAGGCTAGTTAATGACTTTCAGGTGGGGGTAGGGTGTGGACCATGGTGCACATTACAAGCCATTATATCCCCAGAAGGAGTGAGGGGGGAAAGAAAGAAACTATCTAAGCTGAACAGTTCTAATTTCACCGCTTCGCGCAGTAGGGTTACTTAACTTCCTGTTCGGCTTTTGGATAAGATAGAAGATGACGGTTAAGAAGTAAAGACATGTTTTTGAGTTTCTTGTGCATTTTCCATTTCCCAGCTTTTTTCAAAAGATGCGTTGTGGTCAAATAGTGGTGGTTTGACTTTAACAGTGTTTAATATGTTTTCGTCGATGGTGATGCAATCTAATGACAGAAACATAACCCAAACAGAATTTATTTATGTCATTTGGGACATAAAGGGTGAGATCATTATTTTTTAGTTATTATGCCTCCCCTTGTACACAAACCAAATTTAAAGAAAACTGTGAGTGAGTAATATAATTAATATGAAACATGTTTTATAATGATTAGTGTTTTATCCATCTATAGTAGCAAGCAAAAGTTTGGACACACCTATCCAAAGAAAGGTTAGTTGTACATGTAGTATTTTCTACATTTTAGAGTATTTATAAAGACATCAAAACTATAAAATAACATATATGGAATTATGCACTGACCAAAAAAATATTTAAAAAAATTGTTGAGGGGGGGCAGCTCTGTGGGTTGGGACCCAGAAGGTTGCTGGTTCAAATCCCTGAGTTGACAGAGTGATCCCACCATTGGGCCCTTGAGCAAGGCCCTTAACCCCAGTTACTCCAGGTACCGTACCCTACTGCCTCCTCTACACAAGTTCCATGAGGTGGCCTCCTGGGATGCTTTTCAAGCTGCCCTGAAGGAGATTCTACACATATGCTGAGCTCTCATTGGCCACTTTTCCTTCACTCTCTGGTCAAACCCCCCCAAAACCATCTCTGTTGTGTTTAGGTCAGGTGAACCAGTCATGTCATGTGACACTGTCACTCTCCTTTGTAGGCGGCCTGTTGTGTCCAAACTTTTCACTGGTAGTGTATATCAACTGCATATTGAATGTCAGTTTGCAAATGTTAAAGTAGCATGAATTGCATGGAACATGGTCATCATGTCTATGATAGGCTTGATGTATGTGCAAGTTCAGAGCAGTCCTAAATAAAAAAATAGGGGCAAGTCTGCAAACCTCAAATTAAAAACTAACTTAGTAGCACAGATCCCTCCTGAGGTAGACCTCAAAACCTCTGCGTGATTAAAAGTCCCCAAAAGCTTTGTAATTACCGATCTGAGGGGTGTGTCACTTTTGCTTTACTGTAGGTCCCTAATTCTACTCTGTTGTGAGTCCGGTCATCCTGCAATACACTCCCAGCAACTGTGCTGTGTTATGCAAGATTTGTGGCTTATGCAACATATCCGTTTGCTGCCGAAAGGCTTTAAACAATGCTTAAATTAATGCACTGTTCTAGGTGTTTATTTTTGTGTCAATCTGTAAATTAGCTCCACTTCTGCTTATAGCTGCCACTGTCATTTTCCCCAGTGTCACATGAGAGTTGGATGACAGTGTACTGTGGTAATGGATTTCGGCAATTAAAAATGTGTGCCCTGTGATGGACTGACGTGCAGTCGAGTGAGATCCCATCCTAGTGCCTCCCTGGGATGGAATCCAAGCTCTCCGCTCCCCGGCAATAGCTAAGTGGTCGATAAAGGATGGATGGGTAGCCAACAGATATTGATGTTCAGGATTGTACTGACATTTACGCATTTGGTGTCATTGAAAATGTATGTCAAACTTACACAGCAATGATCTGAACAGACGAATGGCTCTTTGGGGAATGACGTTGACAAAAGGGCAAGAATTTTTGACGGCACATAAAATTAAAGGAATAAAACACACGTTCTAAAAAATTTGTCTGCGTATGTTCTCTGCTGCTGTGTTTTTCAGCACCATCACTCATACGGGACTTTGGGCTGTAAAGAGAGCATCTAGATCAGCTCTGGTGATTTTACACTCAGAGTAGGAGGTGGCCTCCCATCTTGAGACTGGCATCTTCACCCAGCAAACGAAAGCATTGATGAAATCCCTTCATAGACATAGATAGGACTTTTTACCGTTTCCCTCGTTTTGTTTGCCATTGCGTTTCAGAGTCATTTGTTGTTTAGTTTTCGCCGGGTATCAATCTTAAAGTTTCCAATAAACATGCCACAGCAGACGGTGGGAAGTATGCGCAGCTCTTTTGCCGTGGGTGGGCTGCAGCACTTGTGAGTGAGCGACAAGCCGAGGCCGCGCATTGGGATGAGGGTGATGCCACCGGCCTGTGGGCTGTTTCAGAGCATTTCTAGCCGGGGATGTCAGATGAATGCTGTTGAACACCGCCCTGCACCCAGGCCAGGAGGGCTGGCTCAGAGAGTGCCCCCAGCTACAGTATGCCATGTATTCACTGAGGGGGTGTAATGACCTGGAAGAGGGGGCTGTAGGGTCATGTGACAAGGGTCCCGGGCGCGCCGGGATGGAATGTCATGCACTGATTGTTTTCAATGGTGGTGACTTCTGGGGTCACTGGCACAAGAGCTGGCCGTCAAGATGGTTCTGGGCAGGGCTGGGCGGTGGCTGACATGTAGCCAGATTAGAAGGACAGACAGGGGGTCAGCGTATTCGCAAGGTGGGGGGATACAATGTGGCATTTGTGGCTAGCAGAAACAGCCACGCCGTAACGCATTCGCCCTAAATTTCTGAGTTTCACGGCCGTGTTTGGAGGTTCTGTTCCAGTGAACTCCTCGTGTCTGCGAGATTCACGCTCACAAAGGCAGCTGTTCCATTGGTGAAATCACAGAGACGCTTTAAGACGACGCTGTTCGTGTGGCCGCCGAGGTTTCCTGTCACTGTCAAAATGATTCATGAAGGCTCCGGTTCTTAGGTGGCCCTTTCCACCTGTCCCCGTGCTGCGTGGCCGTGCACCCCGGCCGCTCTACGCTGGGATAAGTGTCCTGGGCTGAACCTGTTAGCAGCTCCAGAGAGAGGGAGAGTGAAATCCCGCCCTCCGAGGGTAATAAACACAAATTCTATCAGCTTACCCATTCCACATTCCATTTAACTTCAACCCTTCCCCTTGATTGGATCAGCTGTGTCATAAAGACCATTTCATTTAATTTCTGTTTATAACTAATGTCAATTTCTTCCATTTGTTTTTCCGGCAGCACAATGTAGCTACTGTAAGCTCTGTTCTTGCTCAATGATTTGGTATAAAAACAGCCTTCTTGACATCCAGTTTATGATTTTAAAACATTTTTAGACTGATTGAAAGAGGCATAAATCTGTATTACGCACGCGAGGCATTCTGTTTGGTTATTGAATTACAATTACAAATTACAATTCTGAAATACGATACCTTTCCGAGCTTAGAATTTATCGCTCGTCGTAAATTGAACGGGTTTACTGAAAGGTCACCCCGCCGCACAACGGGTCTCTTTGCTTTAAAAAATTTGCCCGGCATAACTTGCTGCGGGTATCGCATGTCACACAGAAGGCATATGTGCCCCAGTGACCTGACATTGATGTCTTACGGCCTTCATGTTTTTATAAGGAAACCATTTTATGTTTTATAAGCTTAAGAGACAGTGAGGCTTACTGTCTACCCTGTTCTATTTTAAGAGCTACGACAAAACACAATATTAAGCAACAAGCAGATGATTGGTGTGAGAACATACAGACTTATAGTCCATTGTGCCGGGGGAGGGCAATCTGGTTTCTTCGTTTCCCGTTTTTCCCGCACTGGTGTCTGGGGTAACTAGGGTTAGTGAGCTATTCGTAGGCTTCTTCTCAAGCAAGACTTGTTCCTATAAAAAAATGCGATTTGTTGAATGGCCTGCTGATAAATTGATTCTCTAATTAAAATAGGACAATCCAGGGCCAATACAATGAGCACATTGTTATTACGATGTAATTGCGTTCAGTGCATCCATCCATCTGCATGGCACTCATTCAGTACCAGGACTGGTGGGGCTGGGATCCCAGCAAACGTTCGCTACAGTGATGGCTGCTCTCAGAGAGACGGAATTCCCTGGCTCTCTAAGGCATTTCTTTCATTGCGCTCTTAGCTGCTCCTGGATTAAGGGAACAAGCAGCCCTTTCAGTCACAGCGGCTCGCGGTGTGAAAAACACCAGGTGTTTTTGTTTTTCCCCCCCCTTTTGCTGTGTTTTGCTGCCATCACATCTCGTAATTCAGACACGGTATTGAGGAACGCGTCAGATTCGCTCGGTGTCTGCCGTCGGAGAAGCAATAAATCTCTGTAAAGAGCATTTGAATCATTATCATTTCAGACAGTAAATTATCATCTCGTTGGGCAACTCGCGTGCCCCGCTGTAATTACGCAATAATTTTGCGAGACCTCTGGGTTATTATTTCGTGCAGGCCGCTCTTTTCGCCGCATATATGTGAGTCAAACTTTGACACCAAACTGAACCCTCAGCTTTACTGCGTCAGTAGTGCCTCGAGTTCACAACCTGGTGCCAAGAAGGTCATCCGAGTCGGTCAGGCGATCAGGAATCCTCATACACTATTGTTTAACACAAAAAGGGATGGATGGATGGATGGATGGATGGATTGATTGATGGTTAAATATAGATATATGGATAAGTCCTAAATTGATAGATAGCTTAATGATGGCTGGATGATGGATGGATTACATATGGATAGATAAATAAATGGATTGATGGATAGATACTTTATTGATCCCAAGTAGAAATTTGCTTGCGCGCCGTAGCAAAGGAACATAAAGAGAACAGATATAAACACTATGCAAACTGTAAGACAATCTGTGAAACAAAACACAAACTGCCTTCCGTGAAAAGATACCTAGAGGCTGAATTGTGCGATGAGACTATGATTCATGGCAAGCATGGAGAGAAAGTATGTGTGCTTTGGACCCGGGGCGAGTGTCACTGTGTTAATAAGCAAAATCAGCTGGTGCTGATGTTGCAGCTACATGTGAAAGGAGTGTCCAGGGATGTCTCCCCCAAGAAGATACTTCCCAAGTCTCTCTACCAGCTTACATCTAAATGCTCATGGGAATGCTACTTACACAAAAATGTTCTGGGGGCAGACTGAAAAATGATTGGTTCAGAGAGAGAACCAATCACATTGTAGAGGACGTGGGACCAACCAATCAGATGTCTTGGACCCACTTCCTCTGCAATCTGATTGGTTATCTCTCTGAACGTCTTCTTGGAAGAAATAAACCATTCTTTAAAAAATAAGGTTGTACGTGTAATTTTTTCCACAACCCCCTATCTCTTTTATGTAAGTAAAACTCCCATGAACCATCTAAATCCAAATACCCCCTCAAAGGAGATATTTGCATATGAAAACTTCTTGATTAAACGTATATTTCTTCACAGGAATCCTCACTATAAAAGCATATTGTATTTTTTTTGTTAATGTCTCCTGAACAAATGAAGACCCGATGCATAGAGAAGAAATGCACCCCCAAAACAGGGATTTTTTTATTAGCTGTTATACAGTTGGTGCTAAAACCCCTTTAAGGGAAACAAACAGTGGTGTATAAGATGTACAATCTGTATGATGATGCACTTTGCACTGATTGGAAAGTGTCGAGTGCTCTTTTAAAAGGCCCTTTGAGCAGCACCAGCCGCACACGCAGTGGAGTCGCTCTGGGTCACCATTTACAACGTTAGCAGAGGAATGGACCTGGCAAACGGCTTGACAAGAGAGATTCCCGGGCTGGAGAAAGTCAGAGGTGGACCTTGCGTTGTGTGTTTACGGGAAAAATCTCTCTGTTTCACAGCTGGCTCTCTTTCATAAAAGGAACGTCTTCCTGGAAAAAATAGACCATTCTTTAAAAAATGAGGTTGTAATTTTTTCCACAACCCCCATCTCTCACTATAAACAGTAGTCTATCTGACGGTTTCTGGTTTTCATCAGTAGTTATGTAGATTTTCAACTATTATTCCTTTTGTTTTGTAGTGGATACTTCAATAGTTGTAAACATCATTACAGGGCAGGGGGTGCAAATGTACACATACTGCTTTCAGATGATTTAGCTTCATATTTAGTGTTTCAATATTTCACATTAGCATACGACGTATATGAGAATGCAAAATCATCTGAATGCACATCCATTGATTGCTTTCATATATGGTAAACATTCCTTGGAAATACTTCCAGAGCCGTTTCCAGGCTTTTGTGTTTTTTTTTATGTCACTCTCGTTTCCTAACTGTTGGACTCTCCGAAGGTAGATTTTAGTTGGTTAATCTCTATGTAAATCTGAGCTCTCTTGGGATTTCACGTGAAATGTGGCGGCAGGGGAGCAGATGAAAGCAGATCAATCGTTGCTAGGAGAATATGGATTTTTGTGCTTGCTTGTGCTATTACGCAAGCTCACTGAGCAAGGGATTAAGCAGGAAGGAAATTCCGCCTCATCTGTAAAAGGGATTTGCCTGAATCTATATCTTCACCTGTCTTCAAAGGTAGAGATTCCCATGATTCAATATTACATCAAATTGTAATATAATGGCTGGGAAAAATGCATTTTGTCTGTCACCTGTTGTATTGTTAACCAGTGCTTCTTATCAGGTACATCTAACATTTGAAAGAATATTTTACATTGTATTCCATAGTCATCAATCTGAAGAATCATGAGAATTTCAGCGAAAAATCCGAAAATGAAACTCAGCTACTAGGACACCACAGGAAAATGTTTTAATGCATGAACAAAAAGCCTAATGAAAGGTTTCCAAATTTGACATCGGTGATGAATACAAAACAGACAGTATCACTGCTTTCCTGCAATTTTGCACGGCACTGTGGGATGCCACTGAATACTAATCAGTTCAATAAGCTAAACCCGTGTCTGGAAGCAATTGTTGGGGGATGTGACTGAAGGGGCCAGCCTTGGGCCGGGGGAGTCAGAGCCCCTGCCTTTCTGCTGCTGAATTCTGCACTGTCATGTGTTTCATCCAGATCAATAGGCACTGTGGGATTTCATTTGTTTTAAAAGCTGCTACACAGCAGGATTTCTCCTATAACACCTCACCACCAAATAGAGTTTATTATATAACTAGAGAATTTTAGGAAATTACGTCAACCTCTTCCAGGAACAAGTGACCCAAAGATGTTGTACTAGAACTCTGCTAGCACAAATTAAAGGATGCTTTAATTGCATTTTCAGCCGCTGTGAATTGTACCATTCCGAATATAAACATTGATTTTTTTTTTTTCAGCGAATGACAATCCTTATTGCAGATCCCATCTGCAGTCATAGAAGTACCGTTGACTTTCAGTGCTTCTCCAACAAGCCAACTGAACGCATGAGTTAAACAGGGTTTCTGTAATAAAAAATCAATGAAATCAATAAAATCACACTGCGACTTGCAAGTGTTTTCGGGTATTTTTGCAGTATAACAGGATAAGTGCAGTTCATAAAGTGCAATAGTGGCTTTGGTCCATTACTATGAGATGATAATATGACCAGTAGATACATGAAAAGCTTAAGGCTACAGCAAGTAACAGACACGGATGTAGGAGTTACTGTGGTAAGAGTGGATGTATCATCTGAAGATTTCCCAGTATGTATGACAGCCAGGTTTTAGGATGGGTCACACTACATTTACACCTTCCATCCTGGGAAGTGGCAAGAAGGAAGGTTTGGTAGCAATTTATCAAAATCTTAAGGTCTTAACCAAAGCCTCCCTCATATTTCAGAGCTATTAAAGATAACCCATATTTTTATACAGTGGATTCTCACTTAAATAGTCAAGCACTGCATGATTTTTTCCTCCATTCTGTTTTGCCTATGCTGAATTATGCACAGTAGATTTTCCTGTTGTTGGCTGGTGTTCATGCCAGGAGAAGTGGATGAAAATGCCCCGAAGGTGCGCGGGGTCCGCAGCCATTGTGCGCATCTCCATGACGACCAGCACCTGCACGCTCGTTTGTGCTGATTTTCTCATCCCGCCCTATGAAGGCCATTCAGCTACAGCGTTTCACGCAAACGTGGTCCCACTACACCCGCGTTACCGTGACAGTACAGCAACTAGGTTAACACATCACTTTACTGCAGTAAAGCAAATAGATTTATTAAGCACTTTAAGATACATCAGGAAATTCAGCTCAATATAATACAGGAAATAAAATTTGGAAATGAAGTTTAATGTACATTGTAAGCTATTTACAATCGACCGATTTAAATGCAACTGAAAAACATAAAAATGACGTTTTGCAGAAGAAACCAAAGTAAACTTCAGGGCCTAATGAATGACTCAACAATTATTTACTGTTCAGTCCAACATGCCCTTCTGTTTTTTATTTACAGTTCTTACTTCAACTTCTTGTCCAAAGGGGCAGAGGAGAGAGTTAGACCTTTATCTGACAGATTGCCACGTTTCGCCTGATTTGTTATTTACGTGTAATTGTGCATCAATGACAGTGAGTTTTCCGTTCTGCCTTCCATTTTCCATTTAGTTCTCGGCGAGGCGGCACACTGCCACGGCTCTGAACAGCCAGCAAAAATATGACATTACAGAAAAATGCTCACACACTCCTCCCGCTGGTCCACGAGAAACAGCTGCTTGAAGCCCCGCAGCCCGTCCCGGGCCAAAGCCCTGCGCCTGACTTTCCGGAAAGCTCAGACACACCTTCCACCCACCCTGTCTCACGTTTTAACACAAATGTAATGCAACACTTCGAACGATGCTTCACAAATATTTTGGTTTAAAGACTGCCGCCTGGAGAGAAGTTTATCTTGGGGCGGGTGTGTGTGTGTGTTGGGTGGTGGGGTTTGTGCTGCAAAGTCAGCCATTTTGAAAACGGGAAAATCCTGTGCTGTTTAAAGTAAACTGTGCAGCCTTGTCAGACATACAGTCTAACTGCCATCTGGGGTGGGGGGAGGGGTTATGTTTGCATTTTTTTCTTGCATTGCAGAGCACACATGGGGGAGTATCACTACTTTAAATGAACTGTCATATTTAGCACCAGACTTGCACGTGATGAGAGTGTTCTTCAAATTTAAAATGGGATAAAAACGAAAACGAAAACAACAACAACAAGTATATGTCCCACAGGGACAAAACAAAACCAAGTGAGTTCGAGTTAAATGACTTTTGTTCGCTTGCAGTCAGTAACACTATGTGTAACAAACAAAAGTCATTCACTAGGATGGAGTCCTACATT
Organism: Mormyrops boulengeri; assembly: GCA_026781065.1. Taxonomy (NCBI): domain Eukaryota; kingdom Metazoa; phylum Chordata; class Actinopteri; order Osteoglossiformes; family Mormyridae; genus Mormyrops; species Mormyrops boulengeri. The sequence goes on from JAODLD010000016.1 coordinate 7,189,640, forward strand.
TCTGCAGGCAAAATATAAACACAGCACCATGTTAAAAAAAAATAATACAATACAAAGTGGCTTTTTCCATAATAAATATGCTTGATTACACCCATATTGCAAATTAGCAGTGCTACTATACATACAACGTACTAGATGTTCAGCGCATGGATGTGAAACTCTGGATGTCCAAAGAGGCGGAGATTCAATTATGTTACCCGGTGTCAGGAAATGCATTAATAATACGATGTTGTTGCGATAGTGTACTTGCCAGTACATTGTCCCAAACATGTACATTTGCAGGCAAAAAAATTAAACACACAAAAGGAAACGGGGGGGGGGTGGGGGAAACATCGTACATATTCGACAATTAGTTTGTTAGGAAACAAGCAAAAATAAAAAAATTTAAAAAAAACACACACACATGAGAAACCAAACGAAACAAAAATGAAAAGTGCATCCTCTACGCATTAAATATTGATATGTTAAATAAAATGGTAGCGTGCAGGGTTACACTGAAAAGGCCGTCCCAATTGTAGGCACATTGCAGCATCAGTCTACATTATCCGTGTGCAGAGACCAAAGTTTTTTGCAAGCTTCTGAGGTGCAAGATCAGGAATATGGGGACTACTGATCTCCTCCTCCTGAACAACAGATGCTCCTCTTGACAAGTCTGAAAAAAAGGAACACAGAAACTTGCTTAAAACTTAGCAGAAAATGGATTCTTGGCGCTCTTTTATCTGTGCTCAGGCTTTTCTGCAGTACCTGTTAAATATTCGCAATGGCCGAGAAGTATCACGTAAATCCCTTGGCTGTAAGATAACACTGTTAACAAAAGATTCTCACTGACAAAAGCAAAAGGCAAGATTAACTATTTTGTAACAAAGCAACTGCATTGAAATCAGAGCAAGTGAGGGCTGAATGGCATGAAGGAAAAAAAAAGTTCATCACACTCACTGCTGGGTTTGTTCCAGGTGCAGCAATTAAAAAACAGCAATGAAAGTGTATGCCGTGCTTAAACTGCTACTTTAACGCACTTCCAGCTGGACATTTCATTGGCTCCTATTGGTCCAAGTCAGGCAGTGATTGACAGCAAAATAAAAATCCACCCACTAGCTTTCAGGTCATTTCCCATGGCTACTTTTTATTTTTTAATGAAAAATAAAATCCATTAAAGATATACTCTGCATATGAAATAAGACAAAATTTCCCATTCTTCTCAGGTCATTTTTCAACTTAATGAGAAGAATCTGCAAGAAATAATTCCTTTTGCAACATTTAATAAATTAAATCTTCAATATGCTAGGCTTCTTAGGGTGGGGGCGACAGTCAACACCTGACCATTTCAGTACCGTCTAGGCAAATTGTGACCTAAAAAGCTAAATGGATTCATAAAAAAAATATACATTAATTTAGGAAAGGCCCTTTCTAGCTCAATATTGGCATTTTCACATTGAATGTTTCATGTTTAACAAGCTGACTAGCTATAATGCAGAATACTAACAGGCTTGGCATTGCAATACTAAAAATTTGACACCACCGCATGGAGCCCCCCCAGATTTGACAGTGGCCTGGACAGTTTTAAGGTCGAGGTGAATGTCAAAATGAATGATTTTTTTTTGCAAACACACAGAATTGTCTGATGAGGAACAGAGGAGTCTTTATGTTTGCGTGGGTTTTCCCACTTAACACCTGACTGACAAGCAGCTGTTACACTGCAGAACCACTCACCAGTTTTAGGACATACAAGCGAGCGGACACACACACACACACAGTTCACTTCAGCTGCTTAATTCATAAAGGCCTTTTGTTTCAAACAAACAGCTGCTAATTCAAAATGACTGATGAAAGCAGTTGTTTTCACTCACAATTAAAGTATATTTATGTGGCACATGACACAATGAAATTTAATCTTATAATAGCACTTTCATTTGCATAATCTAAAATACCGTCTCTGTACGGTAAAAATGATCAAATATACTTAGATTTTATACATGACATTTCCTATTAGAGTTAAAGTAGATTGGACTCCTACACTGCCAACTTCAGGTTGAAGGCTTACTTCCTGCTGGTAAGTAGTTGAACAGTTTCCCCCCTCCACAGTTAAAACAGATTAAACGCTACCATACGGGGAAAAAAAAAAAAAAAAAAAAAAAAAAGAGTAAATTTTCCCATTCACGTTGGGGGGTTGCAGGGGGTTAGTTTAAGAACAAAATATTCCAACATATAAAAAACCAACTAACAATTATAGACAAACTTACCAGTTACAATGGGGTCTCTTTTTTGTAGTTAAAGCCAGATTCTGATCCTTCAATCTGCAGTTTGAGGGCTTGTTTAAGGCTTAATTCTGTCTCACCAATTGGGTAGCCATCAAGGACATCCTGGTGCCCTCTATCTTGTACAGTCCTGGGAACAGACACTCTGCCAAGGAACACCTGATTGCCCTGTAGGTGGTAATTAGGGTTGGTCATGATGCCGTTCCGCTTCTTCTCTGAACTACTCTGCTGCTGGATGAGGAACTGCTGTTGTGAGCGTCCCACTTCTTGCTGGGCGGAGGACGGGACCACGATCTTGCACTGTGGATCCTTTAATCCGATGTTTGAGACTGGCTTTGTAAGGGCATTTCTTTTGTCCAACTGGGTCATCTCGTATTCTAACACAGGACCCTGGGTTGAAGTACCATTCTTAGACTTCTTCTTCTCTCCCGAAAGTCCTTTGATTGAGGTGTTGGATGTGCCATTTCCAATTTTACTTCCTTTGGTTGATTTTAGACTGGGTTTGACTTGGCTCCATTCAAATTCACTGGATGGAGAGCTAGGCTGTAGTCCGATGGACTTAGTGGTGGAGGACGGGGAAACTATAGACTGCCTACTTCGGCTGCGAGGCAGAGAATGCTGCTGTATCTGCTCGGTGAACGTGAGCCCATGGAAACTGTCTATTGGCACAGTCTGGGCTGTCGCAGTGGATGAAGTTGTCCTCAGGGAGGAATTCTTAGAACTTTTGAGGGAATTATTTGAGAGGGAGGACTTCTGCCGGTCTACTGTAGAGTCGGGGGACTCCGACGGGGAGCTGAAGGCGTGGCCTGGCCCATTCGACAGACCTCGTCCTGAAGGCTGTAGGTCACCTGCTCCTGTGCTACCGGAGCTGTTTGACTTTATTGTGAGTGACTGCATCTTTCCAGAAACAGAGATGGGAGTTTTCTCTTCCATCGTGTGTACTGGGGAGGGGCTGCAGCCATTCAAGCTTGAGGCACCATACTTTTCCAGAAGCTTTATGATTTGAGAGTGCCCCCCTTTCGCGGCCACCCGCATGGCCGTGCGGCCAAACTGATCAGCATGGTTGGGGTCCGCGCCGTGCTCAAGTAGGATCTGGACGACATCGATGTGTCCTTCCTGGGCTGCAATGCAGAGTGCAGTTGCCCCCTGGTTGCACGTGTGGTCCACATGTGTGCCGTTTTCGATCAGGAACTGGACAACTTTGGTATGACCCTGCCAGGCTGCAGACTGCAGGGCAGACCGCTTCTCGTTGTCGCAAGAGTTGATGTCCGCATGACAATTGACCAGCATCCTAACCATTTCCATATGCCCCTGCCAGCAGGAAACATGGAGAGCCGTTCTCCCCTCTGTGTCACTAGCCTCAACATTGGCCCCATTCTCTAGGAAGTATTCTGCCATAGCCAGCTGGTTTTCAAGTGCCAAAATGTATAGTGTGGGGCGTCCATCTGCATCTTTAAAGTCTATGTCAGAACCATGGCTGAGGAGCAGTTCCACTATGTCCCTGTGGCCTTCCAGTGCAGCCACCCGGAGCGCGTTCCTCCCATCATAGCCTCTCTGATCAATGTTGGACTTGTTTTCTAAAAGGATTTGCACACAGTCATAATGGCCCTCTTGTGCAGACAGTATTAGCGGGACACGTCCATCATTATCTACTTCCGAACATCGTGCTCCTTGCTCAATTAGAGCCTCGCAGACTTGCCGGTGTCCCTCGAACGCAGCCATGTGGAGTGGGGTCCAGCCAGCATCGTCCCTGTGATTCTCATCCAGTCCTCTGTCCAGCAGAGTCCGAACAACCTCCACATTACCCTGAGCAGAAGCTATACTCAATACTGTCCTGCCCTCGCTGTCGATGCTGTCCACAGCCGCGCCCCAGAACAGCAAGGTGTTTACAACGGACGCATGGCCCATGGATGCCGCCGCGAGGAGCGGGGTCCTGCCGTTGTTGTCTGTGTGGTCCACGTCCGCACCGCCCTCCAGCAGTAGATCGACCACGTCCACGTGTCCTTCATAGCCAGCCACCAATAGAGGGGTCATACAATCCTTGTCACAGTGGTCAACTTCTGCCCCCCGTTCGATGAGGAGGCTGACGACCGAGGCGTGCCCTTTGCTGGCGGGGACACACAGAGCTGCAACAGAAAGGGCAGTTCTCCCATCGACGTCCTCATGGTTCACTTCTGCTCCATGGTCCAGAAGGTGCTCCACAATCTCCCGGTGGCCCATGTATGCTGCGGCAATGAGTGCCGTCCTTCCTTCATTATCGGCTTTGTTAACCTCTGCTCCATGCTGGAGCAGGTTCAGCACTATGTCCTCATGGCCGCCCCAAGCTGCAGCCCTCAGGGCCGTCCTACTGTCAGCATCTGCACAGTCCACTTTTGCACCAGCATACAAAAGGGCAGACACTACTTCTGAATGACCCCCCCAAGCAGCCGACCTCAGGGCTGTCCAGCCATCATGGTCCGTGTGATTGATGTTCGCCCCACAGCCAATGAGACAGTTCACTACTTTAGTGTGGCCTTGCCTCGCTGCCAGCGTAAGCGCCGTCTGTCCATTGCTGTCTTCATGCTCCAAGTTTGCTCTTCTGGAGATTAGAAGGTTCACTACATCTAGGTTACCACTGTATGCCGCATTGGCTAGCAAAGTTCTACCGTTGGAGTCGCTTTGGTTCACGGGGGCCCCATTGTCCAGCAAAGTCCGAATTGAGTCTTCTCTTTCCAAGGCCTGCTGCACAATGCAAGATGCACGGTCATCCTCACTATTGACGTGGGCACCAGCTTTGACCAGGAGCTGCAATACCTCCTGTTCTTTGGGTATGGATGTTGTCAAGGAGTCCTTTGCTGGTGTGCCGTTCCATACCATCCAGAGTGCAAGATTAAAGGGCTCTATCTGCAGGTTTGAGTTAATCAAATGCAATGCAAACTCTTGCACCTCCTGCGGCTTGAGCTCTTTGGCCCGGCAGGTGAAGCTCATTGCCATCATTCTGTGTCCTTCTGCCGCATTGCAGAGATACTTCTGGGTGCAGTGCTTGACATCCAACAGCCATTCAGCAAAACTATAGTGAAAAAGAATCTTTGTGCTGCCCAAGCCGTTGACCAGCAGCTTCGAAAGGATGTCCATTTTCCTTTGGAACTCTTCCATGGTCAACGTCATGTTTTTCGTCCAGACAGCATGGTAAAGCTCCTTGACTGTCAGGGGCCTACATGAGGCTAGGATGACGTTGAGGATGGGCTGCACTTTGGTGAACTGCTTCCTTACAAACAGTCTCTGGCACAGCCACAGGTAAAGGCCGTTCAGTGTCCCAGGGATGTCGCGGATCTCGCGCAGCATGATGAAGTTCTCCACCACTCCGTCAAGTACCCGCTCTAAGTACAGGAAGCAGCCGCTGCTCTTGATGTGAAGCTGGTTCAACATCTCGGCCGTCTCCTTGGTCAGGTGCTGCCTGAGAGCCTCCTCCTGGTCCAGGCGGTGCAGGATGTACTGCTGCACGTCTTTGACAATGTACGCTTTCCTGAGGTCATCCAGGCTGATCTTGCGAAATCCTGCAAGAGACCAAGAAGAATGGAAGTCAATTAGAAGTGAGCACTGCAATTCCATTAAATTCTGGGCATCAAAGGATCGCCTTATCTCAAAACAGATTCCACTTCCCTGAATTGCCAAGGTGTATTTACAACATTTTCTGTGTATACATAAAGTAGCTTTGCATCCCAATGGCCATACAATTATTTAATGTAACCTCCCGCCACCAGGCTTTATTCAGAAGTTAGACACTTTATCCTAACCCTTCGCTCCTTAAAAGTAGCCATTAAAGGACACTCCTTTCAGAGAGTGTAATCCATTTAGTGTTAATGCACTAACGGTGCAACCTTAGCTTCTTGCCAGTGGTTTTAATAGCAGGGATATAGACATGGAAAGTCATGGTTCAATATCAACTTTCATATAAGCAGCCAGAGAATATTTAAAATCTTTGAAGCACTGAGATGTAGTATGTGCAAAAGCCCTTTTACCTATAACCAGTCAGTGGGTGATCAGTGTCCACACACTGCGTTATTGACTCAATCCAAGAGAGGAAAGAACTCTGCTGAACAGTACTAAATATGATAGGTCCAAAAGAATGATGACAATAACAGACTTCAAAATAACTTCATGCTTGGAGCTCCAGTAGTTCTGCAGCACATTCATTGCAGAAGCAGGGCCAGATTTTTTTTTGGTTAATCTGAATACACCACAAGTTTGTTTTTTTTCTTAAAAAAAAAAAAAAAAGAACATGATGAACAAACACAAAGTCTGGCACAGATGTCCGGCACCAACGTGAATTGGCACAGCGATGAATGTGACACAAGCAAGTTCAGTAAGATCACTAGAGAAAAGCTAATGTTGCAATAAGAAATTAGCCCTCATGCAGAAACTTACTACAGATACAAATATCCAGACAATAAAGCTGATATAATCACTTAACTCAATAAAAGCAAGAGTTACTAGCTACTTCATACATACACAGTCATTCCCGCATCTATTCCTTTAATGTATACAATGCATGTAACTACCAGAAGTTGGACTCCCAGTATAATTTGGTTCTCTTCATTAATGAATGTTTATTGTTTCCTGTAAGTGCTATTAGACTCGTTGAAGGCGGAAATGATTCGTTTCAGCTCTCCAAGCCACACTGGAGGAAGTCCTCTAAGTAAACCAGTCCATACAGTGCTGGAACCCAAGGGAAGTGTGGAGGAATCTGGAGGCTAGGACTTTCCCAAGGGCTGAAAACTTCAGGAGCTTAATTTGGAGGGAGGTCAAAACGTGCACATGCACGGCTCTGGTGTTGCTCACATATTCTGCAAACGCAAACCGGATGGACTCAGTGGGACTGAAGTACAGCATTCTGCAATTATTCATCTCCCTTGTGAGTCCGTTTACTTCCTTACGACCCAAGTGCGGTCACTCTCCGTTAAACAAATGGAGCCAGACTCACATCATCCACAGGCCGTACAAGGTAAAGAATCAGGCGAGAGCTCCTCGGGAACACGAGAACAAGGAAGGTGTTGGAGTGAAATTTTACAATGAGTGTTATCACAATTGTTTACAATTGTCTACAATCTGATAATGACCATATAGCTGCTATGTAGACAAAAAGTGAAACTGAACTGCATAGGAGATGTAAGAATTCCTAAGCACATGCACTGCGTTAACCCACCCTTCAAGTAACAGTAACCTGTGAGAGATCGGCTGGAAACCTTATGGAGGCCTGTCACAAACACATTGTGTCAACACTAGGCTATGATGCGCTCCAGCACCTGGGAGGCAACCCAGGCAGGGGAAGGATGGAACAGACGCTCCTGGTCCGAAGCATTTCCAGCCAAACGGAAAGGCCAGGTGTCTCACCGTACTTTGAGAAGCAGCTACTTGCGTGACATGCATACACCTTTGGGGGGCAGCACCAAGCTCAAACTAAGATCAGCTCACCTGTGCACCAGATCAACGCATATCCGTAAGCAAACTCAGCGAATCTGCTGACCGACTCAGAACAACCTCGAGGGAACGACAAGACAAAGGTTGCAGATGGATTTCTGACATTCTCGAAACACAAATGGAGCTGATATTGTGCTCATGTACAGGTCATCTTCTGGCAGTATAGTGAAAATGGGAAAATCCCCAGGAACAGCAGAAGCCCTAAAAGCAATGCTTTTAAAGCAATTTGAACCCGTCCAAAAAAAGACCACCAGCTGGGAGCCACAGAACTGCAAAGAAAAGGCCTGTGATTGAAGGAGACCTGAAAGCCCTTTCATTCAGCTACTGAGGATGGGGGCTGCCAGACTCCCACTCGGGCTCACGTCACGCGCCGCGGCCCGTGCCAAGCGCCGCGCCTGTTCTCGCCACGGGCTCTCTGGCTGGGCAGAGAAACCCTCCGTTTCACACGTGGCCCTCTAGCCTCCTTGGCTATCGCCAAGAACCAGTCACGTGATTGGTAGGGTGTAGGGGAGGAAGAGACACCATAACGCTTCAATACCTAAACTCAGCATCAGATCTTTTGCTTTTCTTGTCCGGATTTTCCCGACAGCAGGCCACAATAATACGGCAATGAGGCACGGAATATCCACCGTGGTCCCTATTATTTATGAAGTGCTAAATATGGCCATACATCCAACAGCCCCATGAACAGAGAACAAGAGGCTGCTCATATGGGTCCAACTCGTTGTTTACGGGTCATAAGTCCCCACTACAAAAGATGCAGGCAATGAAAGGGAAGCTGGAACTGGACTCCAGCACGTCCATCGTCTTTTTGTATGACGTTCATAATGGTTACCCTTATCTTTAAATGAAAGTCTTTTGAACTTTTCCCAGCTATGGAAAACCATTAGTCTTCATTGTGCAACTGCCTCTGGTCATTGCTAATTGACTTCCTCCGGTTGGTCATCCGGTAGTCATCGCCAGGGATCACACGAGGTTACAGGTTTATTGCAGTATCGTTTCTTTTCATACCCAGCAATCAGATCTTTTTTTCTGAGCCCGGAACAAAATTCTATGCACATTAGCACCAACCGCATTTACCGATTATAACGATACAGTAAAATACTACAGAACTGTTCATTAGCGTGGAGCCCTCGATGACCCCCTCAAGCGTGTTTATAGCCTATAGGATACACTCCACGTGGCCCGGGTACTGCAACCAGCTGTTGATCGTTACGAGCAGGAAACACGCAGGCCCGGGACCGAAGCGGATGCACAGAGCAGAGCCGCCGGCCTAACTAATCCTGCAGATGACGAAGGAGGAGCAAGTGGCTTCTCTGGAGGTCCGGGCCCAAAAATCACGGCTGAGTCTGGCTTCAATTTCAGACCCTTTGAGGTGCGCGAGCCGTATCCGTGATCGGGTAGGCTTTGGTCTTCAATGACACACGAAAGCGTGGTGTGGGGGGTGTAAACAAACCCATAACCTCAGGTATTTCACACTGCCCCTCCAATAAACACCTCTCACCAAGCCAGTAGGATTCAAGTTCCTAACATATCATCATGGGCCACCAAAGACAACTGAAGACATTTATAAGGGCTCCGTCACCACTGTTTATGGGCAATGTGCAATTAAACTCATGTTGGAAAGTCAATATAATTTTAGTAACCTTATGTAATTTGCTTCATTTTCTTTCTATAGTTTATCCGAAGCAAACTTTCATAACCACTTGATAGCCAGTAGAGCATTTTAGGTTAGGTACCCAGCTCCAAGGTGCAACACCGAGACTGGAAATAGGTACAGATGAAGTCAAGGCCTATTTTCATCTTGACGACTATAGACGCTCCCGGTCCCGGGTTACGACGGTCCGTGTTACATTTCGACTTAACGATGGGTAAATGTTTTTCACTATCAGTACATTATTCAATAAATTACAGGAGATATTCAACACTATTTTAAAAATATAAATTAGTTTGATTTCGCCTAACTGTAGGCTAATGTAAGCGTTCTAAACATGTTTAAGGTAGGCTAGGCTATGATATTTGTTAGGTTAGGTGTACTGTATTAAAATGTATTTTCGACTTAAGATATTTTCACCTTACGACGAGGTTACGTTCTGGCAAATCTATCATAACCTGGGGAGAGGCTGTTACTTAGCAAATGAAAAATTCGGGGAACAGAAGAACTAAACAAGCGAAGCATCCTGCGCACATATACACCACATGATAAAAAGGAACCATTTCGCTTTTAATAAACTATGAAAAGGCCTCATGCATACTGGGTATCTGAATCAGCTTTGGAAACAGACGGTCTTGTCTAGACACGTCCCATCCTGACATTTAAAACACCAGCTTCCAAAGCTACAGGAACACAGAGTCAGTAATTCCTGGAGCGATATCTGCAGACAGATTTATTTATTGGAATCACAACATAAGAGGCATAGTCAAATAAATATGTAGAGGAGAAGCGTTCCCATTGAGACGTCGGGGCTTCTCGAGGTGAAGCAACCAGTCTGAGTCGAGACAAAGCTCACTTGCAGCAGACTGTTCCCAGCGCTTGGTCTGTGAAATGCCTAAGAAGATCCGGCGTGTTAAGTCCGCTGTACCATGTGATATTCCCATCTCAATCGTTGACTCGAAATACCAGGCCCAGTGGAGATGAATCCAGCACAAAATGATGTATGTCGGAGCGCATATGCTACGCGCTTCAGGAGCGCGAACTGTTCCACGGCAAGAAAACTCTCACGTGTTAACGCTTGGGCAGGGTATGGATACTGCTTGCAAATTTGTGATGACCCTTCTGCCAGGGCTCCCACATTATAGCCAGAGCAGACAAGATTGTGGGGGGGGGGGGGGGGGTGAGTTAAACGGGATAAAACAGGCCGGTTACATATACCACCCCCAACTAAAAAAGTAACAGAATATGAAAAAATTACCC